>PVLA01000816.1:0-448699 GCA_004027455.1 Hydrochoerus hydrochaeris | reverse complement strand
ATTGCTTTCGTAATAAAGTGACTTTAACAGAACTAGCTCAAGCAGCACCTTTTCCTGGCCAGCTACTCCCCACCCGTCTTCGTCTAATCAGCCTGGTTTTGAGACTCTTGTGTTTGCCCACCTAATTCCATGCTTTCCCTCTGTCACTCTGAACGGTATATATCTCTTTACCCTACTCGGTCCTGGGCTACGCTGAGCTGGAAAACATTCTCCCCCATATCTCAACATGTTTCCCCTTTTTTAATAAAAGTGCTCAAACATTCATCAAAGTAATGAAAATAATATAGTTATTATATTTAATACTATATACTTAATCAGATTTAACTACTTTTGACATATTTGCTCCAAGTGTGGGTTTTTTGGTGAGATAGTCAAAGTAAATTACAAATACACTTTGACCCTAAATATTTCTGTATCTTTAAAAATTAAAGACATACTCATACTTAAAGACAGTACTATTATCCCATGCATTGACATTAATAGTACTGTATATCACCTAATAACTTATGTGACTTTAAGCCTAGTGCAGTTTCTGCCAACTTGCAATAAACATTAGAATGAATTAATTTTTCTTTGACCACAACTGGGATATCCATAGGATTTTTATCTATTCAAAAATATTGAGGTTTTAGAATTTTAAATTATTTTTCAATTATAATGTGCTTTAATTGCAGATGAAGATACAAAAAGGAGAGCAAAGAAAGCTAAGAAAAAGGAAAAGAAGAAGAAACACAGATCGTCAGTTTTTTCTTTATTTTGTGGAAAAGTTAAAATGTGTATAAAATTATATTAACTAGTATAATGCCCTCTATACTCACCACCCACTTTAATTATCAACACATGGGTCGTGCCCCACTAGTTATTTTGAAAGCAATCCTAGATAGTATTCCATCCATGAGCAATTTAGCACCTTTCTCTGATAGGCATTCTTTAAAAGAAAACCAAAAAATAACCCTTATGCTGCTGTCATGCCTAAAATATTTAATAATAATTATTCAATTCTCAGTGGTTTTTCTATAGCTCATTCAAATTAGGATCCATATCATGTCCCTAATTTGCAATGATTGCATTTGTAAAGTGACCTTTACCATGTTCCATTCTCTATATTTCCCATAGAGTGATAGATCTCAAGGTTTGCCAATCCAGATTCGAGTTTTGGGCAGGAATACAGCATAGGTGGTACTGTATAATTCCATCAGAAGACAGACAATGTCTAGGTGTCTCATTTTGCCATAATAACAGCCATTGGTGTGTTATTTCATGAGGGATTACAAAATAGTGATACTCTAACTCTAGCTTGCCTTCTTTATTAATTAGAATACAATAATTCTATAAGAGAAACTCATCAATGATTTAAATACATGGAAGTACAGTTTGTATAGGAAGGGCAAGAAGGTTAGGAGTATAGTTCAATGGTAGTGTTTACCTGGTATACATGAAACCCTGGGCTTGATCCTCAGCACTACAAAGAAATTTAATAATAATAAGATTAACTTAAAATTCTATAAAAAGGAAAAGCAAGAAATGAGTATTAATTTTTCAGTTTTATGAGTTAACAAAATAATGAATTTTTTAATTATTATGATCGTGAGGACTTAAACATATTTGACGTGTTTTATTCCCTTACACTCAAAATTAATGCACAAGTTGGTAAGAGCTGCTTTTTAAGCCTTTTTATTTCTGTTGTCATTCTACACTATAAGAATTATATTTCATTGTTCATTTAGGGATTTTTTTTTAATTGTGAAGCATGATTGTGTTAAGCGTTAGATTTTTTGTAGTTAAAATTCTTCTCTAGCAAGTTTGAATAAGGTGGGAATTCAGGTCATTTTCTGTGCCTTAAAAAATTAAGATACTCCTTAACATGAGGATATTAAGTGAATCTGTATCAATTTATAATCCCTACAGGAAGAAATATAAGAAAAAGAAGTCTAAGAAGACCAGAAAAGAGTCCAGTGATTCAAGTACTAAAGATTCCCAAGAAGAATTTCTGGAAAATCTCTGGAAGGATCGATCCAGTAAGTTCTCCTGATAACCTTTAGTTTAAAACAGACAAAACTGCCGGGCGTGGTGGCTCACGCCTGTAATCCCAGCATTCAGAAGGTTGAGGCAGGAGGATCGTTGTGAGTTCAACTCCAGTCTGGGCTACAAAGTGAGCTCAAGGCCAGCCTGAACTGCATAATGGGACCCTGTCTCAAAAAGACAAAAAAAAAAACAGATAAAACTTTAAAGTAATTGAATGGTTAAACCTTAATGTGTTTCTGAACATTTTTCATGCAGAGATTGAAGAACCTACAGAATTAATTGGCCCAGAGGCTCCAAAAACACTTGCCTCTCAAGATGATAAACCTTTAAAGTAAGTAGAACTCTATTTATAATATCTAAAGTATCTTCTAAAACTATGGCCCTAACTTGCCTTGCCAAGCTTATCTTCCTCTGCTTCCTTATTTGTACCCTAGCTTTCTAATAAGCCAGAACACTAAAAGTGCTTGCTGTGCACTTTCCCATTTTTCTTCCTTGTTAAGCATGTTCCCCTGCCCTGTGTTCTCTACCCTCAGTTTCTTCCTGTTAAAATTATTCACTAGCCTTTAGAGCCCTTTTCAAAAGGAGAGAGATACACTGATTCCCAGTACTACCCCTCCATGTAATTTCTATTCTTTAATCCTCACAGCACTGTATATTTTGTTTGTTTGTTTTTGTTTTTTGGGGTTTTTTTGCGTTAAGGAGATTGAACTCACAACCTTGCACTTGCCACTGAGCTAAATAAGGAAGACGCTTATGCCACTGAGCTAAATCCCCAGCCCACAGCACTGTATATTGATCCTATGCAATGTATTATATGTTTTAGCTTGTATTGCATTTATATCTTGTTACTAATAAAATTCCACAAGAATAGAGACTATTTTATATTACAAATTATGAGTTTACCAAGCATGTAAGAAACATCCATTGAATTGAATAAAGGGATAATAGCTTTTAAAGTCTCTTTGAATCAAAGGTAATATATAATTGTTACTGTATAGAATTATTGGTTATAAGTAAAAGATATGTCAATTTGAGATATCTTATTTCTTTGGATTTTTTATAAGAGCAAAGGAGAAAAGGAACGAAAGAGAGGCAGAAGGAGTAATGGCAGTACCTAGGGATGAATTAACCATCTGTTATAAGCTATATAGCTACATACACTAATGTCAGTTCTTCCAAATTGTTTTTGCATTTCTGGATTAGTAATGTAAGTCATAGTGCAATGTTGCTAATTAAAATGATTCACATTGGATTTCCTACAGTGGAACACTAATGTTCAGTACTAGTATTCCTGTTATCAGAAAGAAAATGGTTTGTAACTCTTTAGATGATGAGCTTTCTGTGTTGTGGTTTAATGGACCTTTTCTGAATTCTGAATTACTTTGTAGTTATGGCCATGCTCTGTTACCGGGTGAAGGTGCAGCTATGGCTGAATACGTAAAAGCTGGAAAACGTATTCCACGAAGAGGTGAAATTGGGTTGACAAGTGAAGAAATTGCATCATTTGAGTGTTCAGGTTACGTAATGAGTGGTAGCAGGTATGTTCTTGGCATGGGGCTCAGTTTCTAAGATTAGATCTTTTCCTTCTTCCTATCAGAATTCTATTTTGGTGATTGATTTTCATTAAGTCACTATTCATAATGGAAAGTAGAATATGAATACTTGTTTGATTTTGGCTTTTTGATATAAACATTTAAGGCTAAAATCTCAAGTATATATGAAATCTAGCTTCAAAGTTAATTATATCCCCAACTTCAAGGAATTAGTATTTCTTTGTACTTTCATATAGGGAAAACTATAAGACATTATTGAAAGACATTAAAGACCTAAATAAGTAGAGAGGTAATACATTCAATGGAAGAAGACAATAGTGTAAAGTTGTCAGTTCTTTCCAGATTGATCCATAGATTCAATAAAATTCCAATGAATAGTTTTTCATAAAATTAATAAGCTGGTTCTAAAATATATTTGCTACATTAAAAGACCAAAAATAGGGTTTTTTGGTTGGTTGGTTCAATTATTTATTTATTTATTTATTTGCAGTAATGGGGATTGAACTCATGGTCTCTGCACTCAGCTAAGTCCCCAGGTCTTTTTTTAATTTTGAGACACGGTCTCACTAAGTTGCCCAGGTGTCACCAAGTGTTGCTCAGTTTAGTCAGGTCATTTCTGAAAAAGAGTAAGGTAAGTGAGATTTGCCTTACCACAGATGAGAAGTTACAAAGTTTATAGCATTTTAGAAACCAAGAACAACCAAATTACTCAATGAAGTAAAATACTTCCTGTGTATTTTCTCAGCTCATATTTTGGCACAGACATTTTGTCCACTGAAACAAAATCATTTCTTTATCTTAATCCCACGAAGAATGTGGCATTTTGGTTGTTAAAGCACTGGGGGATATAGTTGAGTTTGAGGCCAAGGACAGCTGTATCGTTATGAAAATTTCAGTTGTATAAATGAGGTAGGATATTAGAATAGTAGAGAAAAAAGGAACTATTAAAAGTGAAGGGCAAATGGTTATCCATGTAGAAAAAGATGAAAGTAGGACCCAAACTCACCATATATGAGGGTGTGCAGCTAAATTAAGAGCTGTAGGGGCACATATCTTTTAGATCTTGGGGTAAGTGTTTGCTAAAGAAAACAAAAAAATACCCTAACCAGAAAATAAAGTATTGCCAGGCATGATGGCACATGCCTGTAATCCAACACTCGGAGGCTGAGGCAGAAAGATTGCTGTGAGTTTGAGGCCAACCTGGACCACATAGTTAGTTCAAGGCCATCCTGAATTACATAGTGAGACCTTCTCTCAAAAAATAATAAATAAATAAAGTATTGAGAAGTTTACCTATGCTAAAAATAAAAATTCATGTTTATCAAAAGACACATTAACAAAAAAGGCAAATTCCATGGTGGGATAAGACCTTGCAATATACACAATTGATAAAGAGTTAGTACTGAATATATTTAAAGCATATCTATAAGTGACCCAAAAGAAAATGGAGAAATGATCAAACAGACAATTTTCAGAAGAATAAATACACATGGCCTATACATACATAAAAAGATACTCTTTATTATTAAGAATAGAAATCAAGAACTTAGTAAGATACCATTTTATACCCATTTGATGGGAAGAATTTCAGATAGCGCCAGGCATTTGAAAAGATGTGGATACACAGGCTCTCTTAAATACTGCTAATGATGGTATACATCAGTACACTTTGGAAATAATAATTCAGCAGCTTCATACCAGAGTACCCAAGAGAAAAAACTTTCACATATACCAGGAGACACAGGTATGGAAGTTTATAATAGTACCATGTAGCACTTTTTCCCAAGCACTAACCAGGCCCAACCCTGATTAGATTCCGAGATCAGGCAAGATAGGACACAGTCAGGGTTGTAGGGCTGAAGATTCATGTGGCACTTTTTGTGCCAGGTAAACTGTTTACAATACTTCCCCAGAGCAACCTAAATATATTGTGATTTTAGCCAGGTTGGTAGCACACACCTGTAATCCCAGCACTCATGAGGCTGAGACGGAAGCAAGAGGATCACTTTGAGTTTGAAAACAGCCTGGGCTACATAGTGAGACATTGTCTTAACCAAAACCTAAATACATACATACATATGTAGATATATATTCATTTTGTCTCTCCCATCTTGCCACTTCCTTGCCTTCACACTAATTTAAAAGTGATTTTCCCCTCTTCTTACCCAGATTTTTTTATTTTTCCTGAAATAGCTCAAGCTTCTTGAATTGATTCTGTAGGACTTAGTACATGTATACAAGAAAGACAGAGTTTACCCCTAAACAGACCTTTAGAGTATGATGACATAATTTCCCTCTGTCTCTACTCTTATGCTTTACTAATTTAACCCTTGAATGAAACCTTTTCTTTCTTTTCTTTGAGCCCCTATTTGATTCTAAAGAAGTTAAACCTACCCCAAGACCCCTCTTAAGTTGTAGATTAAGACTTGGTTCTTTGGTTGGATTGGTAAAGCAGAACCTTAAAGAAGTGCCAATTGATTGACTGATGGTAAATTAAATCTCTCACCTGTCCTTCTGTCAGTTCCACAGAAGCAAGTGGACATATCACCTAGGAAGTTTAATAACTTGACTGCTGATTACTTTACTGGAAATAATTAAACTGGACTTATGCCCTCAGCATTTGAAATTAATAACATTCAGTATGTTGATAAAGTTTAAGGGATCATGTTTTGAAAACTAGGAATGAATCAAATAATATTTTGATAATTTAGCTCATTTCAAAGAGCGTCTATGCATCAGCGTTTAAGCTGACCATCCTGTATTAAATGATTAATGAGGACAATCTATGAGAATAATTACGGAGAAATTAACCCAAAAATGACATTATCTCCAGGCATCGCCGAATGGAGGCTGTGCGACTGCGAAAAGAGAACCAGATCTATAGTGCTGATGAGAAGAGAGCACTTGCATCCTTCAACCAAGAAGAGAGAAGAAAGAGAGAGAACAAGATCTTGGCCAGTTTTCGAGAGATGGTATACAGAAAGACCAAAGGGAAGGATGACAAATAAGGATTTTCTAATCATTCAGCAGACATTTTTCTTAACAAAAAGCAAATCTGGGTTCTACACATATACAAAGATTATTGTGCTCTTAAAAAGCTTTACAGTGCTACTGTGCCTTCTATTTAATTCTTTCAATCCTTCAATAAAAAAAGCTGCTTATTGATAATAACTTTAGTAAATTATTTGGGTTATTTTGGATTGACCATAACATTCTGGTTTTAAAATTCAAATTATGAATGAAATCCTACTGTATTAGGGGGAGGTGGCATGGGGAGAAAGTGTCAGTAAGAAAGTATCAGAAACTTAATCTTACGCTGAGGTTCAGTGCTCCTCCAATTCACTCCTACACAATGCCAACCCCACCCCAACTAAGCTTGAGGGAAATTATCATCCCTCTTTGTTGAAAGTGTTATGAATGGACTTGATAGAAACTACATAGCGGGTTAATTTGTTAAAATGAAAGCTTTCCTGAAAAAAAAAGCATGTCTGGATTTGAAAGCTGTCTTTTCAATAGCATATTTTGCTTTCAGTTCCTACCTATACTCTAAAACCAACCAACAACCCAAAAAGCAAATTAATCCATGAAATTGTTGAATTGAAAATGTAAACAGATGGTGTTTTAAATTGTTAATAATTCACTTAAAGATAACTTTCAGGAGCTGGGGATACAACTCAAGAAAAAATGTACTTTCGAAAATAAAGTCTTAGGTGTTGCTGCACCAGTGTAAGTACCTTATTTCTGTTTAACCTATACTTTAATAATAGGATAACATCTGAAAAAAGAATGAGAGTCAACTATAGTTAATAACTATAGTTATTTTGCTGATAGGGCAAAATATAATGAGTTAGTATTTTAGTTGTTTCATAAGATCAAGCAAAAATACTATTAACCTTTTTTTTTTTTGCAGTGCTATGGATTAAACCCTGGAGCTCTACACTGAGCTACATCCCCAGCCCTTTCTATTTTTGTTTTTACTTTTTTGAGACAGGGTCTCAGTCACAAAGTTGCTCAGGCTAGGCTTGAACTTGTGATCCTCTCATCTCAGCCTTGATAATAAACATTTTTAAACTTTTTCCTATATATAATATCTAGTTATAAACACTATTAAATCTTTCAGTTTTTTATATCTATCATTCCATTTAATTGTTAACTTTGTACAAAACCCCCTCACATTATTGCATTTTTAGAAAGTGCAAATGGTAGAACTGTGAGATTAGTCTTTTTTCTTCTCTTATTTTTGTTCAATTTAATTAGGTCACAAAAATGAAGGCAGGGGGGACAGTTGAAGTTTTGGTTGTTTTTGTTAAGGTTGGAATGTTGTTTCAGTCTCCATTATTATTACATACATAATTACTGAGTGACAGGAAAATTCTAAAGTGCCCCTCTTATAATTTGAAGCGGTATTTGTTCAGTTTTTAAATAAGGCACTCATATTTCAAGCACAGAGCACAAGTGTTTCTACTCAACATGTATTCTTGGAAAATGTCTACCTTTAATCCACAACTACTAAACAGTAGTCAGCATGTAGCAACATTTGTGGTGATTTATCCTGCCTGGCCTACTAAACCTGTAGTTTCCAATGGTAACAACGAGGTCCCAGACTTGTGAGTCTTAGTCCATCTACTTCTGTGTGTAATAAAACCTAAAGTTTATAATCACCACTTTTAAAAACTTTATTCTCCAAGGGCATTTTTATTACTGTTTCCTAGAGACTAAAATAATATATCCTTTTATTTTTAGTAGGCAAGGTAGTGTAAATGCAGCAATTCTACAATACATATAGTAATATTCAACAGATGTTTATTGAGTAAGTGGAAGAAAAGTTATTAAATTATTTGAGAGCCTTACCACTTTTTTTATCAGGGTTTGTTTGGGAAATATCTATGAAACAGTAGCTTCAGTAGCATATTCTTTAGGAAAGAGGAAGGAGGAATAAAAAGATTTAGTGTTTTATTTTCAGCTTGTGAGAGTGCTTCAAAAACATGTTTAGTCACCTGAACCATAAGTCAAATGGTAGGGTTATTGTGTTTCAAAGATATTTTTCTGTTCTTCTAGACTTACCTAGTTTCTCACCTCACCTGCCACTCTGATAGGATTTTTCATTTCCTTTTAATTTATTGCACATATATGAGTTTTTAAAAAGGAAGAAAAATTACTCACAGTCCTACCATATAAATCACTAGTATTCTGTGGTTTATTTCCAGTGTTTGTCTAAGTAAATATGTATTCCAATGCCTTGCAAGTAATCACTTTGAGTGTAATGTAAATTTGTCTTTGGTGTTTTAAAATTTTTCAGCTAGGTAAGGGACTCTAGGAAAGATAGAAATGAGTGATGGTCTGATCTGAGGATGGAAAGACTGGAAATAATGAAAGGTACCGACTGAATCCATTCCTGTTTCATTGCCCCTGTTCCTCAAGCCACCCTGCTGCCATCACAAGTGTCATGGTGTGTTACAGAAGGTGGCATGCCAGGTATCATAGTATTAAAATGTATTGTTTAGCAGTAAGGCCAACTCACAGTAAATAAAGTAATCTGTGACACAGGCAGTCCTTCAGACTGGCTATATTATGAGCTGTGGAAACTTTGTCATTTTTTTTTTGGTTCCCCAATTGTGCCCATAAGGGTCTATCTGGATTGGAGACTTAGGCACAAATTGGGGAACAATCAGCCAAGAACCAACCATGGTTTGGTCTGACTGGTGAATTTTAGCAACTCTCTAAAGTGAACTCTGTATTTATAAGACTTAAAAATGATGCATAGTGATGGGAAAAACCTTTTAGAAAATAGAAAATGACTTACTGATTACTCTGCTAATGTGATGGAAGTTGCGGAATGGAAAATGAATGAATGCGAAAAATACAGTTGCGTTGTATGCCACAAGTTTATTCAATAAATATTCTGTGGTTTGATGTGCTATATTGTATTTTTAACATATTCTTATTAGAAAAAAACAACACTAAAATGTCCTGTAGATATCAGGTATTTAAATAGTCTGTGACTGAATTTAGTAAAGTATGTTTGGCCTCAATTATGTTCATCAGCATTCCTTCTTGAAAGAAGATCGATTCTGGTCTATAGAGGAAAAAACACAAATATACTAAAAGCTTCTGAAAATTGTTCAGAACATTTAGTCAGGGATTCTTTCCTTATTCTGTGTTACATCCCTAGTGAGCAGAAAAGGTAGAGGATGGAGTGTTGACTGAGAAGAGATGGCCTTGAGTCTAACTATTCTTTTTCATGCCTTAGGCCTAATCAATAAAGGATTAATGAGCTTGCATTTAAAGAGTCTCTTAAGAGAGATTCTAGCCAAATAAGAGGGATTTTTACACATAATTTAATTCCACATAATTTTGAAGTTTCCTGCAGAAACAACAAACGACCCATTTTAGCCCTACTCTACTCCAACAACTAATCCTCAAGCTTATAATTACTGGAGAAACAGATTCTAAGTTAAAAAAAACTTTGTAAAACAATGGCAAAATCATACTTTCAGCCCATTCTAATGGGGCAGGTGGTCCAAAAAAGGTAAGTGATCATTATATGAATTATCTGTGGCTGTGCACTTGCTGGATTCCTGGAGTATGATGACCTTTCCTCCACCCTTTTGACATAAATCTCCCCAAAATATAAAATCTCCCATGAGTCAGTCGTAATGGCACACATCTTTAATCCCAGCATGCAGGAAGCTGAGTCAGGATGATCCCTGTGAGTTTGAAGCGATCATGGGCATATATATATATATATATATATATTCACTATATGTGAATTGAAAACCAACCTAAACTACATAGCAAAACTGTCTCAAAAAAAACCAAAATAATACATAAAATAAATATTCAAATATTTATTACCTTTGAACTAATGCTTGGTCTTCAAATACATAAGTGACATCAATAGGTGCATCCTAAGAGAAAAGGACAGCCATCAGCCTAGACTAATCATGCCAACTTTTCATTTTTTCCCTCCCTGCACTTGCCTACATGTATACTTTTTTTGAGGGGGGGTGGGAGGGGTACTGGAAATTAAACTCAACCTTGTGCTTGCCAGCCAAGTGCTGTACAGCTGAGCTATATCCCCAGCTCTCATATGCATACTCTTGAATTTCCAGAATGCATCTTCCTTATGAATTAGGAGTCTATGGGTCAAAGTTCTTTGTCACTTTAAAACTTCTGCAAAAGATCTTTTTAACAGCAAATACCTTGAGAATCACCGCAAAACTGGGAATATGGTAGCAGAGGTTCATGCTTCTCATTAATAGCACAAGTAAGTCATTGACTTTCTTTATATACTCTGCCTTACTCAGCCAATAATCTTTATTTCTTCAGGAATGGCAACAGAAGGAAATTAGACAGATGAACAGGTTGGAAAACATTTTTATGGCAGCATAAAAAAATAGACTATAATATTATCTTAGTGGTCCCTACCCATTCTCCATTCCAAAATTATACTTGGAATTTTGAGCAAGAGCCATTCTTCCAAAACCTCTCTGTCCTGCATATGGTCTCCAGTACAGTCGGTTTATGCTCCCCTTCAACAGGCTTATTTCACAGTGTGTGACCTTGCCAGTCAGCAAGACAGCTGATGGAAGGATACATGGCCAGGAGAAGTAAACTCTGTACCTTCTGTACCTCTTTAGATGTTTCAATAGAGAGTTTGTTCTAGGATAGGAAGAATAGTGGACATGATTGCCTCACTGACTTTGTGGTCCCTAGATAAAGCCTTAGAGTCAGACCAAAGTGCAAATAACTTTTGTAAAATGATGGAAAGAAAATAGAAAATAACATTTGTATGTCTATTATGGTCGAAGCATTATGTGTGGTATCATCTCTGCTCCTCTGAGGACCCCTCCCTCTGAATTCACAAATATTATTTTGGTTCCTTTGACACTAGTCATCAAATCAATATGTTCCTTATTCACAGACTATAAGTTGTCATTTCTTCAAATTTTTGTTAAACACCTACTATTTCCCAGACTTTGTTTTATAGCAAGAAAAAATCTCTACCTTTATTGAGCTTATATTCTGGCATAGGAGCAGATAATAGCAAAATAAGAAATTATAGAGAATATTAGAATTTAGTAAAGTATTATGGAGAAAAGTAGGAGATAAGATAGACAGTGCAAGTAAAAAAGTTAGAGAGCAGGCAATACACATGCATAGGGGAGTGTTCTGGTCAGAAAGAACAGCCAGTGCAAAGGCTCTGGGACAAGTTATACCTGGCCTATTTAAGGAGTAGCAAGATCAGAGTGGCTGGAGCAGAATAAGTGAGGGTAAGTGGCAGTGAAAAAGCAGAATAACAAAGGACTAAATCACCTAGCCCTTGTAGATCTTTGCTACTCAAATGTAAGTCTCTGGACCTGAGATATCAGCATTGTCTGGCAGTTGTTAGAAATGCAGAATCCAAAGCCCTGCCCTACACCTGCAAAATCAGAATATTAACAAAAACATCACTTCATCTGTATGTGCTTTCAAGTTTAAAACATACTTCTGGAAAGTTTCTAATGGAAAAATTTCATTTTACAAAGCTCACTATTTCTTGCTACTATATTGGCAAGAGATATGAGTGCAAGGATGGAATCAGAGAGCTTGGTTGGGAGGCTACTGCAGTAATCTTGATGGGAGGGGACGGTTCTTTGCATCAGGGTGATAGAAGTGGAATGGTACAAAATTGTGGGGTTCTGGGCATATTTTTGAGGACAGAGACAACTGGATTTTTTTTCAGTACTGGAGAATAACCCTAGGTTATTCTATCACTGAGCTACATACTCAGTCCTTTTTAAAATCTATTTTTATTTGAAACAGGGTCTTGCTAAGATGCCCCATGGAGCTTGAATTCACAGCCCCACTGCCTAACTGGATTTTTAATGGATTGAGAGGAAGGGTGATTTTTAAAAATGAGAGTAAGGATGATGTCAACTGAGATAGAGAATGGTGTAATTTTGGAAAATCAAAACTTCCCTTTTAGATACAGTAAGGGAATTATTCATTAAGCTTCCAGGTTGGAGAGATCTAGGCTAGAGGTATAAACTTGGGGATCACAGGCTCTAGGTGACATTTAAAGCCATGGACATGGTAATCATGGAGGTGAGTATAGAGAGGCCCAAAGTCTGTTGGGAACATTCCAACATGAAGGGATTGGTGTGAGGCAGAGATGCTAGCAGAGACTTGAGGAGGGATGGCCAGCGGGCAGGAAGAAAACCAGGAGAGTATGTTGTTCTGGAAGCTTAAAGGAAAGTGTCATGGAGGAGAGAGTAATCAAATGTAGCTTGCTGCAGATGGGCCAGATGAGGATGGAAATATGACCTTTCAATATTGTAAAAAGACTCTATTCTATTGAAGCCTTAGTGAAGGGAAAAGGGCCCAAAAGGAAGAGCTTACTGGAGGTTTGGTTTTTCTTATCTCGATAGTGAAGTAGGCAATGGCATAGACTCTTGCCATGGGTAACTGAGAAGTTGACAGGCTCCAGCTCACACGGTAGATATAATGGAAGGAATGATCTACATCTTCCTTCCTCATAAACTCTGTGCCGTATGACCAGCCAAGATGATACTCGCAAGTCTGTCATAGAAAAAGAGAGAAAAAAATAACTTACAGAGCAAGAAAGCAAAGGAGTGCTACAGCCCCATTCTGAAGTCCTACATATTTTATTGGGATTCAGACTATAGTCAATTCCCAATTAATTACCTCCCAAGGGAAGAAAAAGGACAGCTGAAATGAAATAAGAGCAAATGCAAACATAATGTCAGCTCAAACATTGGGTTGCAGGGGCACATCTTTAGATGTGTATATGAACCTCCACACCATCCACATACACACACACTGTGCTCCACACCCTTACTTAGAAAGGGTCTTGATTACTTTTTTCATTGCTGAGGCAAAATACCCAACATTCACAAGTTAAAGGCAGAAATGTTTATTTCAGCTCAGTTTGTAGAGGTTTCACTCCTGTTATGGTTTCAGTCTGGATGTTCCCCTAAAGCCTCGTGTGGGCATGGGCGGGGGGGGCTTATTGATGGTAGCTGAAGCTAGAGTTTGTGATTGGTTCATTGTCTTTTTTAAGCAAAGAATAGTTAAATGGAAAATACTTAGAAATTAAAACAACAGTTTTAAGGCAGTTGGTGGTGTGAGTGTTACACCTGCTCTGGGGAAGGCAGCCTGTATACAATATAAGGAAGGAGAAGAAGCCTGCTCCTACTATCTCCTTGCTTTTGCTACCTTCTGCCACCATGAACTGTTTGTTAGCCCTCTGCCATGCCACACCCTACCTTGGAGCCAGCTGATTATGGACTAAAACCTCTACAAACTGCAAGCTAAATAAACCTTTCTATCTTTAACTTTGGGTATTAGGCATTTCGCCCATCAAGGAGAAAAGTAACTAGGACAACTTCATAGTCAGCTAACTCCAAGGCAGGGTGGCATGGAAGCGGAGCATCATAGAGGAGAAACAGTTCATGGCACAGCAGGCAGAAGGCAAAAAGCAGGATGGGGTTTAGCTCAGTGGCATAAGTGCCCGCCTTGAAAGCTTGCAGTCGTGAGTTCAATCCCTGGTACTGACAAAAAAAAGGCAAAAAGCAGCACCTAGCCTGCCTTTCCCTTTCTCCCTTTACATTCCATACACACTATAAGCCTATATTGATTGGTGCCACCAAGAACTATGCTAAATCAATTTAGTTATCACACACCCTTAATCCATGTATCACACACATGAGATCCAGCCATTTCCAAAGACCTCAGAATGCATGAGGCTTCTTTGGGGAGACATGTAGATACAAGCCACATTAGAAACAAAGTATAGTTAAATGGAAAATACTTAGAAATTGACGAGAAGATAGGCATGGTTGTACACACTTGTAATCCTCACCCTCAGAAGCTGAGGCAGGAGTATCACAACAGTTTTAAGCCAGTTTAGGCTACATAGTGAGTTTGAGGCCTGCCTGAAAAAAACAAAAGTGGAGGGGAAAAGAAAGTGACTAGAACACGTGTTCTGTTCATCCTGCACCAGGGAACCAGGAGACCTACAGTTGTGACTTGAAAGTAATAGGGCTGATTTCAACCATTTGTCAAAATTGGACTCACTTCCTTGCAGCCATGGCTGGTTAGTAAGATCAGAAGAGCAGTGATTCAGGCAATAAGATAATCCATATCCCTCTGAAAGGAATGAATCTCTATTTGCATCTTTGGAAAACCTTTCCCCTTTGAAAGCACATATCTTATTAGTGGAGTCAAGAAACAAAAGACCTTGGAATGGTTCCTTAGGGCATATTCCTGGAGTTAATAGGTGAATACACAACTCAGATTAACTATATTATTGAAAGTATCAATATTCATTCTCTACTTAATTCATGTATATTTTAACAAACTTTAGTTCTGTTTATTGTACCCAAATTTGTCTGCCATCCATCTGTCCTTCTCCATTCCCACTGCCAGTACTCTATTACAGTTGTCAATATTTCTTGCCTGGACTTGGGGAACCACCTACAATCTAGACTTCATCATCTTCAACCTTGCTTCTCCACACCACCACCCACACTGAAGCCAGTTATTCTCCTTATAGCTTCAATCACATCAGCTCCACTCCAAACCTTCAGCAGCCCCCCACTGCCTTCCAAAGAAAGTGAAAGTGTTTCACTGTGTCACTGAAGACCTAATAATACTATTTTCTACCCTTATGTCACACCTTTCCCAGCAGAAAGCTCATACTCCCATCAAACTAGAACTAGTCACTACTCCACATATATTTACTGTACTTTTTTATTATTTTGAGATAGAGTCTCACTATGTAGCCCAGTCTAGCCCTGAACTTGAAGACTCAAGTGATCCTCCTGTCTCGACATTCCATGTGCCAGGACTACGGGTATGCACCCCTGAACCTGATTTGCAGAATGTGTTGGACCAGACTAATGGTATTTCTTAAGAAATCTCTCCCTCTCAAGTCTATTCAGTACTCTGTAGCACTAGGATGGTCTGTAAAGATCATCTAACAAAGCCTGTCATTTTTCACAAGAGGCTTCTGGGGCCTAGAATTGGGTAGAGACAATCTAGCATACCTGGATTGGTACTTAGTACTTCTAAGCAACCAGCTCAGTGTTTTCTTCACCCCACGCTGTACCTCCCTGCTAAGAAGTTTTGCCTCTTGGCTTGATTCTTGGTCTATTTTTTTCCTTTTGTAAATGAAGGCAGCCTTAGGTATGACATTACATCCAACTATCTTGATCAGGGCAATCTCTTCTTATTTTAATTCAATACACACAGCAGACTTTTATGTAGCTCCAATGAGTGTGTATTATCTTGGAGTTTTATAGTTTTTATATGACATCACTTCATATACTTGCTTCCAAGAAACTGTGTCTCTATGCTATTCCACAATGGGTGGATTAACCAATTAAAATTATTGGTTACTCAAAATCAGCAAGCACCTGGATGTAGACGTACAAAACTGTTACTCATGGTAAGTGAGCTGGGAAGAATAGAACCGGGTATTGTGGTGTGTAGGGAGAAATGTCCTTTTCTACTTTTTGCTTTTTTGCTCACTGGCTTTTTTTTAAATAACTATATACCTTGTTCTTGTTATAAAAATGAAAATAACTGAATTAGACAGAATTCTCTAATTTTTTTATCACAAGCCCATTTGTATATTCCTATTATCAGATTATGTTCCAGAAGAGAACAAACAATAACTGTGCCTTTTGGCAGTGTAAAATTACACCTATTCCTGTCTTACAAATACACAAGTTTTCTCAACCCAGGTTTAAACATTCTTATTCATATAGCAGTATCTTTCAACATTTGAATTTGCATTTTTATGATTTTCATCAATAATAAAACTATTCTTTTTATTATACAAAAATACTTTTCCTACTATGTTAGAAAGAATGTATCAGACAGAATAAGTGGACCTTTATTTTGCTGTTTAATCAGAGAAACTCTGGACAATCATCCAACTTCTGTGAGCCTTGAGCTTCCTCACCTGTAAAATGGGTACAGTGATATACCTATACCTAGGTTTGTTGTGAGGACTAAAAGAGACCATGCATGGCAAAATGTTTCACAGTACTTGGCACATAACAATGTGCTTAGCAAATAGCAACTCCTAATTTACCACCCTCTTATATGCAGTAGACTCGGAGAAGTTGACAATAAGTTTGAAAGAAGTCTTCATCAGAAATGCCTTACACTTAGATGGTAGAATTCTCACTTCTAGAGCTCAGTGTATTAGTAGGGTTGGAAACGGTGATTTTCTGTCCTGAGTTACACAGAGCTTTTAGCTTTTTATACACCTACTTTCTAATTGTCTCTGCCATCACGACAGCCATGCAGAGTGAGAGAAATGTTTTATTCTGGTTCTTCATCTGTAAGGAAATAATGGTAACAAGATAATAAATCTCCTTATATATCCAAAACAGATTTATTGAGCATCTATAGTATAGCTGATAGGCCTAGGTGGCCAAGTACAGTGCACTAAGCAAAAGTGTTTCCCTCTCATGGACCACGTGATCCGATGGTGGCAGAAAGGCAGATGGATAAATCAGTAGACGCTGGTTTCTTAGTAGATATAGGTGCTAAGGGAAGAATGAGTCAGAAGAGGGGGAAGGCTGCAATTCTAGAAAAGGCCTCAAGTCTCTACTAACAGATGGTATTTTAACAAAATCTGGAGAGGTGAAGTGGTGAGCCCTGAAAATAAATGTCAGGATAGCAGGTTCTGAGCAGAGGGAACAGCAAGCATAAAGGTTCTGGGACAGAGATACATGCAGCAGTTCAAAAATATCAAAGAAGTCAGTGTGGCTGGGTAAAGGTGGCAGAGTGGGGAGAGGGCAGTGACAGGGACTGAGCCATAAGTTGGAAGGAAGACAGGGATTTCTGTAGACCACTGTCATTGCCCTTTACTCAGAATGGCAGGTGGGCTTTTCAGGGGCAATGTTTCCCATCTCTGTGTCTTCCACTTATCTGGTTCAGGAACCTTGGGTGCATCTGGCAGGACCCTTTGCCCCAGTCCCTGATGGAGACTGCTCCAGAGCAGGAAGGCACAAGATGAACTTGTACGAGAAACCCCGCCTGCTCAGGGTATCCAGGAACCTGTAGGCATTGATGAACACCTGGGAGTAATGGAAACAGCTGGAAATTGTCCAAGGGTGGGAGAGTTTTCCTCCATTGAATTCAACTGATTTCAACCATTCTTCTTCATCCACCTTCCAGTTATGTGGAGCAACCCAGGGTCTTGTCCCCAGTTCTGGCAGGATAAACCATGCAGAGAGGTCAGTGCCAGATACAGATTGTGGGGAAACAGAGCTGATAGGTATGTACATCTTCTCTGGGCAGTACATTCCCGACTAAATAAAAAAGGTACTTGAATCCATGTGTGGTGTCACACACCTGTAATCTGAGCCAGGTGCTACACAGTGAGACCGAGGCAGGAGGATCATGAGTTCCAGGTCAGCCAGGGTGACAGAGTGACACCCTGTCTCAATTAAAGAAGACCCTTGATCCTGAGGGTGAGAATGTAGCTCAGTGGTAGAACATATGCTTAACATGTGCAAGGCGCTGGGCTCTATCCCCAGCACCACACACACACACACAAGGATACTTGGTCCAGCCACATCCACTCTCAACATGAGCACACTCAAGTTGGTAGTGAAGAGCTCCTCTTCTGAAGAAGCATCTCATTCTTTCGGCCACAAGGCCCCTACTACATGCATCAGCAGAGCAAATTACTTAACTGAAAATACTCGTTTTTCCTAGGGAAATGTAAGAATAAGGCTATACAAACATAGAGTAACACGATTATGCCTTTCACCTTCAAAGTTTATCCCACCTTGATTTTGGAACCCATATAGAGACAGTGTTTACTTATTCAAGTCACCATTGATAGCCCCTAGGTTTTGAACCTTAAACTTTTTTATAGTACACCAGCATCTCACAAATGTCAGGCATGTACTCTACCACTGAGCTACACCCACAGCTCTTTTTAAATTTTATTTTTGAGACAAAGTCTCACTAAAGTGATAGGCTAGTCTCCAACTTAAGATCCTCCTGCCTCAGCCTCCCAAGAGGCTGGGATTACAGCTGTGCACTACCATACCTGTCTTCCTCAAACTTTTTTTTTGTTTGTTTTTTTGAGACAGGGTTTTGCTATGTAGTTCAGGCAGGCCTTGAACTCACTATGTAGCCCAGGCTGGCCTCAAATTTGTGGCAGTCCTCCTGCCTCAGCCTACCAATTGCTCGAATTACAGATGAGCACGACCACACCCAGCAGCTACCTCAAACTTTGGCCAATCTTTTTATTGTTCCTCTTTCTCATGTATCAAATTGGAGTGGTCTACTAACTTACTGAAATGAGCTCTTGAATTTGTCTCTGGCCGTTTTCTGCTGTGAATTCACCATGAGTGATCCACTGGATTTTCTTGGTGCAGTGTTTAATTTCTGCAAAGAAAGTGTGAATTTGTTAGTAGCCTAGTAGTGTAGTGTTACATAGTGAGATAATTCTTTAGGCAAGCAAATAGGCTTACTATCTTCCACAGACTGAGTAGCAACATTAAGGACATCCTCAGCTACTGTCACAGCTGTTTTCATCATAGTCTCATTGTCTTTTTTTACATCTGTCACATTCCTGTCATCTTGTGTATCCATTGTTGTCACTGTCACTGGAGATCTTTCATCAATAATTACTACCCTCCGATTTTTGGGCTTTGTAGCCTCATTCATTTTTTCATCCATTTTTTTGGCCTGGATAAAGAAACCAAAGAAGTTACTCTGAGTGCATGTTTACATGCTTGGGAATGTTCTCAAGTCCACGCTGCTTTCCGATGTCAGATATAGGCTGCGGTTGTTGCCTTCCGGGAGGAGACCTCATGACAGGCCCTTTGTACCCGGCTGCTCAGATTTACTTTTCCTGAAAATCAAGACTGTTTAGATTCTTGAAACCATGCAGGTTTAAAGCAAAATGTAGTGGAATGAAGTCACAGCTAGAATTCCATAATTGATTTCTAAGTGAGCCTTTTAAAGAACCTCATGCCTTACTTTGAGCAACTAGGGACACAGGACTCTTTAAAGATAGTAAATTCTCACCAGGTATGGTGACCCACGCCTGTAACTCCAGTAACTTAGGGAGGCTGAGGTAGAAATGACACAAGTGTGAGGCTAACCTGGACACCTTAGTGAGACCCTGTCTCAAAATAAAACTTAAAAAGGACCCAAAGTATAGCTCAGCATTCCCTGAGTTCAGACCCCAGTACTACAAAAATAACTAAATAAACAGATGCTGAATTAAGAGGTTGGTGGTGTGGTTTAGTGGTAGAGCAATTGTCTATTATATATAAGGCCTTGAACTCTAGCCCCAGGGCTGAAGAAAAAACAGCAAATTAAGAAGCAAGACTGTTGCCCAGGATTTGCGAGGCCCTGGGATCAATCTTCGGTACCAAAAAACTTTTCAAAAAGTAAAGATACACAACAGAGCAAGGGTTCGTGTTTCAGTTTTTCTCTTGGGTTTTCTGGGAAAGAATCTATCATTTTTAGCCAAGTGTGGTGGCACATGCTATAATCTCAGCACTCTGGGAGGCTGAGGCAGGAAGATTACACGTTCAAGTATAGCATTTGTACACTTAGTGCCTTCTGTAGCTGCAAGGCACACATTTTGCTTTTATAAATGTTAGGTAAAACGTGTACAGTAAAAGTTTTTGTATTTTCCATCAATTGCATTTAGTATTTATCTTCTAGAAATAGTATTAATTTAAATTAAAATGGTTAGGGTTTTTTTTTATTCAAGTTCAGTTCAGAGGCACAGGGTTTAAGGAAGGAAGATAGAAACAAAGAGGAAGGGAAGGAGAAAAATAGGGAAGGAGGGAAACTATCATGTTTTATTATCTATTGTCCTGAAATATATAACTCTTATGAGCATTAGTTCTGGTAACATTTCTGGAAATTGTTAGCAAGACGCTAAAGAATGAGCACCTTTCTTTCATGGCTGGCCTTGGTAGGCGTGCTTTCTGGTGCTACACCATTAAGGATGCGGCCGCTTTATGGTTCGAGGATTATCACATCAAGAAAACATGTGATACCAAGCATAGTGATGAATGGCTATGATCCCAGCACTCAGGAGGCTGAGACAGGAGGATCACTGGAAGTTCAACACCAGCCTGGGCTGAGTTGAAGGCCAGCCTGGACTACATAGCTACATACTTTGTCTCAAAAAATAAAATTTTTAAACACTCTAGCTCTAGCAAGTCTTATCATAAATTATAGCTAAAATTTTCCAGATATCTTCAGCATCTGTTGGGAATATGAACATCAGAGTGAACACATGTGCATCACAGAACTAAGAGTCTTTGTACATTTTCAGTCTGTTTTACATCTTTTCCCTTGAGCCTTGGATTGTACTTCATTCTCTGCTGCTTCTTAAGTCTTTTCACTTTTGAGAAATTCTTTACTCTCAGCACACTTGCAAATTCTTTACAGACAATCCTTGCATTGGGTATCATATGACAGTGGATGGCTGTCCAAAGGGAGCTATTTTTTTTTTATTTTTCTATAAATAACAGCTCCTCATTTGGGGATGCTTACTGTGCTGCATTTCATTTAACTATTACCAAAGCTCCATGAAACTGCTACTGGACACCTTCCGTTCACCCTTCCACACCCCCTCCCTTTGTAGCTCCCTCACTGCACGGGAAGGCTAGAAAGCCGGCCTGGATAAACCACGTAAATGGGCTCTCTAGTGCCCTCTGGCTTTCAGGTTACACACAATAAGGAGATCAGGCTGACAACAGGGTGCTAACTCCACTCTCCATGGTCATCTGTGGCTGTCTGTCTAGAGAAGGCTCGAGCTTCTCTCCAGGCCCTTGTCCCCCACAACATCTCGGTATAGTAGGAGTAACCATTCTTGCCCTTTGACCCCCACTGGACTGCACTGTAACCAGGGCCTGGGGCTGACCTATGCTTTGTTTCCTGTATTCTGGCCACACCTCTGTACATATTCCATTTACCAACTAGCCTACTTTTAGTATGCTAACAGATTCCTGTGGGGACCTGGAGTCACGAACAGAGGGACTCTTATTACTGTGTGAAAATAAGAGCCCAAGCTATACACCCAGACAGTCTGGCCCATAGTCCATGCTCTTAACTACAATGCTGGTTCCCTCCAAGATGCAAAAAGGAAAATGGAGCCCTGTTCTCACATTTGCATATGGAGTCTAGAATGCACCCAGTCTATTTCTGTGAGCCTCTTTCACCAAAGGCAACTTTCACTCCCTTTCTCAACATCATCACTGGGCCCAAGGGCTGCTGGATACTGCACAAGGCAGCCCAGTTCCCATAGACATCGATCCAAGAATAACAGGAACAGCTTTAAAAATTCCTCTAACATTGACAAGCACTCACTCAGGCCCTGATATTATTTAAGCTCAATCTGCCTCTGCCTCAGTTTGCTCTTGCCATAGCAGGTGGATAGAGAGGAATATCTGCTGTGGGGAATGGAGTCTTTCTGGGCTACCCACTATAGAGCAGGAAGTAACTAAAGGGTAGGAGGTGAATAGAGCTAAAGACCCTTAAACATTAGGAAACTGGCCATGTCAATTTAGCCACAGCCAACTACCAACTCTGCAGTGAAGTGCAGCTGCACAAAAGGTTCGTGTAAATTGTTCAACTTGATAGGCTTAGCTGTGAAGCCAAATCTGTAACCTAAAACACCAAGCAAAAGAGGAAAGGGCTTTACATATGCAATGATCACCATAAGACCTTTCCTGGGGAGCTCTGTGCCCCAATAGGAGGGGCCAGGTAGAGAGCAGGGCCCAGGAAGAAGCCCAGGTTTTATCCTCACATGGAATGTCCCTCTTGCTGGTCTTTTCTAGCTCATTTTCTTCCCTTCCCTTCCCTTCCCTTCCCTTCTTATAAGAGGGCAGAATTCATGAGAAGGGGACATAGCCAAGTTTGTGGGTCTAGCTGATGAATAGGGAGAACCACTGCAGGTCCCTTTGTGCACATCCCAACCCTTAAGCAACCCTGATACCTGAGTGAGGAGGTCCTTGTTTGAAATACTAGTAAAGTGCTAGCTGAAGAAGCCTCCAAGTCTCTCAGCAGCTTTTCCCCAAGGCTCCCAGACAGAATGTTTACAAATGCTGCCAGGACAACAGCAATTTCAACCAATGGGAAACAAAGCCTACATGTTCCTGACTGCTCCTGTCAATAAAAGAGAGGATAAAAGGAAAGTGGAAGGGGGGGGGTGGGGGGGGTGGGACTGGTCACAACAACCACCTGAGCTCGAGAATAGGACTAAGCTGCAGGAGCCATACCCATCTTCACAGCAGGAGATGGGCCTGCAGGGCCGCGCCAGGAGGGTCAACATGCTGCTGTGCAGTGGACATTATGGTGGTGTGCCAGTCACTGTGTTAAGCCTTTAGTGTGTGTTAAGCCACTTACTCCTCACAATAGCACTGTGCACTGTGAGGTACGTACCAGTACTTTCATGTTACAGTTGCACAAACGAGGGCACAGAGAGTGTTGAGTAATTGTCTCCCAACTCAAACCCAGAGCTGTATGACTTCGTTGACTGAACTTTTACTTTTCAATCCCAGGTTCTGAAGGGGGACCCCCTTGTGTGCCTGACTATTCTCAGAGATGTTTTTTGTGAATTAAGGATGAGGGCATGTAAACTATAGCAGTTATCGGTGCAGACTGAGGAAATTTTACTTAATACTTCTTTTGCATTTTTCTCACAGCGACAAGCATAAATGATGATGCCTGGCTCAGAGCACACTGAGGATGGGCTTAGGCTTGGCAGATGCTAGCGCAGGTGAGCATAAAAAGGCTTGGAAGCGCCAGATGGAGGACAGCAATGGGAGGCCCTGCTGGGGCAGAGGGGAGCAGATATCCAGACCACTGGGAGCCCAGCTCCTCTTTCTTGGCTGACTGGTAGGTCCCAAGGCCCCAATTGCCACCATCACTGCCTCACTGTATTCCTGCCTGGAGCATGCTAGAGACATGCAGCCCACTGGCTCAGCATCCAGCCATGAAATGACTGACCTGCATCATTTGCCTGAAAGAGTGAGGAGCCTGCGCACAAAGACATACTGCCCCAGAACTCCACTGGACCCTCTATACCTGGGGAAGCAGCTGCCTTTGCCAGTGGCGGGTCAGACCATAGTGAGTGCTTCCCATGGGGTCCCAGGAGCTTTGCCTGACTGCCTGGGGCTGGACAGTAGAGCCAGCACTTCAAGTGCCCCAAGTGTGGGCAGTAGGGGGATTTCTCTCAAGGGTATTGTGATCACTTGAAAGATTGTTTCAGAGACCCTATAGGTCCCCATTCTGTTAACTTCTTCCTGAACTGAGTAAAACCCAGAGGAGATCACAATGTGTTCATCTGAGCAAAAGGAAAAAGAGGACCATGATGGAGGAGTGGTGGGCAGAACAGATAGAGCCTCTCTGAGAATCGCCATCCATATGCTGGAATATAGCAATGCAAGGAAGATAAGAAGGAAGGAAGTGGGAACCTTGGACCAGGAAGGATCTGAAGCATTAATCGAAGCCCACAGAGAGTTAAGTGAGAAATTTCAATGAAGAAGGAGGTAGCTAGAGGCACCTTTCTCCCTGAGACATGACTCACTACACCAGAAGAGTGGATTCAACCTGCAGACACAGTGATGGCTGGTGACACCCAGAGGCTTTTGCATAGATACAGCAGTGGATGTGAAGGACTGTACTAGCTGGCAGTGAGTACTGAGGGCTCAGTATCCAGAGTGAGAGAACAACTGGCTGGGAGCCATCTAGGAGAGGAGTGGGTTGAGCTCAAAACTCAGAGCAGCTACTGGCTCTTTCTAGCAGCTCTCGGCTGGGCTCAGGCCCATGGAAAGTGGGCTTATAGCTGCAGGCCCAGTGAGTCTGGGCTTGACCAGAAGGTGTAGGCTTGCTGAGATTACCACTATCCTGCTAAAAAGCTACTGCTGGCTTGCTGGGATAAATAAACATGGATTGGGACTCTGTATCCACACGCTGTCTAATTGTGACAACAGTCACAAATCTGGAAGTGGAATCAATAAATGACAATACAACATATACTATATTAACAGAGCCAAGGACAAAAAAACATGATTATCTCAACAGATGCAGAAAAAGCTTTTGAAGAAGTCTAGCACCCATTCATGATAAAAACTCTACAGAAGTCAGGCATGGTGGCTCACAGCTGTAATCCAAGCACTTGGGAGGCTGAGGCAGGAGGATCGTTGCGAGTTCAAGACCAGCCTGGGCTACAAAGTGAACTCAAGGCCAGCCTGAACTGCATAGTGAGACCCTGTCTGAAAAAAAGACAAAGAAAAAAACCTCTACAGAAATTTGGAATACATGGTCTTTATCTCTGTCTGATAAAAGCTATCTGTGACTAACAGCCAACATCATACTAAATGGACAAAAACTGAAATGTCTCATTCTAAAATCAGGACCAGACAAGGTTTTCCACTGTCTTATTTCCACTCTTATTCAACATAGTCCTGGAAATTTTAGCTGGAACAATTGACAAGAGAAAGAAATAAAAGGAATAAGAATTAGAAAGGAAGAAGTTAAACTATCATTATTTGAGGATGACATGATATTCTATATAGATGACCCCAAAAACTCTACTAAAAAACTGCTAGATTTAATAAACAAATTCAATAGGATAGTTGGATACAAAGTCAACACTCAAAAATCAAGAGCCTTTTTGTACACAAATAACAAACTCACTAAGAGAGAAGTCAGGGAAACAACACCTTTCACAATAGCATCCAAAAACTGAAATACCTAGGAATCAATCTAACAAAGGATGTAAAAGACCTCTACATTGAAAACAACAGTACTTTGATTTATTTGGTAGTGAGGATCAAACTAATGACCTCGTACTTGCCAAGGAGGTGCTTGTGCCACTGAGCTAAATCCCCAGCCCAAACTACAGTATTCTGAAAAAGAAGATTGAAGAGGATATCAGAAAATGGAAAGATATTGGTAGGAAAAATGATATAGTGAAAATGGCTATACTTCCAAAACTGTTATGCAGATTTAATGCAATTCTAAACAAAATTCAAATAGTATAGCTCACAGAATTAGAGAAAAAAATTTTAAAATTCATTTATAACCAGAAGAGACCTAGACTAGCAAAGATAATTGTGGGCAACAAAGGCATGGCAGAGAGTATCACAATCCCTGACTTGAAATTACACTATAAAGCTTCTGTGATAAAAACAGCATGGTACTGGAAAAAAAACAGACCTGACGATCAATGAAACAGATTAGAAGATATAGAAACAACTACAAACACACTTAGGCACCTTGTCTTTGACAAAGGTGCTAAACCCATTAATTGGAAGAAAGATAGCCTCTTTAAAAAGCCTGGCATGGTGGCATATGCCTGTAATCCCAGCACTCAGAAGGCTGAGGCAGAAGGATCCTTGTGCATTAGAGACCAGCCTGGACTACAAAGTAAGCTCAAGTCTAGCCTGAACTACATAGTGAGACCCTGTCTCAAAAAGACAAACAAATTGTGCTAGAAAAATTGGCTTTCCACATGCCAATGATTAAAATTGGATTCATGTATTTACCATGCAGTAAATTAAATTTGAAATGTATCAAAGGTCTAAATATTAAAACATAAATAGGGGCTGGGGATTTAGCTCAGTGGCATAAGTGCCTGCCTTGTAAGCACATGAGTTTGATCCCCAGTACCAATAAAAAAAATAAACATTAAATCTGCTGGAAGATAGAATAGGTAAAACTCTTGAAGACATTTGTGTAGGCAAAGACTTTATGACTAAAACCCTGATCACACAGGAACTATCATAAAGAATCAACAACTGGGATTTCATCTTTTTAAAAAAGCTTTTTCACAGCAAGAGAAACCACGAACAGAGTGAAAAGACAACCCACAATGTTGGAAAACTGTTTGCCAGTTATTCCTCAGACAAAGGATTACTATCAAGAACATATAAAAAGTCACAAAATTCAGACCCAATCCAAAAATGGGCATCTGAGATTGTTGGGGCACAATTACAATATAAGAGCACACTTGTAAAATAGCAAACTTACAACTATTTCATAGTAAAGGCTAGAGATCAGTTGGAGGCCTGTGACTATGCTGCTGCCTGTCAAATAGCTAGCCTACTAATTTCAGTCAGCCTTGACTGTCTGGGTTCAGCTGCTTTTCTTCTGATAATGCACTGGGCCCATATAACTATTTTCAGCTTATGTTTCCCTTAATTAAGAAAATATATTGCTTCTAACTGCCTTCAAGGACAGTTGGGGAGTAAGGAACCCAGTCAAAGATACTTTTTAACTCTGCTTGAACCCCTTCCCCTCATCTCCAGGACGTTCCTATGTTATGACAAACAGTTTCTTTTAAGCAAATGTATTTAGAGTTTGTTTACCTGACAATATATGACTTAATTCAATCCATGTAACCAATCATGTAATACCTTGTACTTCCTGTTTGCAAACTGTATTTAAACTGAGCCCAAAACTGCCTCAGTGCTAATGATTTGGAACCGAGATTCCCACCAGTCCACTAGGGTAATGAACAGTTGTCTTCTAACTCCTTGGAGAAAAAAGTCTTCCATTCAGTTTGATATTGGTCTTTCTGTAACAAGATAAATACATCTCAGATGAAGAAATGCAGACAGCAAATAAATATATGAAAAAATGTTCAACATCACTGGTCATTCAAGAGATGCAAATTCAAATAATACTGAGATTCCATCTCACCCCAGAAAAAATGGTGATTATCAAGAAATCAACCAATAACAAATGCTGGAAGGGCTGTGGGCCATAGGCACAGTGACAGCAGGGTGCTCTTACAGGAGAAGAATGGGAACTCTTGAGTTTCCCTACCCTGGAAACCTTACCAACTCTATCCCATATATTAAATTCTTAGAGGTGAAGGCAGGTGGCACACAGGAGGAAAGACACAATATACCAAAGAAACTCTCAACTATGTGGAAAATGCTTGTGTTTTCTTGGGGGAAGTGATGTTCACTGTTTTCAACATCTTCTTTACTTTCTGTTCCCTTTGGGATTACAGTTTTCGGGGTCATAATCAAAGCTGCATACTTGTTTGTAAACTTTATTACATGATCACTCACCAGCCCAAATATAATTGATTTCTTCAGTTTTCTGGAATGAGGAAAGTTCCTAATAAGAAACAAATCAACAGATGGTAAGAAATGGTTCAGACTAAAAAGGAATACTGTCAGATCTCCAAACTAGACCCAGCTATAGCTCTTCCTGACTGCCCATTATACTGCTGTCCCACAGGAATCCCAAGCTGACCCGTAGCAAGAACCAAAAATCATCATGCTCCTAGCACTCCATCCCCTTACCCAGATTTGATACCCTGTCTTGTTGCCACCAGCCCAGTCCCTCTCCCCCTTCATTTTCTTCTGTCTCTCTTTACTAGGATGTCCAAATAGCCCCCAGTCACACCTGAAGTAGTCCTCGGAAAATACACCCTTTCCCTTCTTTTTCTATAACACAACAGACAGAAATGTCAGGTCTCTGAACTAGATCCCCACCCAGCTAAGAGAGAAAAACTCCCCAAGGAGATCTGTTATTCACACCTGCAGCAGCATGGTATTCAACAGGAAGCCAGCAGCTTCCCCACACAGCTCAACTAGCTAGCACCTACCTCACACAGCTCAACCTGCAGAGCTGATTTTCTAAAAACCACAAGAGATATGCTATGCCTGCCAGCACACCCCTGTACCCAACACCACCCCGTCTATCACCTAGCCCTAGGCCCCCTATTCAGAAACTCAAAATTTTGCACTCCCTTCTGCAATGACCCTTTCCCCTACCTAAACTCTCTTATAAAACATGCTCTCACCCTTGGCTTGGGGCCAATGGTCTTTTTACCCTTGGCCCAGCCACATCTGGTCTGAAATAAAGTTTTCACACACTGCTTAAACTCTGCCTGTCTTGGTGGTCTCAACTGTGCCTCAGTTTACTCTGACAAGAACTTACACAGTTTTATACAAGAATTACTGACCCATTTTTTAATGATGCCCAGAAAAGTAGAACAAATATGTCTCAATCTTTTGAGATATGGTCTTGCTATGTACTTCCATATATCCTTGAACTCACTATATGGTACAGGTTGGCCTCAAACTTGCAGTGATCCTCCTGTTTCAGCCTCCTGAGTGCTGTAATTACAGGCATGCACCACCACACCTGACAATATGTCTCTAATCTTGAATCAAGATTTATGAAAATTCCAAAAACAATTATTTGGGGCTTCATTACAGAAGAGTCTTTGGGGTGGAGGAAGGTGTATTACAGCCAACAGCATGAGACACAGAGGGTACACAAATATGTCAAAGAAATCCTTAGCCATTAAAGTCATGCAGGGTTAAGGGTGTTCCTCAGCAGTAGAGTGTTTCCCTGAATATGTAAGTCATGGGTTCTATCTCTACCACCACAAAAAAATTTATGCCAACATAGCATATGATTTATTCTTCACAGGAATTTCCTTCTGCCTTTTATTAAAAAATGCCTCACAGCTCAGTGTGGTAGCACACACCTCTAAGCCCAGCTACTCAGGAGGCTGAGGCAGGAGGATCACAAATTTGAGGCCAGCCTGCGTAATTCAGTGAGACTTTGTCTCAAAATTGTAAAAAAAAATAATGTAAGGGGCTTGCACACATGAGGCTCTGGGTTCATCCCAATGTAAATTTAAAAAGTACATCAAAATGTGAAAGTTACAAGAATAGTCTTATTCCCAGTGTACAGTCAGCTACAAAGGTCTGCTTCAGCTTCCATTAAAGCAAAATAAGAACACATTCCAAAAGAGTATTCCAGAGCACATAAAGAGCGGACATGCAAGTGGTCAGGAAGGTATATAGGGATGGGGGGTAGTCTCACAGACACATGCAGATTCATCAAAAAGTTAACCGGGGAACTTAGCAGAAGCCTGTATCAGGCATAGGCTGCCCAGAACCTCCACCGTGGGCCAGCCCTGCCTCCCGGAACTTAGTAGAAGCCTGCATCAGGGGTAAGCTGCCCAGAACCTCCACCGTGGGCCCGCCCTCCACCCCAGAAATTAGCAGAAGCCTGTATCAGGCTTAGGCTGCCCAGAATCTCCACCGTGGGCCCGCCCTGCCTCCGGGAACTTAGCACAAGCCAGCCTCAGGGGTAGAAACCTCCCCTGTGGGCCTGCCCTGCCACCGGGAACATCGAGGAGGCCCGCCCAAGACTGAAAACTGCCCTGGACTGCTACAGATGGGCCCGCCCTCCCACCTGGAACATCAGAAGATCTCAGCGGGATCCAGTTAGTGTGAGAAAATTTGGAACTTTGCTCCCAGGTGGTGAACTTTGGACTACACCGGATTGACTGTATCAATGTGGTGAGTATACCCCTAAAATAGAGGTGTACAGCGGATCAATAGGGCCAGAAGTAAAAACCCCCTCCAACTAACTGTAAGACTTTGGTGAGTCTGAAAAAGAGTGTGTGTGATACCCTCCTACACAAAGAAAACACCAGGCAGAATGAAAATGACAAAACGAAAAAGCAAAATGCAGCATCAAACATATAGTTCACCAGAAGCAAGTATAGGAGACATTGAAATAGAGGACCCCAAAAGTAACACACCGGGAATCTCTGAAAAGATGGCCAGTGAAATAAAAAAACAACTGCATCAAGCTATAGAGGAAATCAAATTAGAAGTAGTCTCCCATGTAAAGATAGAAATAACAACTTTAGTAAAGGAGTTGTTGAATGCAGCTAAAGAAGAACTAGAGAAAAAAGTACATGAGTATGGGAAACTGAAACTTTGAATGAACGATATAGAAAATAAGCAGAATTCATGAAACAAACTCAAAGAGACATCTAAGAAACAAAAAATTCTATTGAAAGCATGCAAAATCGCCTAAAGGAAGCTGAGGACAGGATTTCGGACCTTGAGGACAGGATCACAGTTAGTGATCAGGAAAGGATAGAACATTTAAAAATAACAAAGCAGCATGAAATGACAATCCAGAAGCTTCATGATGATGCCAAGAGCAACAATATAAGAATAATGGGCATTAGCAAAGATACAGGAGTCCAAGCAAAGGACATACAAAATGTATTTAGAGAAATAATAGCAGAAAATTTCCCAAACATGGGGAAAGAATCTGATATGCAGATAAGTGAGGCATATAGAACAACAAACAGTCACAATCAACATAAATCTACACCCAGACACATAATAATTAAGATCTCAGACATACAGCATAAAAACAGAGAAAAGACACAACTCACCTATCAGGGAAAGCCCATTAGAATCACGGCAGACTTTTCAGCACAAACCCTCAAGTCAAGAAGATCTTGGAGTGAGGTATTTCAAGCCCTGAAAGAAAACAATCTTCAACCCAGACTGATGTACCCAGCAAAACTTTCATTCAAATTTAATGGAGAAACAAAATACTTCCATGACAAAGAACAACTGAAGAAATTCAGGTCAACCAAACCAACCCTAGAAAGAGTACTGAAGGACATACTAGACAGAGATAAAAATGACCACAATCACCAAAACAACAAAGAAAGAAACCACCAGGCAGGATAAGCAATTAAATAAGAGGAAAAGCAAAAAGAAACAACTGGAACATAACATGGCAAAGTTGAGCCAGTACACATCAGTGCTATCCATAAATAAAAATGGCCTCAATTCACCTATAAAAAGAAATAGATTGACAGAATGGATCAAGAAACAGGACCCCACAATATGCTGCATAAAAGAAACACATCTGACCCAAAAGGAAACTCATAGATTAAAAGTCAAAGGATGGAAAACAGTATTTCATGCTACAGGAACCCAGAAAAAAGCAGGGGTAGCTATTCCATTTGCAGACAATGTGAACTTCAAACCTACAATGATTAAAAGAGATAGAGAAGGTAACTACATACTTATTAGTGGTAAAATTCAAGAGGAAGAACTAACAATTATAAATATATATGCACCAAATACAGGAGCACCCAACTATATAAGACAGAGACTAATGGGCATGAAAAACCAAATACACAAGAATACAATTATAACAGGAGATCTTAACAGCCCATTGTTGCAAAGAGATAGATCAACTAGACAAAAAGTCAGCAAAGAAATAACAGAACTGAATCATACCTGTGAGCCATTGGACTTAGTAGATGTTTGCAGAGTGCTCCACCCAACCACATCAGAATACACATTCTTCTCAGCTAAGCATGGGACATTCTCCAAAATAGACCATATATTATCCCATAAAACATTCTTAAGTAAATGCAAAGGTATTGAAATCATACCATGCATAGTATCTGACCATAGTGCACTGAAATTGGAAATTAATGGCAAAAGAAATTATAAAACCTACATAAATACATGGAAATTAACTAACAGCCTTTTGAACAACCAGTGGGCTACAGATGAAATTAAGAAAGAAATAAAACAATACCTACAAGTCAATGAAAATATAGAAACAACATACTGTAATCTGTGGGATGTAATGAAAGCAGTCTTAAGAGGGAAATATATAGCAATAAACTGTCATATCAAGAAAACAGAACAAGCACAAATAAACAACCTAATGCTCCATCTCAAGCTAGAAATAGAAGAGCAAGCTAAACCCAAAGCTCATAGAAGAGAGGAAATTGTAAAGATTAGAGCAGAAATCAATGCAATTGAAACTGAAAAAAATAATACAAAGAATTAATGAATCAAAAAGCTAGTTTTTTGAGAGAATCAACAAAATTGACAAACCCCTAGCTAACCTTATCAAGAGAAAGAAAGAAAAAACCCAAATTCATGCAATAAGACCTGAAAAGGGAGAAATTACTACAGATCCCATGGAAATTCAAAAGATCATGAATACCTACTTTGAAAATCTCTACTCACATAGAGTGGAAAACACAGAGGAAATGGACAGATTTCTAGAAACATACGAACTACCAAAGCACAACCAAGAAGATATAGCAATTTTGAATAACCCAATATCAACTATTGAAATTGAAAATGTAATTAAAAACTTACCAACAAAGAAAAGTCCAGGTCCTGATGGATTCACAGCTGAATTCTACAAGAAATGTAGAGAAGATTAGATGCCAGTAATCCTTAAACTCTTCAACAAAATTGAGAAAAAAGCAATCCTCCCTAAATCATTTCTGGAAGCAAGTATTACTCTGATATCAAAACCAGAGAAAGATGCAACCAAAAAAGAGAACTATAGGCCAATCTCACTAATGAACATTGATGAAAAGATTCTCAACAAAAATACTGGCAAATAGAATGTAGCAAATCATCAAGAAGATTATACATCATGACCAAGTGGGGTTCATTCCAGGAATGCAGGAATGGTTTAACATACGCAAATCAATAAATGTAATACACCACATCAACAGACACAAAAACCAAAACCACATGGTCATCTCAATAGATGCAGAAAAAGCTTTCGACAAAGTCCAACACATGTTCATGATAAAAACCTTTCAGAAACTCAGAATACATGGCGTCTACCTCAATCTTATAAAGGCCATCTATGGCAAACCAACAGCCAACATTATACTAAATAGACAAAAACTGAAAGCTTTCACTTTAAAATCAGGAACAAGACAAGGATGTCCACTCTCACCACTCCTTTTCAACATAATTCTCAAAACACTAGCCAGGGCAATCAGACAAGAGATAGAAATAAAAGGAATAAAGATAGCAAAGGAAGAAGTTAAATTATCACTATTTTCAGATGACATGATACTCTATATAGAAGACCCAAAAAACTCCATTAAAAGACTGCTAGAGGTAATAAACAAGTTCAGTAGTGTAGTAGCTGGAAACAAAGTCAATGCTCAAAAATCAATAGCATTCCTGTACACAAACAAAAAACTCACTGAGAGAGAAATTATGGAAATATCGCCCTTTACAATAACATCTAAAAAAATGAAATACTTAGGAATAATCAACCTAACTAGAAATGTAAAAGACCTATATGCTGAATATTATACTATGCTGAAAAAGGAGACTGAAGAGGATATTAGAAAATGGAAGGACATTCCTTGCTCTTGGTTAGGAAGAACCAACATTGTGAAAACGGCTATACTCCCAAAACTGATACACAGATTTAACACAATCCCAATCAAAATACCATTGACATACTTCACAGATCTAGAGAAAGCACTCCTAAAATTCATTTGGAAACAGAAGAAACCTAGAATAGCAAAGGCAATTCTAGGCAACAAAAGCAAGGCAGCAGGCATCTCAATTCCTGACTTGAAACCGTACTATAAAGCCACAGTGATAAAATAAGCATGGTACTGGCAAAGAAATAGACCTGAGGATCAAAGGAACAGATTAGAAGATGCAAGCACAACTATAAAGACACTCAGCCACCTGATATTTGACAAAGGGGCTAAATCTGTCCACTGGAAGAAGGATACTCTCTTTAATAAATGGTGTTGGAAAATTTCTCTTTAATAAATGGTGTTGGAAAATTTGGCTCTTGGAAAATTTGGCTCTCTACATGCTAAAGACTGAAACTAGATCCATGCATATCACCATGCACAAAACTAAAGTCTAAATGGATCAAAGACCTCAATATTAAAACAGAAACACTAAATCTACTGGCAGACAAGGTAGGTAGAAGTCTTGGAGACATAGGGGTAGGCAGAGAATTCATGAACAAAATGCAAACTGCACGGGAAACACTTCAAAGAATCAACAAGTGGGATCTCACATTATTGAAAAGTTTCTGCACTTCAAAGGAAATCACCAACAGAGTGAAAAGAAAACCAACAGAGTGGGAAAAAATTTTAACCAGCAACCCCTCAGACAAACGACTTGTGCCCAGAATGTATAAGGAATTGAAAAACATCAAGCCCCCCAAATTCAAAGACCCTCTCCAAAAATGGGCATCTGAGAGGAACACACAGTTCTCAGAGAAAGATATACAAATGGCAAATAAATACATGAAATGTTTGCCATCACTGGTCATTCAAAAAATGCAAATTAAAACATCATTGAGATTCCACCTTACTCCGGAAAGAATAGCTGCCATCAAGAAATCAACTGATAACAAATGTTGGCGAGGCTGCTGGGAAAAAGAAACACTGCTCCACTGTTGGTGGGAATGTAGATTGGTGCAACCATTATGGAAATCCATATGGAGAATTCTCAGAAGACTAGGATTGGAAGCCCCATTCAATCCAGGTATCCCCCTCCTGGGTATTTTCCCCAAAGAACTGAAAAGTTCATATCACAGTGATATATGTGCACCCATGTTCATAGCTGCAGAATTTGTGATAGCTAAACCCTGGAAACAACCAAGATGCCCATCACCTGCAGAGTGGATGAAAAAGATGTGGCATTTTTATACAATGGAATATTACTCAGCTATAAAAAAGGATGATCTTGAGGCCTTCATAGGCAAATGGAGACAACTTGAGACTATCCTCATTAGTGAAATAAATAAGAATCATATTTATAAATATCCTATTGTGTCTCTAGTGTAAAATTAAATAAGAACTACAAGTGTAATAAAACCAAAATGTGTAATTGCTATTGTAAAAAAGGGAGGAAAAGAAAGTGCTCTAAGTGATATAACTGCATGTAAGTTTGAGTGTGTAAAATAGATGACCATATTGCTGAATCTTTGAGCAAAACTGTTTGTATTCTAACCGTCTGAATATTTAATATGTACCCTTTAACTTTGTAACTTGAACAACTACATCCAAGATGACAATACGTAATTTACAAATTCCTGATTTCTTAGTGGGGCTTTTTCTCATTCTCCTTTTTCTTTCTTTCTTTTAGAATTCTGTATCATTGCTACCCTTTTTTGTTTTTTTCTTTTTTTCTTCTCTTTAAATAAAATTTTTAAAATGTATAATTGCTATTGTAAAAAAGAGGAAATAGGAAGCGCTATAAAAGATATAGCTGCATGTATGTTTAGATGTGTCGTATTGATGACCATATTTCTAGGTTCTTATTGGATTGTTGAACAGATCTTTTTTTCACTCTCACTGTTTTAGTGTCCACTTTGTGTGCTTTTGTCCTGTAACTTGAATAACTATTTCTAAAAGAACAATGTGTAATGTATCAACTAGTGATTTCTTACTATTTATCTTCTTTTCTTGAAATTCTGTAATATTTCTACCTTTTTCCTGTTTTTTTCTCTTTAAATAAAAAATGAAAAAAAAAGTTAACCATCCTTCTTTTTAGATATCTACAATTTGCTTGTACATATTTGGTAGAGACAAAGCCCTATAATTGTTCCACAAGACTTCTTTCTCACAAAAGTAGGGTAGAATAATTTGATTTCTTATTTCCCCAAAATATTCAAGAGATTTGGAATCTCAAAAGCCGGGTATTTAGCTTAGTGGCAAAAGCAATTGCATGGTACATGCAAAGTCATGAGTTCGATCCCTGGTACCCAAAAAAAAAAAAAAAAAAGCCAAGTGATATTTCACTTTCAATCCCACCCCTTAACCTCATCTAAAAGCTTCATGGTGAGGATGGCTGGCTTCAAGCCCATCCACACTGCTCTCTCCTTTCCAACAGAGCAAGGAACAAGAGCTGAAAGGAAAATGGCATTAAACTACATTGTGTTGTATTTTGGGTTTTTGTTTTGTTTTGTCTTGACAGGGTCTTACTGCTTAGTTCAGGCTGGCTCTGAACTCACTATGTAGTTCAGGTTGGCCTACCATTTATGGCAATCCTCCATCCTCCTGCCTCAGCCTGCTGAGTGCTGAGATTAGAGGTGTGCACCACCACATCCAGCTTAAACCATATTTCTAAAAATGTCTGTTTTCAGAAAATTCCTTCAGAACAGTGTCTACATTGAAGTTTCTAGTATCTATTATCTTTGCAGCACAGAGATTCCCTCACCATACTAACAATGAACCAGAGATCAGGCCTAAGGTTCTTGCCAACACCACATTTGTGTAAGCACCTTCAGAGAACTTAGGTGGGCTGGAGAACTGTTAGAGGAATGCTCACAGTCAATGGTCCCTTCCATCTTCCTGAGGCTGTACACTTACAGACTATGTTGCATGCATAAATCCACAAGCTTGTCCCTGATAGCCACTGGCTTCATTTGAGAGATAGGAGAACTGAGGCTTACATCAGTGGCTTGACCTACTGAAGGCCATACAAGGTGCGGGTGGTAGGGCCTTCCTGTGCTCTGTGTCTCAACATCTGGGGAAAGGGAACTGTTGGAAACTTTGCCATGGTGGTGGGATGAAGGATTGGTGACCTGTAGGATGTTTAGAAGCATAGCCACTGGCTTTTACCCACTAATGTTAGCAACCTCTCCTTTTGTGACATGGAAGAACACTTCTTTAGCCTGAAGGGAAAAACGTTCCCATTGAAAAGCACAGCTTGAAATCTCCCTTATGCAGAGCAGCCAGGAAGACATAAACAACTCACATCCCTGGCCCACATCCTGCTATGCGAAGGAGACAAGGCCCTTCCTATGGCAGGCCCTGCAGACCTCCCCACCTCCCCACTCTCTTGTTCTCCTTGCTTTGCACATTTTTTTGGCACCAGGTATCAAACTAAAAAAGAACAGACTTAGTGACAGACATAGTAAAGTTGTTGGTTGTCTATACCCACAATTTCCGATCTGTTCTACCTGCTGTCTTTCTTCCTTCCTGGCAATACTTGTAAGTCAGTTAATTGAGGCCTGTGAGGTACTGACTAGTGTTCTATTAAATTTGTAATCACAATGAGGGCTTTCCTGGTCACTGCCACACACACAGTAGCACAATATAGACCTACTCTAGATATGAATGCCATCTTCTTGTAAATCCTGCCCTATAAAATGAGGTCAGTAGAAATTATACAGAGGTATGTTTAAGATCATCATTAGATCAGATGTTAGAATGGATAAAGATCAAGATGAACAATTTAGCAGGATAAGGATGTAACTCAGTGGTAGAGCACTTGCCTAGCAAAGGAAAGGCCCTGGGTTTGAGCCCTAGACCAAGAAAAATACAATTTTGTGTTATCACCTAGGGTTCCTGATGTCACCTCTAATGTTACCATATACAAACAAAATAATATCATCTTTGTTTAGTTTGGTGGTACTCAGGGCTGGGGATTTAGCTCAGCGGCATAAGGGCCTGCCTTGCAAGTGTGCAGTCATGAGTTCGATCCCCAATACCGATAAAAAAAAACACAACAATAATTTGGTGGTACTGGGGATTGAATCCATGGCCACACACATGCAGCAGATGCTGTACCACAGAGCCACATACCCAGCCCTAAGATAGAAGCCTCTTTACAGTAGACCTCTAATCTCCATTTTAGTTATCTTTAATGTTAAACATATAATTCATATTTCAAATGGGTATTTCTTTGCAGGCTAGGGATCAAAACCAGGGTACTGTCCTACCACTGAGCTATACCTCTGAGACAGGCCCACACTGGCCTCCAACTTTGTATCCTTCTACCTTGGCCTCCTGAGTAGGTGGGATTACAGGCATGTACCACTGAACCTAGCAGTACATTCATTTTAATAAACCAAATGATTGCTGATGCTATTCCATCCTAAAACAAAAATGCTTAAGCATATACGATACTGTTAGATACCACACAGAATATATGAAAACTGAAAATACAATCTCCATATTAAGTGTCCTAACTGGAATCTTTCTTTTGTTTTTGGCATACTAGGGACAGAACAGAGCCTTGTATATTCTAGGCAACATTTCCCTACTGAGCTATATCCTCAACACCCTATAGTTAGAATTTTAAATACTGTAGGACCCACCCAGAAAAGGAATTGAGAAAAAAATTTTTTTTCTGTATTTTCCTAGTAACCTCAAGAAATTTTAGGTAGCCTTTTTTTTCCCTTTTTATTAATATACATTTGTGATATATAATAATTACATTCCTTTTGGGGAATTAGCATTTTGATCATCTTTTTTATTTTTCCCTTCCCTACTCCCTTTTCCCCTTTCCTAGATACCCTTACAAGCATTTTTCTATCTTTTCCTTTGGTTTACTATTTAAATTATTTATAGTTTGGGTTTCTCATATAAGAGAAACCATACAATTTTTAACTTAACATACAATCTCAGGATCCATCCATTTTCCTACAACAATTGATTATAATACAGTTTATGAAGTGGTAGGCAGGAAAATCAGTGCTTGGTATATATTATGTCTATACTTTTACAAGTTTTGGTTGCTTTCTAGTTTTTTTAATTAATAAAGCTACATTGAGTAGATTGCTTGATCTTAGATATTTTAAAGAAAGAAATGCCTTTTGCTTTTTAATTTTGTTTTTATTAAGCATTGCATAACACACCAAAATGCATGCTACATAATACACTGCTTAAACTTCCAGTAGTTAATGACCATAACTGTTATTTTTCATCAATCAGGAAAATGCTTCCTTAATCGATGTTCTCCAATCCCTGAAAAACAGTTTAGAAAAGAGGATGTAAGAATTCTGCTCCCATCAAAGATGGACCATGTATTTTATTTCCAGTGTTACAAACTAGTATTCTCTGGCATTAAAGCAAATGTTTTCACATTTCACAATTCTCTAACTGCAACAATACAGAAATGAATTGGATTGAGTTTTATAATCACTAAAGAGAAACTTGTAATGATTTCTATTTCTTATTTTCTGGCAGCAGCAAACATACTAATTTATATGAAAAGACTCTTCTGTCACCCTAATCAGTACTCGAGTCAAACAATGTGATTTGCTTGGATCCTTAAACAAACAACTCTTCATGAGTCAGAGGATAGTAAGTTAAAATCTGTTTAATAAAATAACAGCCAACATGTGGTAGACACTATTATTCTCATTCCACTTTTCTTTAAATGAGGAAATGCTCAGGTTACAAATCACTGGCTTAAGTCTGTAAAGAAGCAGCAGAGCTGGACCCCAACTCAAAAACACTTGCCCTGTAAGCACTATGCTATTTTTTCAAACGATTTGTCTTAGTTCACATGTGAATACTACAGATTCTATAAATTATTAATCAATGATGACATTTCTTCCCAATATTAAAATAAACAGATTGAGTTTCCTGTTTACTCCTTCAAGAAGAAGTGCCTTGAGAGATTAAAGCTACTTATTACTAGGAACTACCTCTTAGAAATTCACATTCTATTTCACATGCCAGGTGATTTTGATGGGTTATTCTTGAACTATACTTTGAGAAACAGGGCTTCAGATGAAGAGACACAGGTGTCCCCTTTAAGCTCCAGAGACAAGTTCCCAAATCCCCAGTGGATGCCTGAAACCACAAGTACTACTAAGTACTTTATATATTATTTTTTAGGGCCAGGGATTTAGCTCAGTGGCACAAGTGCTTGCCTGGCAAGTGTGAGGTCATGAGTTCGATCCCTGGTACCAAGAAAAGAAAAGTAAAATAAAAATATACATTCTTTTTTTCCATATGTTTCTATGATAAAGTGTAATTTACAAACTAGACACAGTAAGAGGTTAACAATAGCAACAAAATAGAAAAATGGTAATACATAAGTTATTTAATATTTCAGAAGTATTTCTGGAGTTTTCCATTTAGTATTTTCAGACCTCAGTTGAGAATGGTAACTATAAAAGCATATTAAACATGTAAAAGTCTGTAGCCAAAAATGCAAATTATATCAGCACTGTACGACCTATGGCAAGGCATTACTAAGAACCCAAACCCTGGCAGATGGCTAGCATTACTGTCATCTTACCTTGGACACATAGTAACGATTAACTCCAGATATACGCCTATCTCTTTCCATCATACTCCACTGATATGGAAAGCTGACGACCCTTTTTTCCTTCAAACAGAAGACAAACATTATTTTACTTTAGTTTAGATGGGTATTTGCACTTTCAATAAATGACACGCTAGAAAAAACAAAATCATTACTGAAATAAAAGCGAAATTAACAACATAAGACCAGAACCTCCTATGTAAAATCAAACCACTACAATTTAATTGGAACCTTGACTCAACATCACCAGTGCTTTTCTCTCTCTCTCTTTCTCTCCCCCTCTTCCCCAGAAATGTCTACTTGTTGCTTTTTGGGCCCCCCAAACACAACACAGGTTAGCTCAAACGTAAAGGAGCAAATCAATCTACATTCTGATTGTACTATAGAAATGTGAAGGACTAGGAAGGGGGCAATATGAAAATTCTAACGTGATTTCCTAAAGGCTTGCAAAACAAAGTGGACATAAAAGAAGTTATGGGAGGAAACCTACTTAAGGGAAGGGAAAGAGAAGAAACTACAAAGCCAGGGATGTAAGAAATTAAAACCAAAATAGAGAAGGTGACCAGTCGGCGGCGGAAGGTATGGGGCCATCACTAACCCCTTTCCCCTCTGTCTAGAAATCCGGACCTCTCCTCCAACATACTTTTCCGGTTTGCGAATTCTACTCTGTCGGAGGGCCCACTCTTCTCCACCCAAAAACTAGATGTTTCTACGAAAAGCTAGGATGTGAATTCTGCAAAGCTTCCACTTTCAGGCAACATGAAGAAGAGGGCCGTTCTCTGTGTTTACAGCCTCAGAGAGAGGCTAACGGCATCCTAACGACCTCCCTTACCCCACCGCCGTTTCGGGAATGCCAGTGCGTGCGGTTTGCCGGGGGAGGCCGCCTTACCTTGCCCCCGAAGGAGAACCTGTGGAGGTATGCAGTGGCCACTCCGGGAATAACCAAGCACACGCCCATGATGCCAAGTCCTGGAAGAATCTCGAACCACATCTCGCAACTCTTAGCCAAACCCTCCGGTACTCTCAAAGGTGACCGGGCTTCAGCTTCCTTCCCGGCATGCTCCGCGGCATCGCCCAAGAGGCTGGCACTACGTACGCGTCCGGAGGAAGCTACGGAGTTTGCTAGGGCCCAAAATTGGTTGGCGCTCACGCTCTCGCAATCGTTCTGGTGTACTTCATTCTTTTGCTCCGACTTGCTGCAGAGCGCGCGACGTGCAGTTACGTGCAGAGGCTGGCGCGATTCCCCACGCCGCAGCAGTTTCAGAGCTCGACACTTTAAAATGGAAGAGGAGGTTTCTCCGGGAAAGTCAACAGGCCAGGTATGCACCTTCCTCTTCAAAAAGCCTGGGCGGAAAGGAGCTGCAGGCCGCAGAAAGAGACCGGTGTGCGACCCAGAGCCTGGAGAAAGCGGCAGCAGCAGTGACGAAGGCAACACTGTGGTCCGACCAGAGAAGAAGCGGGCAATCCACAATCCAATGATACAGAGGACTCGAGGCAGCATGAATAAGAGGGCGGCCTACGGCGATTTTAGCAGCGAGGAAGAGGAGGAGGAGAAAGAGCCCGAGAGTCTCGGCGTAGTCTACAAATCCACCCGCTCGGCGAAACCCGTGGGGCCGGAGGATATGGGAGCGACAGCTGTCTACGAGCTGGATACAGAGAAGGAACGGGATGCACAAGCCATTTTTGAGCGCAGCCAGAAGATCCAGGAGGAGCTGAGGGGCAAGGAAGATGATAAGATCTATCGGGGAATCAATAATTACCAGAAATACATGAAACCCAAGGATACATCTATGGGCAACGCTTCTTCTGGGATGGTGAGGAAGGGCCCCATTCGAGCACCTGAGCATCTACGGGCCACCGTGCGCTGGGATTACCAGCCTGACATCTGTAAAGACTACAAGGAGACGGGCTTCTGCGGCTTCGGAGACAGCTGCAAATTCCTCCATGATCGTTCAGATTACAAGCACGGGTGGCAGATTGAACGTGAGCTTGACGAGGGTCGCTATGGTGTCTATGAGGATGAAAACTACGAAGTAGGAAGTGATGATGAGGAAATACCATTCAAGTGCTTCATCTGTCGCCAAACCTTCCAAAACCCAGTTGTCACCAAGTGCAGGCATTATTTCTGCGAGAGCTGTGCATTGCAGCATTTCCGCACCACCTCCCGCTGCTATGTCTGTGACCAGCAGACCAATGGCGTCTTTAACCCAGCGAAAGAATTGATTGCTAAACTGGGAAAGCATCGAGATGCTGCAGAGGGTGGTGCTTCAGATTTTCCAGAAGACCTTGATGAGGCTCCAATTCCCATTACTTAGTTTTTCCATAAATGTAAAGTCTCAAAATAAATATTTTGTTGTTCTTTTGAAAAATCTGAATTCATGTCCTTTCTTTTTAGGGAAAGTGACAGAGAAGGCAGATAGTGAAGGAGGATCCTGGGTTAAAAGCTTCAAGGTGGTGTTATCTGGATGTTTTGCCCAGGGATAAACACTTGGACTGTGTGTCTTTTCAGGACCTTCTGACATAAAGTATGGGAATGGGAAAAGTGCAACAAAAGAGCTTTAATTTACTTGAAGTGACCAAAGCTGTGAGGAGTGTAAGAACTGAACCCATTTATTGTGTCTCATTTCTGTAGCACTTAATAGTTTTCAAAGTATTTTGTCGCATTATCTGCCTTGGGAGCTAGTACTCGCTTTAAAATATGTGCCAGCCAAGGTGTTGTGGGGCACTGAGTTGGGAACTGGTAGCCAACACCACACCCCCAATTCCATGGATGATGTAAGTGCTCTGGGTTGTCCTGTGTGCTGCCGCATGTGGCTATTGAATGCTTGAATGTGGCTAGTGGCCACCCTATTGGTCACTGCAGTTTTAGATGGAATTTGTAAACTGAAAAAGGGCAAAAACCTAGTAGATTTTGGGTTTTTTTGTTTCTTCATTTTTTCTTTTGGTACTGCAGATTGAATCCTTCCAAGCCCTTTTTCTGTTTTTTTTTTATATTGCGACAGGGTCTCCCTAAATTGCTAAATTGCCCAGACTGGGCTTGAACTTGTAGCTCTCCCGCCTTAGCCTCCATTCGTGCTGGGACAACAGACATGGGCCACCATGCCTGGCCAAAAACCTACTATTTTTTAAATCTATTGTCTAAAACTATCGGTGTTGTCACAGACTCTCTAATAAATCTAATCATACCTTGTTAAAATTAGTCAACATATCTGTCTTCCCAACCAATTTGTGGATTTGGTGACTAAGCTAGTGCTTCATATATAATACACATTTAATAAATAAGACCAGGGAACTTTAAGAAGGGAGATTGGTGTGATATTTACATGTACTAGTTCCCCACAATTAATGTATTTATTATGTATTGCAAACATAAAAAAGGTGGAGGGGACTGGTGAAGGCAAGACTGGACCCTGTCTCAAAAAAAAAAGATCAGAGCCAAAGCCTCAAATCCAAGCTAAAGAGCTTCTGAGTATTCTGTAAGAAGTGGAGGCATAGCAGAGGTTTGGACAGGGGAACACAGTCACACTTGGTCTTTTTTTAATGTTACTGAGATTGCAGTTATAGGATGAGTTTTGGGGGATATGGAAGATGAGGTAGGGAAGACAGGCTAAGGAGTTAGTAAATTTTTATTGATAAGAATTTGGGGCTGGGCATGGTGGTGCACATCTGTAATCCCAACACTCAGGAGGTTGAGGCAGAAGGATTGCCATGAGTTCGAAGCCAGCCTAGACTACATAGTGAGTTCAAGGCCTGCCTTAACTATGGGTGAGACCCTGTCTCAAAAACTTTTAAAAAATGGGGGCCTGAGGATGTAGCTAAATGGTAGTGTGCTTGCCTAGCATGCTTGAGGTTCTGGCTTTTAAACCCAGTGCCACCAAAGATAAAATTTTTGGAGCTGATACCAGGAAATAAATGCAAGAATACATTGGGTTAAAGTGTTTTTTATTCACATTCATGAATATTTCAAGTTACACTTTGATCAGCTAATCACAAACACTGTGCTTGACACAAGGGATATCAGCAGAGAAATCAGACAGCCCCTGGCTCAGGGAGCCGGACCTTAAACAATGACAAGTACAATGAGTTCAACAAGAGAGTACACTGGGTTGATTGCTGGGGATTAACCCAATCCCAGCCTAGGAGTTCAGAGAGGAGCTCACGTGACAGCATGTGATACATTCTATAAAAGAGTATGAAGTATAGGGTACATGAGAAATATGCTAGGAAAAGAACTTAAGCATCAAATAAGAAGCAACATTTAAAAAGTGAGGAAGAAACAGAATAGGGAAAAGGAAAGTGAATAGTGTAGAGGTGGATGGAGAAGCAGGAGCGCAAACTTATACAAGACAAATGAGAAGAAATGTCATAAAAATATGGTAATGAGGGGCAGGGGATTTGGCTCAGTGACTCAAGTGCTTGCCTGATAAGCATGAGGTCGTGCATTTGATCCCTGGTACCAAAAAAAATGGCAATGTGTAGAATGACAAAAGTGCTTATTTTTAAACTATCCCTGAGTAACTTTAAAATTTATTAAAAAAATAAAATTTATCCAAAGGTAAAATAAGGCTTTATGGGAAAAGATATACTTTGAATCCTCACCCAATGTAAAAGCTGAAAAAAAGATCTAGGAAAAAATACGGAAGTTGAAAGAGAAGGAGTTGATGCTGATGACTAGCTGAGAAGGGATAGAAGAACACCAAAGAACAGAAATCAAATTCATCTTAAACAGCTGAGAAAAAATGTGGAGAAATGTGACATTTGTTTCCCATTCCACATGTTTTTAAATAAGCTGTAAATCTTGAAAGACTAAAAATACATGCAGATGGGTATTATTCTTGGGACAAAGAATTCAGCAGATTCTTAAGAGACCATTACTTCACAAGAGCCCATCACTGAGTGGTGTGCTCAAAGTGTTTTTCATGTTTATAAGCTATTACTACATTTTTTTAAAGTTAGAAATATTTTAACACCTTTAACTAAATGGTGCAACTTCATTTGATAAGTGGAAATGAAATAGTTGTTTTTACAAATTGAAAATACTAGGTCAGGTGTGGTGGCACAAACCTGTATTCCTAGCATTTTGGTGGCTGAAGGAGGAGGATTGCTGCAAGTTCGAGGCCAGCCTGAGCTACAAAGTGAGCTCAAGGCTAGCCTGAACTGCATAGTGAGACCCTGTCTCAAAAAGATTAAAAAAAAAAAAAAACACTAAATATGGGGTGGGCGGAGCAAGCATCCTAGCAACCAGCAAAGATGAAACCAGCTGGACTTCAAAGGTTTTAACTGGTTGGAGGAAAGGAGCCTCAAACTGACACCTGAATGATGAGTGGGAGAAAATATTAAGGGTGGCAGGACAAGTATTCTACTAAGGACCTGATCTAAGAAATTGGCTCCAGCTAAGAACTCAAAGCAGTCCACCTTTGGGGAGTTTATTTAAAAGGCAAAGGGACACCATCAAAATTTGTCTTTTGTTTTGTTTTGTTTTTTGGGGTTTTTTTTGAGACAATGTCTTGCTCTGTGGCTCAGGGTGGCCTCAAACTAGTGGCAGTCCTGCCTCAGCCTCCCAGGCATGTGCCATCACACCCAGATCTCAAAGAATTTTAAAAAGGAAAGTGAGATGATCTGATCTGAACTCCTGCCAGATAATCTTGCAGGGAGGTGAATGCCCTGAAGTAAAGCAGACAGGAGACCAGGAGTTCAGCTAGGAGGCTAGTGCTGCGGTCCAGGGGACAGGCTGATGACTGTGCACCTCCATTTAGTACACATGTTATGAGCACCCACTACAGGAAAGGCATTAATCTAAACACAGGATGTATAGCCATGGCAAAAGCACACAAATTCCTGCTCTCAAAGAACTTACTCAAGAGGCAGTAGTGGGCAGATTTACACACACACACACACACACACACACACACACACACACACATATGAAAGGCAATAGTGCAGGTGACAGGGAAAGCACAGAGATGCAGAGGAATGTGCTCAGGGTGCTCAGGGACAGCCTCTTCAGATGTGCTAAATTTGAGCCCAGACCTAAATAAAGCAGATAGCCAGGAAAAGGGCATTCTAAGAAGAGTACCAAGTATAATACCTAATGCAGGAGAGTGCCTGACACATGCTGGGAAGGGGTGAAGAAATGTGAGTGCAGTGGACCCAAACAAGAGGAAGGAACTCTAAGATGAGGTGAAAGTAGCAATGCAGGAAGGGGTCAAAGTGCAGACTGCCCTAGAGACCACTGTAAGGACTTGGGTTTTTATGCTCAGGGAGGGAAAGAACCACTGGGAGGTTTTGAGAAAAGGAATGACATAATCTCACACTGGCTTTCCAGGAGGATTTTTCTATCTTTATTTCAGAAAGGGTCTCACTATGCAGTTCAGGCTGGCCTTGAGTTCACTTTGTAGCCCAGGCTGGTCTGGAACTCACAGGGATCTTCCTGCCTCAGCCTCCCGAGTTCTGGGATTACAGGCATGTCATCACCATACCCGGCTTCCAAGAGGATCTTTCTAGATGGGTTGGTGGCACATATCTATAATCCCAGCACTCTGGGAGGCTGAGGCAGGAGAATCGCAAATTCCAGCCTAGACTGGGAAACTTAGCAGTACAGGAAGATTCTGTCTCAAAATAAAAATTAAGAGTCAGGTGTGTTGGCACATGCCTGTGATCCCAGCATTCAGGAGGCTGATGCAGGAGGATCTCTGTGAGTTAGATGCCAGCCTGGGCTACAAAGTGAACTCAAGGCCAGCCTGAACTGCATAGTGAAATCCTGTCTCAAAAAAACAGAAAAATAAAGAAACAAACAAAGACAGACTAGAAATGTAGCTCAATGCAAAACTGGGTTCAATCCCTGTGCCATCACCACCACCATCAAAAAAACAAAAACAGAGCTGGGCGTGGTGGCTCACACCTGTAATCCTAGCACTTGGAAGGCTGAGGCAGGAGGATCATTGTGAGTTCAAAACCAGCCTGGGCTACAAGGTGAGCTCAAGGCCAGCCTGAACTGCACAGAGAAACCCTGCCTCAAAAAGACAAAAAAAAAATCTCTCTGTAATGAAGAGCATGCACTTGAAAAACAAAAAAGGATCCTTCTCAAGCACTTGGGGATGATGGAAATGTTTCATATCTTAACTGGGGTATTTTTTTCCTGAGCGTTTACATCTATCCAAATCCATTAGAACATAAATTTATGTGTGTTTTATTGTGTGTGATTATGTCTCATTAAGAAATATCTTTAAAAAACAAAAACAACAAAACCCTCAAGTTCCTATAGAGAGCTCAATTAGGTCAGCCCTTCAGGTGTAAGATGATGGTGGCTCAAAACAAGTGGGGAGCCAGGCATAATGGCTCACATTTGTAATCCTGGCACTCAGGAGGCTGAATCAAGATGATTACTGTGAGCTCAAGGACCAATTGGGTTACCTAGTAAGACCTCGTCTCAAAAACAAAACAGGCCAGGGATATAGCTCAGCGGCACAACACGTAGCCTGACAAGTGCAAGGTCATGAATTTGATCCCTGTTACCAAAAACAAAGAGTATTATACTGTCTTTTTTTCTGTAGTATTAGGAATTGAACTGAAATCATTCACACTGGACTATATTCACAGCCCTTTTTCTTAGTTTGTTGTTTTTTAATTTTGAGACAAGTTCTCACTAAGTCTTGCCTCTACCTCCCAGAGTGCTGAGATTACAGGTATGTGCCACCACACCCTACTTCTTTTTCTTTTCTTTTCTTTTCTTTTCTTTTCTTTTCTTTTCTTTTCTTTTCTTTTTCAGTAGTGGGGATTGAACCCAGGGCCTTGTGCAGGCCAGGCAAGTGTTCTACCACTGAGCCACAGACCCCAGTCCTGAATTTATTTTGTAGGTAAAACCAACAAGGAAACCAGGCATGGTGGTACACACCTATAATCCCAGCACTCTAGGAGGTTGAGGCAAAACGATTGTGAGTTTGAGCCCAGCCCGGGTGTTTGTGATTTAATGAGATCCTGTTTTAAAATAAAAAAAAAATATTAAAAGACCAGAGTTGTAGCTCAGTGTGAAAGCCCTGGGTTTAATCCCCAGTACCAGAAAACACGCACACACACATACACACACTTGACAGGATCTGGTGGTGGGCTGGAGAGAGTGTAGGATAACAAAAGAAGCAAAGCAACTCTAAGATTTTTGCCTTGCACAATCAGGTGGCAGGCAGTCTACTTAATGAAATGGAAAGATGCAACTATAGAAAAGCACAGAAAGCACGACTCTGTGGAGTGGCAGCTAATCAGGTAGGAGCGTCTGCATGGCCACCAACACAATGCCAGCTGCACTCGGGAGGCTGGCATGGACCCCCTCAGGTCACACCCTGGGGACCATGCTCCTACTCATCACTATCTTGATCTTATGACATCACTATCTTGCTCTGATCTAGCTTTATTCTTCAGCTATTTATTTTTCATCCTTTTATTTTTTGATTTATATTTGTTGGTACGATTTAGGTATACATAATGACCATACTCATTATAGGGAATTTGCATCTGTACATGATATACTTGATTCCTTTTTACCCCCATTCCCCTCCTCTCCTTTCAACTCTTCTTCCACTCCTTATTCACAAAGTTTTGTTTCCATTTTATCCTTCTTTTCTCATTTTTTTTCAATTCCTTCCTTCTCCATCCCCCTTCCTATTTCACTTTTCCTTTTGAACAGTTTCTTCTTATTTCACAATATCTATTATACATTTATATTCTTATTATCATTTTCAGTTTCTCACACCAAAGAGATAATGTGACATTTGCACATGTGTGTCCAACTTATTTCATTTATGATTATGGTCTCAAGGTCCATCTATTAAGCTATAAATTTTTCAGTTTTATCTTTAGTAATATTCCATTATATTTTTTAAAAACCCACAACTTTTTTTAACCATTCTTTGGATAATGAACAGTAGGGTTGCTTCCCAGATTTGGCTATTACAAATTGGACTGCTATAAGCATGGGTGCACATATGTCACTGTGGTAAGACATTTTCAGATCTTCTGGGAATATGCCTAAGAGTGGAATAGCTGGGTCAAATGGAACCTCTAGTCCTAGTTTTCTGAGGAATCTCCATACTGATTTCCATAGTAGTTTCACCATTCTATGCTCCCACAAACAGTGGAGAAGGGTTTCTTTTTGCCCACAGCCCTTTCAGAATTTATTATTCTCTTGATCCTAGCCATTCTTTCTGGAGTGAGGTAAAATCTCAGTTTTGTTTTAGTTTGCATCTCTTGTATGACCAGTGATGTTGAACATTTTTTCATATATTTACCATTTGTGCTTCTTCTTCAGAAAAATGTCTATTCTCTCAGATGCCCATTTTTGGATTGGGTCTTTAAATTTGGGAGGTCTGATTTTTGTGAGTTTTTATATGTTCTCTATTGTAATCCTTCGTCTGAGGTAAAGCTGGCAAACATTTTTTCCCACTCTGTGAGTTGTCTCTTCACTCTGTTGGTGGTTTCTCTTGCTGTGCAAAAGCTTTTTAATAAGATGAGATCCCAGTTGTTGATTCTTTGTGATAGTTCCTAAGCAATTGAGGCTTTACTCATAAAGTCTTTGCCTATACTAATGTCTTCAAGAGTTTACATATTCTATCTTCCAGAAGATTTAGTGTTTCTACTTTAATATTTAAATTTTTTATCCATTTTGATTTTAGTTTAGTGCATGGTGAGAGACATGGGTCCCAAGTCAACAATCAAAAATGAATAGTCTTCCTGTACACAAATAAACTCACTGACAGAGAATTTAAAGAAACAACACCTTTCACAATAGCATCAAAAAATTGGAATCAATTTAACAAAGGAAATAAAAATCTCTATATTGAAAACTACAATACCTTGAAAAAAGAGATTGAGGAAGACAATCAGAAAATGGAAAGATATCCCTTGCTTTTGGATAGGAAGACCCTAACATAGTGAAAATGGCCATAACCCCAAAATTGCTATACAGATTTAATGCAATCCTCACTTTGAACACATTTATCCCATCGTTTTTGCCACTTTCTAAAGCAGTTCCAGACATCCTTTCTCCTGAGCATCTTTATGAGGTGTGATTAAAAAATATGGTGACTGCTGCTGTTGAATGCCATCCAGTAGAAACGCGGCCTCATAAAAATATTACAGTGAGTCTTCATCCACCTCATCCTCTGGATCTGGCACCTTGTGACTTCTGGCTCTTCCCCAACATTAAAATGACCATGAAAGGCAAGCATTTTGAATGGATTCAGGACATCAAGACAGCCACAACAGCACAACTAAAGACACTCATGAAAGAGGACTTCCATAACTGCTTCAGAAATTGGCAAGAATGATGGAATAGGTGTGTTCAAAGCAAGAAGAGACCCTGATATGGTGGCACACACCTGTAATCACATCACTTGGGAGGCTGAGGCATGAGGACCACTATGAGTTCAGGGCCAACCTAAACCACACAGCAAGACCCTGGTTCAAGGAAACAAAAACAAAAATCCACCAGATTTATTATTGAGCTCTGTTATTGGCTGAATGTCTCCCCTCCATACATATATTGAGACTCTAGCAGTGGCCATCCCTTTGGAGTTGCTTCCTTGTGGGAGCTGGGTCCTGTGGACCTTGTGTTCTTGGCTGCACTAGAAAAGAGTGAATCTCACTGAATTGGGAGGGGAGGTGGAAGGCCTAGGTTCTAAAACTACAGGCTCCTGCCTTTCTTGAGGATTCTTAATGGGTGCTCTTGGATATCTATTTCTTTATTCGGTCTATGTCTTTAGGGCCCCTTTCAGACACTGGAAATGGTAATGATGGTTATTTTGTGATTTTTACCAATCTCACTGATGAGGAAGGGTTGTGGATCTTCTCATGCTTTTAGGCAGGAAGTTGATCCCTCCTCCCACTTACAATTTGTTCACTCCCTTTTGGCCCTACCATTTCTGGCAGCCACTATAAACACTCACTCATGCTCTATCCTCCTTCCTTCTGGGATACACAGGAGGCTACACTTCCTGACAGCTTTGCATTATGCATCACTTGCCTCACACCTGACTAGACCTGACTGCTGCCGTGGGAGCATAATCAATACCTGTGCAATGACGCTAGTGATCTTCAAGTTTCTCTCTCCCCTGGTGAAAGTGAACCTGAATGTCCCATGTTGAGATGGTAAAGCTAAAAAGTGGAAGCATATTCAACCCCAAAATTCACCCCTGTTCTGGAGAGTTGCCTAAACCTGCTTTGGACTCTAGGTGAGAGAGAAACAGACTTAGGTTAAGCCTCTGAGGTTTCTGGTAACATCTGTAGTTGCCGCATAGCCTAAATTAGCCTGATAAATTCATCATTCCACTATGATGGTTTTTTCTAAGGTCACCTCCTATGATCCAATTCTAAATTATGTTTTTCCTGTTTACTCAACCTCGCTACAGGCTATAACAGCTGGTATAAATTAAGACTCTCTCCATAGGACCGGCATAGCATAACCATGATTTCATTGCTGCAGAAGTTCAAACACACCTGTCAGATCATGGGACTTTATTGGAGGGTCTTAAAACTAACATTATTTTGGCTGAAAAGTATGTACCAGTTTCTAGCAAGTTGAGGGGAAGTGGCAGGGTGTTAGGGTCTGTTGTAGTCAGGGTTTGCAAGGGAATATATTTACTAGAGGACACAGAACTTATGGAATTATTTTTTAGTATTCACCCAAAGAGTCAAATGAAAGAGTGTGGGAAAAGAGACCCAAAGAATCTGAGGGCCTGGATCCCACAGCAATGTCCTCCATGAGTCCAGCTGGAGGCTTAGAACTCACAACAGTCAACAATTTTTGATGCAAGTCTGCATCAAAAATCTACACTAGGAAGGCTCAAAGACCAGTGGTGGAAACCAGAATTTGTACCAGCAGGAAGAAGGCTCTGTGCCAGCAGGCTGAGGGATCTGCATTGGAGCCAGGAAGTGATGCTCAGAGTAAAGACCAGAGCTCCCCCAAAGAGAACCACAGCCATCCTTAGGGACAGCAAAGTCCCAAGGTCCTCCAATGATAGCAGCTGAGTTCATATCAGGAAAACCAGTGTAACAAGCTTCTCCAGGAGAATCACCAACACACTATCTTCCCCTCCAGTTCTTCATTTATGCTGTTGGCAGAAATCCTCAGGTGAGCCTTACACACCCAGCACCATGCTGACTCAGTTCAGCTAGGTGTTATAAGTTTACCATTAGTTAATCCACCACAGGGTCAGTTTTGTTAACTGAGGAACTTCCCTAACAAGGGCTTCCCATGAATTCTGAGGTAGCTAGCTAGGTATAGAGAAATAGATGAGTCTCTCTCTGCCTCCTTCACCTTCATTGCTCCCGTATTTATTCATTCATTTAGCAAACATTTACCTACTACAGTATTTAAGGCTGTGCACGCACCTGCACTCAGGAAGCTTGCAGGATATTGGAGGAGACAGATGGACAAAGCTCATGAGAGCTTTAACCAGGGCTTTGCACAAGATGCTGCGTGCTCACCAAGAACCTACTCACTAAGGCAGGGGAACTCCCACCTCTGGGGGACAGCGATGAGTAGATGCAGATCCATAGGTCTGAACATATGTACCACTCTGGCGAGGATTTTGATAATGAAGGCTGCTACACATGTGTGGAGATGGGGGCTATTAGGGAAATCTCTGTACTTTTACTCAATTTGCCCATGAACCTAAAACTGCTTTAAAAAGATAAAGTCTATTAAGAAAAAAAAAAACTCAGCCCCAAATATGACAGGCATTTTTCTAAATGCTTAAGATCCAGCAATAAATGAAATGGACAAAAATACAGATTCTCATATAATTGACATTCTGGTGGCTAATGAGAGAAAACACTATTAACAGGTGAATTACAGATTAAAAAATGTAAGAGTGAGATTGCTGCTGCAGGATATGGAATAAGTGTTTTTAAAGAGTTGTCATGGTCATTTCATTAAGGAGACATTGAGTCAGCCGTGGTGGAGCACACTTGTAATCCTAGTACTTGGGAGACTGAAGCAGGAGGATTGCAAGTTCAAGGCCAACCTGGGCAATTTAGCAAAACTGTCTCAAAAAAAATCATGTAGTCATTAGGGCAAGGGGTATAGCTCACTGTTAAAGGGCATGTGCAAGGCTTAGTACTACCAAAAATAATATTGTTGAAATGCAATTGTGACGAAAATGCAATTATGAAGAAACTGTATAGGATTGAATGCACTTTTTTAAAAATATTCCAGATCCAGGTGTGATGGTACAAGCCTGTAATCCCAGCACTTGGGAAGCTGGGGCTGGAGGATGGTTGTAAGTTTGAGACCAAGGAGAAAAAAAAAATACAGCGGTTCCTCTGTGTCTTCACCCCCATCCTCAGATTTCCATCACTGTACATTATTTTGCATTTTCTAGTTTTGAACAAATGTAACCATATTGTATATACGCTATTTTATTTGGCTTCTTGGACACAGCATAATTTTTTTTGAAAATTACCCATGTCATGTTTAAATTTCACTTCTTTCCATTCCTGAGTATAGGGCTGAGGATTTAGCTCAGTGGCATAAGCGCCTGCCTTGCAAGCATGCAGTCATGAGTTCGATCCCCGGTACCAATTAAAAAAGAAAGTGAGTTAGTTACTCCATTCCTGAGTATTAGTCCATTGTATAGATAAAGTACAATTTATTCACCTATGCAGTTGCTGATCAACATTGGTGTTCTCAATTTCTTACTATTACAATAAAGCTACTGTCAATCTCCATATGTTAAAAAACATTTAAAAATGAAAACAATCAACAAACCCAAAAGCCAGTTCCTTGAAAATACTAATAGACATACTACAAGCTGGGCATGGTGGCATGTGCCTGTGCTCCCAGCTACTCAGAAGGCTGAGGCAGCAGAACCATTTGAGGCCAGGGATTATGAGCCAACCTGAGTACCAGGCTATTTTTTTAAAAATAGCCTTACCTCTATCAAGATTCATCTATTGTCAAAAATCAAAGATACACATAAAAATACTGAAAAAAGAGACCTAACTAAAGATTCAATGGAAATCTAAAGCCATAGAAAGCACCTGGGAAACATGATAGCATAATAGAGGAGTGAGGATGTAGCTCAGAGGCACAGTGCCTGCCTGGCAAGTACAAGGTCCTGAGTTTGACTCCCAGTACAAGCAAGCAAATGATAGGATAATAGAGAATGATGCAGGGTATGGGGCACCTGGCTGGAAAATATGCTTTGCTGAATGGAGGAATGAGAAGGCCTAAACACATGCATAGACCTGGTGGTGAGCAGGCAACAGGGAACAAGCTACTGTGTGCTGCAGACCCCCAAAGAAGCTCAGGGATGGGGCAGCAGCATGATCAACATCTCATGTCATCTGCAATAACTTTAAAGGAAGAAAACCGTGATCTCTGTCAGGCTGAATTGAAAGTAATGCTAATCCTGCTGTACATTGTTGCCCACATTCATAACTAAAGGCAATGTTAAGCTTCAGTTAATGGGTAGTAACAGAAGAGTTGTACATTTTTCCATCCAAGTTCACAAGTTCAATATATTCACAACCTGTGATCCAACAATTCCAATTTTAGGTATATACATAACAGAATCACATATACTAAGAAACATGCATAACAATATACACAGCAAGGGCCAGGGATTTAGCTCAGTGGCACAAGCTCTTGCCTGGCGAATGCTAGGTCATGAGTTCAATCCCCAGTACCAAAAAAAAAAAAATACACAGCAATATTATGCAATAACTCCAAATTGGAAACCACCCAAACAGCCAAAAACAGTACAATCACATTCAGTAAACAGGAGAATCCAAGAAAAGCAAAGTGAAATGTCAGGATAAGATCTGTACAGCAGGATTAAAGTTCAAACAACTTGTGTAGGAATAGGAAGAAAAGGGCTGGGGATTTAGCTTAGTGGCATAAGCGCCTGTCTGGCAAGTGTGAGGTCATGAGTTCAACCCCTGGCACTACCAAAAAAAAAAAGGAATAGGAAGAGAGATGATAGCAGGAAATATGTCTCAAATAGAACAGAAAATTAATGCATTATCAGAAGGCCAACCCTATACTCCCAGCTACTCAGGAGGCTGAGGCAAGAAGATAACTTAGCAAGACCTTGTCTCAAAATAAAATAATTATAACCCGGGCATGGTGGCTCACGCTTGTAATCCCAGCACTCAAGAGGCAGAGACAGGAGGATCGTTGCGAGTTCAAGACCAGCCTGGGCTACAAAGTGAACTCAAGGCCAGCCTGAACTTCTTGGTGAGACCCTGTCTCAAAAAGACAAAAAAAAAATGTAAAAGAAGCAGGGATGCTCAGTGATAGAGTGCCCATTCTGATTTCAGTCCCCAGTCTCTCTCTTTCTCTCTCTCTCTCTCTCTCTCTCTCTCTCTCTCTCTCTCTCTCTCTCTCTCACTTTAATAGATTATCTGATATTTGATCTTATAGAGTATGTGGTAAGTTTGAGAAAAAAATACTAATGGTAAAACAAAAAATATAAATAAAAAAAACTGTTATCCAGCTTTCTGTTATTGTGACACATCACCTAAAATAAACAATTTACATGAAGGAAAGTTTCATTTTGGTACATGGTTTCAGAAGTCTCAGTCCATAGTCCTTGGGTCCATTGCTTCTGGACCTGTGGTGAGGCCGGACAGTTTTATTGGGAGCACACAGTGCAACCAAGCTGGAATAAAGTTGGTTTCTGGAAATAAAGGAAGAAAACCTAAAAGGGCCAGGGTCTCCACATTTCTCTCAATAGCATACCTCTCCAAGGACCCAACTTCCACCCATGAGACTCCACATCCTAAAGTTTACATCACTACTCATTGTACCACAGAGTGCAAACCAACCTTTGAACACATGGGCCTTTGCAGGACACTAAAAATCTAAACTAGAAAGCTAGGCATGGGATACGCCTAGAGTGCCAGGAGGCCAATGCAGTCAGATTACACATTTGAACCCATCCTGGGCCACATAGCAAGTTAGCAAGACATTGCCTTAAAAAATAGCTGAGGAAGGAGCTCAATGAAAAGGACCTGGGTTCAATCCCCAGTAAGCTCCCATACCTCACCCCCCACATCTAAACTATAGCATAAAGTAATGAAAGCAATTATCTCCAGGAGAAACAAAATGTCATATATAAAAGGAAGCATGAGATGAAAGGTAGGTCAGGGAGGCCCAGATATCCATGACAGCATCAAGCAGAAGACAGAAACAAAATCGCATAAATGATTGATTTTTAAAAAGAAGGGTAGGGGCCCAGCATGGTGGTGCATGCCTATAATCCCAGCACTCAGGAGGCTGAGGCAGGAGGATTGCTGCAAGTTCGAGGTCAGCCTGGGCTACAAAGGGAGTTCAAAGCCAGAATGGACTGCAGCGACATTCTGTCTCAAAAAGAAAAAAAAAAAAAAAAAAAAGAGGGGCGGGTGTAGCGATGTACTGTAATCCAAGTACTCAGGAGTCTGACACAGGAGAAGCACAGTGAGTTCAAGGCCAGCCTGAACTGCAAAGTGAGACCCTGTCTCCAAAAAATTTACTGCAGGCAGGCGCAGGCGCGGGCAGCGGGTCAAGAGTGGCAGGATTGCTGAGGCGTAGACGCCACTAGGAGCCACTAGCCGCCCTGCTTCTGGAAAATGTGGACATCCTAACAGTGCAGCTCCCTGTCTATTTGAAGCTGCTTCCGGTCCCGGAAAGCATCAATGGCTTCACCCACGTCACAGTTGCAGAATGGACCCCAACTGCTGCCCTTTCTGGGCATGCTCGCCCTGCTCGGCTACCTCCGAGCCATCCACCCATTCTTCTCCAAGAAGAAGCAACAGAAGGACAGCTTGATAAACTTCAAGATCCAGAGGGAAAACCCCAACGTGGTGAATGAAATAAACATCAAAGACCTATGTCTCACAAAAACAGCCTACTGCCAGTGCTGGTGCTCCAAGAGGGTTCCTGGCTGTGATGGCTCCCATAACAAGCACAATGAGTGACAGGAGATAACGGGACCACTTACCTTGAAGAAGAAAGAAGTGTAACAGTAATGATGTGGGATTGATTCAGTGTGCAGGATTTTCTCATTCTTCATGTATAGAAAACCTTTGAAATGGTGGTCTTAATTATTATTAGGTGAATAATTATTTCTGCCGGTTTATTTTCATGCTATACTTCTGTTTATATTTGATATTTTGTATATTCAAACATTAATGTAGCAATTAAATTGTCAAGGCTCAATCTGTCTTTAGAGCATTAATGTATCCAGCAATAAAATCAATCCTTCTCAGAAAAATATTGCATTTACTTACAAATTTACATAATTGTGGTATTCTCACTCAGAATCTAATTGGCTTTAAACTGACACTGTAGGTAGCCTCAAATCACAGCAATCCTCTTGACTCAGCCTCCTAAATGCTGAGATTACAGGCCTGTGCTACAACACCTGCCTATAAGCTAAACAATTATTTTAATTGAGAAATTCACCTTTGTTTCTGTATATTTAAATTTCTTTGTCATATGTTCCATTCCCTTCTGTTTTATGTCATCACTGAGCATTGGGAATATCTGCTTGATAACTTTTACTGTAATCTTTAATCAATGAGAAGGCACACCAAATGATTATACTCCATAATCTCTTTTTTACATTGGAATCCAAAGTTCTCAAATATAACTTTAAGTTGCCTAATCCATAAAATGACATATTTCATTTTTACAGATAGTATTAGAAGGCAGTTATGTGAAAAAAAATTTTTTGAGACAAGATCTCACCATGTAGCTCAGACTAGCCTCAAACTCACAGTCATCCTCCTACCTCAGCTTCCTGAGTGCTGGAACTACAGGCATGGGCCACCATGCCCAACTTGAAAACAAAAGTACTGCACAAATTAGCCAATTCCTTTCCTAATTTTCTCTTTAGAATTTGAGTGCGTTTAGAGCTGATATGCATCAAAAATTAATTAAAGACAACAATAAACACAATAGTTAAGTGAAAATCAATTTTTCTTGAAATTGAATTTGAGTTTTATAGTTCCCAATAAGCTAAATGATGCTAAATACCAGGGAGTCCCACATGCTTCCTATAAGAAGCTTTATTTGTGAACAGAGTTAATATGAAAGGGACAATAAATTTATTTAAACAACCTGTTCTGGGAAAGAAGTTTTAAAGTTTCTCTGTCTCTGTCTCTCTCGCTGTCTCCCTCTCTCTGTCTCTCTCCTGCTTTTCTAAGGTAGAGTCCCAAACACGACACTGCTCATCTCAGCAAGTGAGAAAGAAGGACCTTGACATGTAGTGTAGGGTGAAACAGTCTAATCAGTCATGGGAAAAACTTTTGCTAAGCGGCATGGTGGAACATACTTGTAATCCCAGTGCCCTGGGAGGCTGGGGAAGGAGGATGGCTAGCTTGAGCCCAGCCTGGGAAACATAGAGGTTTAGTGAGACCCTGTCTCAGAATAAAAAAATAAATAAACGCTTGAGGATGTAGCTCAATGTGAGTGTCCTGGGCTCCACCTCCAGTACTGCAAAAAGAAAAGCAAGCCCTATATACTAAGAGTGAGATAAAATTTGGACAAAATAAAACATTCCCCTCCCCCGCTGTGAAACACACACACACACACACACACACAGCTCTTTCCCTTACTTGGTGAAAAGATGCACAAAACTGTCCCCATCTGTTTTATTTCTCTAGTTTTGGAATGAATAGTATAACATGGTGCAATAACCAAGACAGTAAAAAGGCCACATAGGGGCCAGGAATGGCAGTGTCTGCCTAGCAAGCACAAGGCAGTTTGATTCCCAGTACCAGGAAAGAAAGAGAGAAAGAAAGAAAGAAAGAAAGAAAGAAAGAAAGAAAGAAAGAAAGAAGAAAGAAAGAAAGAAAGAAAGAAAGAAAGAAAGAGTCATACTGTGCAAGATAAATGCATGAAAGGGTGCTCAACTTCATGAATCACCAGAGGAATGCAAAGTAAAACATGAAAAGAATACATGCCATAGGATTGTGTTTCCGCATAGTTTTAAACAGACAAAACTAAGGGAGGCTGCGAGAGGTCAGGATGAGGGTGTTCTTGCCAGGGGAAGAGACTGGGGAGGAGCATGCAGGGAGCATCGGGAGCCCTGGAACAGTGTTGTGGGGACCAAGTCCAGGGCCTTAAGTGCTCACGCTCTGCCACTGAACCGCATCCTCTGCCTTCCCTGGAAATGTTTTGTTTCTTGATCTCCATCCTGGTTACATGAGTGTGTTTATGTTGTGAAAATTTAGCAAGCTGTTTCTTTGCCATCTGTGATCTCATCTGTATATGTGTTATACTTGAGTTAAAAAGAATGTTTAAAATACTAAAATGAAAGTTTATCTTCAGCAGGATAATGCCTACCTATAATCCCAGCTCCTCAAGAGGCTGAGGCAGGAGGATTATGAATAAGCAGGTTTTATTTTAAAGGAAATTTTCAGAGTGCCATAATAATTTGCAATAGGCAAAATAATGGCCTCACTAATTTTGTCCACATCCTAATCTCCAGAACCTGTGGCTAGGTTAAGTTATGTGGCAAACATTTGCTAATCAACCAGCTTTAGGAAGATTCTCCCGGATAATATGGTGGGCCCAAGGTAATCACAGAGGTCCTTAAAAGTGCAGGGAGAGACAAAGCAAGTGAAAGTGACAGAAGTGGTGTCAGATGCTGTGCTGCTGGCTCGGAAGATGGGTGAAGGACTGTGAGGCGCAGAGCACCAGCAACCACAAGACTCTGAAAAAGACTAGGAAATGTTTTCTCCCATAAATCCTCCAGGAAGGAACTCAACCCTGCCCACACCTTGATTTTAGCCCAATGAGACTCATGTTGCCCTTTATCCTAAATTCGTGTTATGTAAACTCACTAAATTTGTGACAATGCCCTTGGACAAGATCCCTTGACCCAGAGACAGCACAGAGTAGATGGGGCCAGTGTTGCAAATTCCCACTCCCGCCCAGGCAAAGCTTTATTGGAGTGGGGAGGGCAAGGAAAATTGGGGTTTTGGCTGAATGGAACAAGAAATCGGTAGGAGTGAGCAAGCTGCTGCTTCTTCAACAAAGATAACAGGATTTTTTTATTAATTTGCTGTCGCAGGTAATTCCCAGTAGCCAGGGGCACAGTTCTAAGAGATGTTTCCCCTTGAGGCAGACATGGACCAGCAGGTGGTCATGGTCAATGCACCCTGGCAGATGATGAGTTTCCAGGCATCTGTTCAAAGCATCCAGGCCTTTGGGTCTGGGTCCTATAACAGCAGCAAAGGTCTTTGGATGCTTAGGTTTTAATGGCTTCCAAAGAAGCACAAGAGTGGGGGCAGAAATGAGGGGCAAGAAAAAGAAAAGGAAAACACACACCAGCCCCATTGGGTGATATGATATGTTGTTAGTGCTGTGTTATAGGACTAACAAAATTCTAAAAAAATTAAATATCAACAAGTCTATGTGCAAAGCTGAGTAGAGTCTGATCCAAGGTTAAGAAAGCAAAGGGGACAGACACAATATGAAAAGATGTGGCAAGCCTTTTATCCCATTTTAGTTACCCATGAGAGTTCTGTAGGTTCAGGAGGAGGTTTCTGTCTTCAGCAAATGCAGCCTTCATGTGCTAGAGAAGTAACCTAGGCAGCTGCTGTCACAACCCACATGCCAGAAGCATTATCTATAGCAAAGCTACTGGAAAACTGATAATGTGTTGTTTGGCTGTATGACCCCAAACATTAGTGATTTTCAAACTAAGAATTAGCCCACCATGGTGGTGCATGCCTGTAATGCCAGAACTTTGGTTTTCTGTTGCTGTTGTTTTGTTTTTTTGTTTTTGTTTTGGTATCAGGGATCGAACTCACGACCACACACTTGCCAGGTAGGTGCTTAAGCCACTGAGCTAAATCCCCAGCCCTAATGCCAGCACTTTGGAAGCTGAGGAAGGGCGGCAAGTTCAAGGCCAGTCTGGGCTACATTGTGAGGCCAGGACTTCCCACTTCAAAAATTAAGTGAACTAGGAACAAGTAAATCTAGAGGACTTATTTAGCGTTTTCTTCAATAACAGTTTCTCATTTCATACAAACATTCTGCTCGCGTGATTTTATCAGGGTCTCAGCTGAAATATGCCATGCTATGAAGGGTAATATTTCTCTGCTCCCCGAGGCTTGTTTTCTTGTTCCAGTCTTCTGTTCCAACACTGCCAGGCTGTAGTGCTCCCTTATTGTCTCAGTAATAGGAAACTAGTACAGTCAGTGGTAAGGAAGATCAAGTGCTCCATTTTGGAGACATTCAGAGGTTGTGAAGGGCAAGAAGGGAGGTGGATGTGAATCTGGAAAGTTAGGGGAGAGGAAGGGACTGGAGACAGAAATTTTAGAGTTCTCAGTGAAAGGAGAAAAACAAATGTATGAGATTAATAAAGGAGTGAATGTAGATTTAAAAAAAAAGAAGTCAGAGCCCTGGGGCATCACACTCTGACACTTGCCATAGAGCTGGTGGTCTAAAAGCACTGAGTACTCCAAAACAGGAACACATACCGAGATGGACATGCACAGCCCAGCAGCAGGTTAAGAACAGCCAAGTACTGAAGGCAGATTCCAAATACAAGAAGCATTGTCAGCAAAAGGAGTTAGAAAATCAGGCACAGGCTGGGCAACAGAGGTGAGAACATGTAAGGACAGAGTCTGCCTAATGTATTATAGCCATCAACAAAAAGGGGCATTTGTTCTGAGCCAGAGTTTCTGTCTCTGGCTCCTGTTGCATCCTGATTTGAGTATTGCACTCCACGGGTGTCTGTTTATCTCTCTCCTCAATTCTTTACCTGTACTTCCCGCCAGTTTCCAGAATAACATGTTTCATTGAGTCTTATACTCTGTTTTTCACATTTTAGTACTTGTGGAGTCAAGATACATTTTGAGATTGATGGTGTATCATTGTTCAATTAGCACAATTTTCCTTGGTATATGAGTAATGGTGGTGTTAGATTCAATGATATCTTAGATTTGATGCAATGCACATGATCTCTCATTTGGGGCATTTTTTCAATTTTGTGGACTTGAACTTTATTGAAGTAAAATTCACATAAAATCAAACACATCAATTTTAAGCATAAAATTCAGTGAGTTTACACAAATGTGTGTAATCATGTAACCACTACAATCAACATAAAGAACATTTTCATCTCTCCAAAAAGCTCCCCAGAGAAACTCTGCAGTTAATCTCTTTTCCTTACCCTGTGCTCTGGCAATCATTGATCTAACAACTATAGCTTTACTTTATCTGGAATGTTATAGATGCTTGTAATGGTAGTTCATTTTTATTGATGAGTACCATTTTATTCTATCCATGTACCACATTTTGCTCATCCATTCATTTATGATGAAAATTTTTGGATTGTTCCCAGTTTGGAGAATTTATAAATAATGTAAAATTGACCTTTTAAGGTGGGGAGGAGGTTGAGTGTGGTGGCACAAGCCTGTAACCCCAGCACTAGGGAGGTTGAGGCAGGAGGATTGCCCTGAGTTCAAGGCCACTCTGGGATACGCAATGAGTTCAAGGCCAGCCTGGATTACATAGTGAGCCCTCGTCTCAGAAAAACCCAGAAAGCAAGCAAGCAAGCAAGCAAGGTGGAGAAGTGGGTGATCCTAACCAAATCAAAAAAAATTTTTTTCCTATTCATGAGTGCCAAATGAGAATCCTTTTACTAAAATAAGGGTGATGAAGTCTCATGCATTTTAGTGATATTAGTCCTTTAAATCAGTATGATGTGTTTTTATTATCTGTGAATCCTAATCAATACACAGAATAGAAACTCTAAAGTCTCTGAAAGTACACTTTAGATTCAATGTTAGAATATACAGCTCAGCACAGCCTGTAATTCCGGCTACTTGTGAAACTGATCCAGGAAAGTAATGAGTTGGAGACCAGTTAGGGCAACATAGTGAGATCTCCAGCTCACAAAAGAAAAAAAAAAAAAGTGTTTGCCTAGCTAGGTGTGGTGGTGTATGTCTGTGATCCCGACGCTCAGGAGGCTAAGGCAGGAGGATCACCACCAGTTTGAGGACATCCTGGGTTTTATCGTGAGTTTAAAGCCAACTTCAACTACATGGTGAGAACTTGTCGCAAAAAAAAAAAATTGATTTCCTAACGAAGCACAATTTAGATAATATTGCGCTTATCTGTGGTAAATTAAGCCAATTAACCCCACAGAATCTATTTTTTGCCCTGGGGGGAAGAAAAAAATACTTTCAGGATGCAATTTATAAAATAGGACCTAAGGATGGCTATAGCTCCACCACTCTTGACCAGAAGGGGGCAGCCGCCTTGCATGCCAGGATTTCAAGTCCCTCAAAGACCCTGTTTAAAATGGCGGAGTTGCTAATGACTCGCAAAGGGGCGGGCCCCGAGGGAGTATGGGCCGCGAGGGGATTGGGCGGTGCGGGGATTCGGCAGGCGGGAAGTAAAGAGGAAGTGTTAAAACCTTCCCACAGAGAAAAGCCGGGCGCCCGGAAGTCTCGCGAGATCTTGGGGACCCAATGGAACGTAGGGCCCGGTTTATCACTAGGGGTATTTGTTGGGGGAGGAGCTCCGACGGGAGCTGACCGGGAGTCGTAGGTGCCCGGCGTAGCGGGGTTGAGACTGAGCAGCCTCTGAGAGGAACGTACCCGTGGCCATGAAGGAAGAGAAGGAGCCCAGGCCTAAGGAGAAGCGAGTAACCCTGTTAACGCCTTCGGGTGCCTCAGCCAGTAGCTTTGGGGCTTTGGGGGACAGCACCAAAGAAGATAAGCAGGACCGCAACAAGGAGAAGAAAGAGGCGCTGAGCAAGGTGCCCAGCCGGCGGTTGGCCCGGGAGAGGGCGGGACGGGTCCGCCGCTGGTGGAGGATGGCTGGAACGGGTCTGCGCTCTTCCTGTCCCGAGTTCCCCTTATGACTTCGCCTGAATGAAAATCACTTTACCTTGTCTCGTACTTTGGCGTAAAATGGGGAAGCGCCCCCCACCCCACCCTCGCCATCTCCGGAGCAGGGCTGAGGGAACAATTGGGGAGCGTCCACAAACGGGAGCGGTCTAGTCAGAGCTGTGGCGATGGTAACGGAAGCGGGAAAAGCGTAGACGGGGGAACGACGGAGACGGAATGAAGAATTAAGTATAACAGGGAGAATTGTTAACGTAGTGACGGGCACACCAGGGGCGGGAGTAGTTTGTGGTAGTACCGTAGTACTAATGGAGGCGTGGAGGGGTCTGGAGAGGCAGGTGAATGGCATCCTATTTTGAGAGCATCGGGTGGATGTGTGTGTGTGTGTGTCCGTGTGCGTATGTGTGCGCGCGCGCACCTGTGTGTGTCTCTGTGGAGTTTTGAAGTCTTTAAACAGGTGATGATTTGGTTTTAGGTGTGTTGAATGTGGGTGAGAGATACTACTAATTTAACATATTACAGCATCCATAAAAGACCAGGGTTGACCTACTGATTTGCCCCTAGATGTGTTTAAAAATGAGTAGTAGAAAATGTTTCATAAACCTGGTGGGCTGCGGGTGAAGAGCAGACCCTGAGATTTTTCCTTGTTCCAGGCGGTTGCCATTTCCAAGAGTTTTGAACACCACGTTAAAGCCAATCTTCAGAAATCGATTGCTTGATAGGACCGAGAGAATTGATTTATACTAATTTTATTTTCCTTATTTATTTCATAAGGTGGTAGTTCGAAGATTACCTCCTACTTTGACCAAGGAGCAACTTCAGGAACATCTTCAACCTATGCCTGAGCATGATTATTTTGAGTTTTTTTCTAATGATACTAGGTAAAAAGAAAACAAAAAAAAGGAAAAAAGTTGGGAGGGGTAAATGAAAAAGTGTCTTCTGTTTATCCTACTAATGTTTTCCATTTGATTTTGGAGCCTGTCTCTCTAATATATGAATACTTGTAGTTCAGCCAGACACCTGCTAGTGTATTTACATAATTGCTTTCCTTTCTGCAGTCTGTATCCTCATATGTATGCCAGAGCATATATCAACTTTAAAAACCAGGAGGACATTATTTTGTTCAGAGATCGATTTGATGGTTATGTATTCCTTGACAATAAAGGTGAGTCTTTGTAACTGAACTAGAAGGGGAGTTTGTTATTTTTAAGAAAATGTGTGTATCACAATGTTTTCTCCATGCTTTTCTAAAATCCTGGTTGAGAAAATGCAACATTTACAGAGTTTTACACATTTGATAAGCTTATTTTATACATTGACGTATGACTTTTCACATCCCTGAGGTAATTTTATTAACCTGTTATTTCTTTAAACTGATGAACTGAATGCTGTTGCCACTGTTTTCTCCTTGTGTGACACTTTTTTTGATTGAGGATTAAATCTGCTCTTTTGACTTCTTAGTTTCAGCAACAGTACTGATAAGTGACGCTTTAAACTTGTATAGCAAGTTTTAAATATTTACTCTTCATCCTGCTTCAAGAACCAGCATTTATTTAATTATTTAATTCTTATCCCTTAAACCAACCAGTTAGAATACTGTTTAACATTCTCACAAAGTTATATATAATTAAAACATCAGAACGGGGCATGGTGGTGCATATCTGTAATCCCAGCACTTGGGAGGCTGAAGCAGGAAGATTTCTGTGAGTTCGAGGGAAGCCTGGACTACAAAGTGAGTTTAAGGTCAGCTTCAACTAATAGCAAGACCCTATCTCAAAAAAAATCAAACTTGATCTCTATACTATATTTAGGAGGATCCAATCTATAGGGAAAACAAATTTCTGCTTTAACTCACTTTTTCCTAATATTTTCTGCTTATAGCATTTAGCCAAAGAATGTCCAAGCTGCTATTTGCCATCTTTTTTGGCTTTGTAATCATAAGTAAATTACATGGAGTTTCTTGTTTAGTTTTTTTTTCTCAGTGTTATTTAAATTTGGTTATAAAATTAAATCTTTGTCAAGAATTATGCCAGTAAAAACTGAACAGTTGTCACCTATGTTTCTTCAACTGTGTGTGTAGAATGCTTTTTTTGAGGGGAAGGGTGTGTGTGTGTGTGTGTGTGTGTTTTCGTGTGTTCTGTGGGTCAAACTTTGTGCCTGCTAAGATTGAGTCCACTGCTAAGCTATACCCTAACATGTCCTATTTTTATTCCCCTAAAACAGCTAGTTTTTCACCCCAGGGTTTTTTTTTTAAATTTAGTAAATAGCAGTGGTGTGTGTTTGAGATAAGGTCTTGGCAGTGTAGTTCAGGCTGGCCTCAAAATTGCTATTTATCCCCAGCTGGCCTTGAACTTGCTATACTCCTCTTGCCTCAGCCTCCTAAGTGCTGGGATTACACTTGATGTGTGCCACTACACCTGGCAACAATGATTACCTAGTTACTTGGCCTAGATATCTGAGTTCCGTTTAACTTTTGCATTTCTTTTTTATTCCTTATGTTTAACACAAGTGATGAATCGTGCCAGTTGTTCTTTTTGTCTTATTCTAGATGTAACTACAACTTTACACTTTATAGCTTTATCAGTTAACCAGTTCTCTAAACTTACAGGATTTTTTTCTATTTCCATATAATTCAGTGTATTGCCATGAAATTAAAAAATTAATCTTTTTACAAAGGTGATTTAAAGGGCTAGGGCTATAGCTTAGCAGCACAATGGCTGGCAAGTGTGAGGTCATAAGTTCAATTCTTGTACCAAAAAAAAAAAAAGAAAAAAAAGATGATTTAAATTGATAGTTGTAAACAAAGTCTAAACTCAGCCTAGTAGGCAGGACCCTCCATAGTACAGCTTCACTTTCTGTGTTTTCAGCTTGTCCCTTTGCAGTTTTCCTCTGCTTAAGGCTGGTTTATCTAGTTGATTCCTTTTGACATATCTCAGTTATTAAGCTAATCTGATTCTCATTCATTAGGATTTCTAAAGCCATGTCTCCTGCATGACTGTTTTGTGATGTATTCTGGTCAGTTCTCATTTTATTCTTATTTCAGTTTATCAGTGATCAAAGCATAGTATTTTATACCTTGTATGACATTTTTCTATGGCAGGAATCTGATATATATGTTCTTCGTAATAATCACTTGGGGTTTTTTTTGAGATATAATATATCATAAAATTCACCCAAAGTATATAATTGAGTTACATGCCTATAATTTCAGCACTCAGAGGCTGAGACGGGAAGATCCCACATTTGATCACAGCCTAAGTAATTTAGCAACTTAGGGATATCTGGTTTTGAGAATAAGGAAAAATAAAAGTCTGGGCTATAGCTCAGTGTGAAAGCCATGTTCAGTCCCCAGTAATACACACACGCACAATACAATGCATTGTTTTTTAGGATATTCACAAAATTGTTTAACCATCACTATTCCAGAATGTTTTCATTACTCCATATGTATTAGTATTGAAATCCTGTTCTACTTTTCCACCAGCCCCTGATAACCATGAATATATTTTCTCTTTGGATTTTTCTCTTCTAGACATTTCATATAATGGAAATCATATACTATGTGGTCTTCTGTAACTGGCTTTTACTTAGCAACATGCTTGCAAGGATCATCCATGTAGCATGTATCATTACCTCATGTTTTTTGCATTTAAAAAATTCTGGCAAAATACATATAAAACCATCTTAACCATTGTTAGCTATACAGTTCAGTAGTGTTAGGTACATCACATTGTTTGCAACCAACTTTCAGAAATTTGTTCTTGCTAAAATAGTACTATGTCCATGAAACAGTTCCCATCTCTCCTTCCCTCCATGATCTGAAATCATCATTTCTACTTTCTGTCTTTATGAATTTGACTACTGTGTAGATACCTCACATAGATAGAATCAGACAGTATTTTTTATGATTGACTTCATTGAGCATAATGCTGTCAGGATTCATCTGCATTGTATCATGTCTGAATTTCCTTTTTAAATTTTTTTGTAGTGTGAAGCATTAAATTTAGGGCCTTTTCAATGAGCTGCATCCCTAACCCTTTTATTAATTTTGAGACAGGTCTTGCTAAATTTCCCAGGCTGGTCTAGAACTTGTGATACTCCTGCCTTAACCTCCCATTGTGGTGGTATTGAAGGCACATACCACCAAGGCCAGCTGAGTGTCCCATTTTTTTTTTACTATTAGTCTATTATATGTATGTGTGTGTATGTGTGTGTATATATATATATATATATATATATATATATACACCACATTTTGTTCATTCATCTGTTGAGAGATACTTGGGTTACTTTCCATCTTGGCTATTATGAATAATATCACTGAGGATGTGGGTGTGTAAATATATATTCAAACCCTTGATTTCTCTTGCCTATATGTCTGGAAGTGAAACTGCCATATGGTTGTTTGTCAGCACCGTGGATAGAACTCCAGCCCTCAAACATGCTGGCTTTCTACCAATGATTATACACCCAATTTCTATCTTTTATTTTTCGAGTAGCTTCTATACTGTTTTTCATAACAGCTGTGCAATTTTACGTTCCACCAAAAGCACCCAAATGGTCCAAATTTTCCACATCCTCAGACAGGATCTCACTATCCATTTCAGACTGGCTTTGAACTCAGTATGTAACCCAGGTTTGGCCTCGAACTTGTGGTGATCCTCCTGCCTCAGCCTCCTGAGTGCTGGGATTACAGGCATGTGCCACCATGCCTGGCTTGCCACATTTTAGAAGTTGTATTTAAATGAATATTTTACTTCCCTGTCACGTCTTTCTTATTTAGAGAAAAAAGCCTTACTCTTTTTCCTAGGCTGCTCTTGTACCCTTGGGCTTAAGCAATCCTTCTGCCTCAGCCCCCTGAATTGTTGAGGATAGGGATGTATCACAATACCCCATTTGCTGGCATATCTTTATGTGATCAGTGAATTTTTGGCTTCACTGGTAGGATGTTGATTATAGTTTTACCAGTATGATTTATGCCACTTGAGACACATTCTTCAAATGACTGCTGTTTAAAAGGCCTAGAAAATAATGGATTGGTTCTCTTGTATCCACCTTGGGTATTTCTTTTGTTATAGCAAGTATAGTTTTGTTTTCTTTTTTCTAAACAGGTCAGGAATATCCTGCTATAGTAGAATTTGCACCTTTTCAAAAAGCTGCAAAAAAGAAGACTAAGAAAAGAGATACTAAAGTTGGGACTATCGATGATGGTACAGTATAGCTCTAGCTATATAATAATGTTGCCAGTTTTTTGCCATTGGGATTTCAAAAAATAATGCTTTGGGAGAGTTAATTACAACTCGATATTTTAAGATAGGAAATACAGAGATTAAAATTAATAACAAACATTGTTCCAGTGAAATCTTTGAACAGTGTCAGAATGAAAGTGAGTTTCCTTCAGAGTTTCTGGTCTCCTTGGCTAGTAGTATTGTAATTTTCCACCATCAAGAAATATAGTGTGGACTTCTGAGTAATGCATCATCATGGATTTAGTAATTGGAAGACAGTGGGAAATATCAGATGTTTCAAAGTATAACAATTGCTCTTTGATGCTTCTTAGCATTTGTTATTATTTGATTTTTAGTTTCCATTATCTTTATAAAGAGGAGACTTTGAGCTCTGATGGGAGAATATCCATACCTAAGTGAACTTCCAAACAAATTGAAGGGGTCAGCCTGTTTTCTAGGCTTTGAATACATAGATTACTACATCCATAGTAACTGTGTTGAACAGAAATGCTGGAACTGAAAATTGAAATATAAATGCCATGCAAGGTAAACAAGCTTCAGATGTTGAGGTCTCTAATATTCCTTTGGACAGTTTGCATAATTCTTGTTATGTTGGTTAAGACTTAACTCCAATATTTTACATCAGAGTTTGATATTTAACATTGTCTAGTTTAAATTTCCATCACTTGTTACTATAACATATTAACCAGTAAACAATATCACAGGTTTAGATATGGAAGAAAGATTGAGTGACATGCTCAGCAGTGTGTAGAAACAGGGAGTAAAATGACTCATATGTATTTCCTTTTTTGATGTCAAAGGGGTAGGAGAAGTCTCCAGAAATTAGCATCACCTCCAGGGCCAGACCTAAGACTTACCAAGTTTGTCTTTTTGAAGCACTTGATTTTCCTATGTTGAGTTTACTTAAAGTGAGGTGTACCCATGCAAGAAATGCTTACTTGCTATGCTAATATTCTCTGAAGGTACCATAGTTACAACGTCTAGGTTTTCTATAAATGTGACTTTGCATTTGTAAGAAAGTGACTTTTGACAGCAAACTATGTAACACCTCTTATGGGTCTGTTCTAATGTGTGATGTTTCATTTTTCCTGACCCCTACATTAACTAGACTCCCATAGAGGGTATCATTAATAGCAATTCTAAAAGCAAATGACCAGTTAAATGCTAGTGTACCCTGAGCATTTGGTTCGTTTTTTCAGTTTTCCATGAAGTAGAAAATTATCTTCTTTGATAAATGAATATTCTAGGTAATATTTCATTTGTGGTTTGAAATCTGTTTTCTGGTTCCTTAAACAATTATATAGATCCAGAATATAGGAAATTTTTGGAGAGTTATGCCACAGATAATGAAAAAATGACATCTACTCCAGAGACACTGTTAGAAGAAATCGAAGCTAAAAATAGAGAATTAATAGGTAAGTGTGCAAAAGGAATTAGAGCAATGGCTTTTTCATCAAAATGTCTAAATCTGTCATTTTTCTTGTTGGCTGTGTGACTTTAGGAAGTCACTCGCTTCCCTGAGATTGTTTCTTCTACTAGAAAATGCAAGTGATAATACCTGCTTCACAGGATTAAGAGACTGCATTGATAAAGATGTGACAAATTTTCAGTGACCTACTTAGTGTCACACAAATGTAATACAAATACTAAAAGTTTAGAGCTTGATGAAACATGCTTAGACAGTGGTGAGTCTTTGAAGATCAATTATTTCCTAGTAATAAGTTCATATTTCTTTTAAAAATTGACCTGAAGGACTGGGGATTTAGCTCAGTGGCATAAGTACCTTCCTTGCAAGTATGCGGTTGTGAGTTCGATCCCTGGTACCAACCTCCCACCAAAAAAAAAAAAAAATTGACCTGAAGATATCAAAAGATGAAGTTAGTTACTGCAAAATTAAAACTTAAGAAATGGTAGCATGGAAACTAAGTAGTAGGTTGTCATTACTCTGTTAGCTTTAAACAGGAGAGTCTTTGACCCCTAGGATTTCCACCCCTAGGAATTTACCTTAAGGACATGTATGTTTAACAAGATTATTATGGGGCTAATAGCATTGTTAAGAATGTTGAAAAATGAACTTAAATATTTTCTAAAACTTTATATTCATTAAAGGATGCACAAGATAAGCTCTATCTGGTAGCTTCCATAGATTAAATTCCCAGAAGTGGAAATATGAGGTCAAAAGGAGTAGATACTTTTAGTCCTTTCCTCCAGTTTCTTTCCTGTTAAATAAATTTATATTCCTGTCAGTAAAGCAGGAGAATATTCTTTGTACGTAATTCTTACTAACTGAAAATTACTCTTAAAATGTTATCTTATTATTTTAATGTGAGTTTCCCTTTCTTGGAAGGAAGTATACAAATAAAGTATGTTTTCTTCCCCTTTTATTAGTATATATGATATGTAATAAATACAATCTTTGTGTGGAATATCAGACCTTTATGCTTAAAAAGCATTTTCAAAACCTGTATTGTTGAAATGGAATATTCTAAAGCTGCTTTTTGAACTTGCTATCTGAGGATGTAGTTTTTCCATTCTTGGGTGGGTGGCAGGGAATGTCAGAAAGATGAATCCTGTGTAGGACTTGATAAGTATTAATAATCTGTTTACATTTATGTAGCTAAAAAGACAACCCCACTTTTGAGCTTCCTGAAAAACAAACAGGTAAATCTTTTGTTTTTATAGTTCTCTCATTTTTAATTGTATTAGTTCATATCTATAAACATTTTAAGAGCAGTAGAATCCTGGAGGAAAAATAGCTTCTTTTTCCCATGATTATTCCTTAAAGGTATGACTGCTTTGTCTTACTCTGGCCTTCTCCTTCACTCTCTTTGTGGGACCAGGGTTAACTCTGCAAACCTGAAAAGTCCTTAGCTTGTGCCAGAGATGCACTTGATAGTCTATGAGCTTCTGGAAATACAGAAAGACAGCAGTGGAAGGCTAATTTTAGCAGGTTTTGATCTTGATTCTCTTGTTTGCTGAGTGGGGCAAAGGTTAAGGAGCTTATGCAAAGTGGACAGGAAAGATGGTCCAGTTTAGTGGGTGCCCACCATACCTTTGGGATTGATTAGGTTTTTGGTGATGATTAGTTTATTTGAAAGCTTATGTTGATGTTTCTTTCTAGAGAATGAGAGAAGAGAAAAGAGAAGAAAGAAGGCGGCGAGAAATAGAAAGAAAAAGGCAAAGAGAAGAAGAGAGAAGAAAGTGGAAAGAAGAAGAAAAACGTAAAAGAAAAGATATAGAAAAGCTGAAGAAGGTAGACAGAGTTCCAGAAAGGGACAAATTAAAGGATGAACCAAAGATTAAGGTATGACTATAATTGAAACTGATTGCATGCTGTTGAAAATTGCATGTATCTCTTTATGCATGTATCCTGTGTTTGTATAAATGACTTTTTAGTGTTTTGCATTTTTGGGGAGAAAGTGTACAAATTAAAATTTTCTATTATTTTTGAGACCAGCCTGGGTTACAAAGTGAGCCCAAGGCCAGCCTGAACTGCATAGTGAGGCCCTGTCTCAAAAAGACCAAAAAAAGTTATTTTCTATTGTACAGTACTGATAGTATTATTCTTTAAGTTTAACATTATTTAAAAGGATTAAGTAGTTTACATGATGATAACATTCTTCAGTGTAGATTAATGTTTTTAAAAATGCTTAATGTTTATATTACTAGTCTCTCAGTTCATAGTAAATGAGGGCTTAGGGCTGGCTGGCATGAATTTTGGGTTTTATTCAGCTTTTTTCCTTCATAATTGATACATAAAGTTGCCTCATCTGTTTGTTTTCCACTGTCTTCAGGTACACAGGTTTCTGTTACAAGCTGTGAATCAGAAAAATGTAAGGACCAAATACATGATACAGAGAACCTAGTATCATGTCGCACACAGGTCTTAGTTGATAAATCCTTTTGGTGGCGGTGGTAGTGTTACGTGCTAAAAAACACTTTAGGCTGACTTGGGTCTTCTTAAAAGCTCAGCTATTTTAAGTTCCTCCTTTAAAAGGAAGCCAGGCGACTTCCTGATGCTGTTGTACCCTGAAGATTCAGCGACATACAGCCAGAGGACAACCAAGGCAATACAGCTTTGTCTCATCTTAAATGTCTCCCATAACTAGCTGCTTTGTGGGAGGACTACAGATAAGCATCTTGCATTATGTGCTTTTACCTCTCACATGACTCCCACATTATCTCCTTGCATCAAGCAGGGAATCTGTGAACAGCAGATTCTGATTAATGCATTGCATGTAGGGAGAGGAAACCTATAGAAAGATCCCAAGCATGGTGCATCCCTTCTGAGGGTATGGCTTGGGCAGCCCTTGCTCCAGTGAACCTTCTGAGAAAGTACTAATACCTAGTACTTCAGAAAGTTAGAGAACATCTCACAGAGATGATATCATGTTGCCTTCTTTTACCTCCTGAAAAGACACTAGTTTATATGACTAGGGTTCCCTGTGTGTCTTTGGGGATCATTATTGATGGTAAGGGGTTTCAAGGAGAGAGGAATTTCCCATCTTAACTCTTTCCAGCAGTCCATCATGCCACAGTGATTTGGCTTGCATTTCCCGAATGATCATAAAGAGCCAGCTATGCCAGAGACATTCATTAATGTTCTTATTAGAGTAATGAACATCTCTGCTTCTAATACAGATGTTCATTAGAGAAGTAAGAACACTTCTAATGAAAGTGCATATGGTTTGTCACTTGACATTGGTGCCTTCTTTGTGTCCATATAGGACTTTCATTTGCAGTGGCTGTCTGTGTGCTGAAATACTTCATGTTTATTTCTTGCACTTTGCCTTTTGCTTGCTAACTGGTATGATGCCTTCATCCTGAGATCAACCTTGATTTTGCTTTCATTCTGAGACTTAAGATTCTTCTATTTTGCCTATGAGTCTCTCTGACTTACCAGCATTAAATGAAGGGCATTTTAGAGAGATTTATAATAATGATGTGAAGAAGAATGGCATATATATATATATATATATATATATATATATATATATATATATATTTGCATTCTGAGTAGAGGTGGAATTTCATCATTGTATTATAAAAATACACCTGGATTTTTCAATGAAATATGAAGTAATTTTTGCTATTGACCTCTATTGATAGTATAATAATTCTGTTATGTGCATGTCTGTAATCTCAGGACTTTGGGAGGCTGAGGTAAGAGGATCAGAAGTTCAAGTTCCAATCAGGCAATTTAATGACATCTTATCTCAAATGTAAAAAGGACTTGGAATTAGCTCAGTGGTAGAGACCCCTGGCTTCGATCCCCAGTACCACATACACACCCACCCACATACCCACAAGGCATTCACACATTCACACACACATACACATACACAAATATGCTATTCTCAAGTTTAAGGTAGAATTATTCTTGCAATGGATCGCTTCTTTGGTGACCAAGGTGTTTGTCATTCTCAGTACATACACATAAAAATAGAACAACAGTAAAGATCTGCTTATTATTTTAAATCTGTGGAATATTTTCCCATCAAGTTATATTGACATGCTAGTTTGCTATGGAAGCTTACTTGAAAGTGTATAAGAGTTAACGTAAAGGTTGACCATTTAAAGCCAAAGGGGTCCCTGTCCTAATTCCATTGCCACAAAGTTATTAGATCACTTCATTTGGGTGGATCACACTTTCACATTAGTAATGTCCTTTTAGTAAATCACTATTCTCATGCGTGAACTTGTTCACTAGGAATTTTAAGGAGATACAGGGCTGTATATAGTCTATTACAAAGATTTAGTTTATTGGTTTCTTTGATAGAATCAAAAAACTATGTTCCACCTTTCGAAACAAAAATAAACATGTTCTCTTTAAAGCTGCTCAAGAAACCAGAAAAAGGAGATGAAAAAGAATTGGATAAAAGAGAAAAAGCCAAGAAACCCGACAAAGAGAATATGAGTGATGAAAGAGCCAGTGGGCAGAGCTGCACACTGTCCAAGCGTTCTGATATCGAGCTTAAAGATGAAAAGCTGAAGAGGTCAGTCAATAGTCAGGGCTTGTGGGTATGCTTTACTGCTAAATGCTAGTTTCATTGCCATATCCTGGACTTGGACCTGAATTAAGGTAAACTGTCTTATGCAGGTTGGGGGCACAAGGAAAGAAGGATTTCATATAGTCTTTGTGTCCTAATCTTGGTAAATGCTTTTGTGGTTTTCTTGTTTTCTAAAACACTAGTGTTATAAACAAATAATTACTAGTGTTTTTCACTCTGTTGTAAAAGCACAACCTCATCAGAGTGGTCAAAGGAGAGTGACAGTGTTCCTGCATCACAGTTACAAGGCATTCACACAGTCTCATTTGTTTCACAGACCTGAAGATGAGAGTAGCAGAGACTACAGGGAGAGAGACCGAGACTATGAACGAGAGCAGGAGCGCATACTGAGAGAGAGAGAGAGATTGAAGCGGCAAGAAGAGGAGCGCCGCAGGCAGAAAGAGCGCTATGAGAAAGAGAAGGCTTATAAAAGAAAAGAAGAAGAAATTAAAAAAGAGAAAGAAGCACTTCGGGATAAAGGAAAGAAGAATGAAAGTACAGAATCTGTAGTCACAGCAGAAAAAACTGAAAAGAAAGAGGAAGTGGTTAAGAGAGATCGCATAAGAAACAAGGTGCTTCTTTTTGTTAAACTTGATTATTTTCATGAGGACATTTTCTTCTTCCTACAGAGTATAGGAAAAAGTCAGCTCACTGTTTATCGTAGAACTTTTTTTTTTTTTTTTTTGGTCCTAGAGATTGAACCCAAGGCCTCACTGGTATACTGAGTTATCTGCAGCCTCTATTGTAGAACTGGTTTTTTGTTTCTTTTTTTTGTTTTTTTGAGTCAAGGTCTCATTCTATAGTGCAAGCTAGCCTCAACCTCATGGTAGTCCTCTTGCCTCAGCCTCCAGAGTGCTGGGATTACAGGAATGCACCATCATGCCCAGCTTGTAGACTTATAGAACTTTTTTTTTTTGTCTTTTTGAGATAGGGTCTCCCTGTGTAGTTCAGGCAGGCCTTGAGCTCACTTTGTAGCCCAGGCGGTCTCAAACTCGTAACAGTCCTCCTGCCTCAGCCTCCCGAGTGCTGGGATTACAGGCATGAGCCACCACATCCGGCTCAGTTTGTAGAACTTCTAAAGGGAAATTTACAGCTATCTTTTTTCCCCCAGTCTTGTCTGGGTTCTTTTATTGACTGATTGTAGGAATTTCAAACATTCACAAAAGAGAATAATATTACAAAACCCCATATACCCAGCTTTAACAATTATCTACTCCTGGCCAACCTTCTTTCTCCTCTACCTCATTCCTACCTCTACAGGATTATTTTCAAGCAAATCCTAGACATACAATTTCTTCCTTAAATTATTTTTGAGATAAGGTATTGCCATGTAGCTCAGGCTAGCCTCAAACTTGTGATCCTCTTAGTCTGCCAGAGTACTGGGACTACAGACCTGTGCCATAGCACCTGACTCTTCTTTTTGGTGGTGGTAGTGGTGTTGGGGATCAAACTCAGTGTCTTACACATGCTAAGCAAGTGCTATACCACTGAGATGAACCCCTAGCCCAGTGTCTTTTTCTTAACCCCACCAACATTTTCTGTTTTTTGGGGGGTGCAGTGTATCAGGAATTGAACTTGGGACTTTGCACTTGCCAGGCAGGCACTGTGCCACTGAGCTATATCCCCAGCCCACCCATCAGCATTTTCATACTAAAAAAATTCACAGTAATTCCTTAACATTTTATCTATCCAGTGTTTACATTTTCCCGTTATCTCCTTAAATTGTCTTTTAATCTAAGCAATTGTCCTTTATTTTGTTTTGCTACAATTTTTTTGTTGTTATTGTTCAGAAACCAATTTATCCTGTAGTGCATCTCATGTTCTGGAATGGTAAATTACATCCTTGCAATATCATTTAACATGCATCTTCTGTTTGTCCATTAAAAATAGTTAAGCCTAGAGTTGTAGCTTAGTGGCAGAGTTTGTGCTTAACATACAGGAGGCCCTGAATTCAATCCTCAGCACCAGAAATGAAAAATAAGTAAAACTATTAGTTATCTTTAGGGAAAAGATTAGCAAGTTTTTTTTGTAAAGGACTGGATGGTAAATATTTTAGGCTTTGTGGGCCATATGGTCTTTGTCACAACTATAGGAAAACAGGCATAGATAATACGTTAAAAAATGAGAAAGAGTCTGTGAGCATAGCTCAGTGGTACGGCTTTTGCCTATCATGGTTGAGTTCCTGGGTTTAATCCCCAGTTTAAAAAAAAAGAGCATGGCTATATGCCAATCAAAGTATATTTACAGTGCATGATCCCAGCTATTTGGGAAGTTAAGAAGGGAGGATCACAAGCACAGAGGCCAGCCTGGCCAACTCAGTGGGGCCTTATCAAAATAAAACTTAAAAAAAGGTCCTAGGATGTAGCTTAGTGGTAAGAGTGGCCCGTTTGTTTTTTTTAAATCTCCAGTACATACATTAGAGAAAAAAAACTTAATTGTGACAAAATGTTAATTAATCTATGAGAAGTATATGTGGGGATTCCTTGCAAGTTTTACAAAACAGTTCAATAGATTTAAAATTTTTCAAGATAAAAAAAATTTTTTTAAAAAAACTGATTAATAGGTTCAGGTATTTTAAACCTGATCCAACTATTATAAAAATTTTTGTCAGCCTTTCTCCTAGCAATTTTACTTAGATTCATTATTTTATTGAGAGGTTGGAAAATGGTGATAGACAAATGCTGCCTTTCTAGTTGCAACTTTCAGCAGATGTTCTTTTCTAAAGAATTTCCCCTCATAAACGGTTGGGTTAACCTAAAATACAATGTACACAGGAAAAGGAAGATAAACATTTAATCTTTTCCCTTTATTTACAATATTTTATAGTGTATGTCCCAACAACTTGTAGGGATTATCAGTAAATTTTCCTTTGTTTAGCTTTAGTCTTTAAAAGCTCATGGATAGGGGCCAGAGATTTAGCTCAAGGGCATAAGCGCCTACCTGGCAAGTGCGAGATCATGAGTTTGATCCCTAGTACCAAAAAAAAAAAAAGTAAAAACTCATGGATTAGCTGGTCATGGTGGCACACAGGCCTCTAATCCCAGCATTTGGGAGGCTGAGGTAAGAGGATCACTCTGAGTTGAGGCCAGCCTGGGCTACATAGTCAGTTCAAGGGCAGCCTGAACTACATAATGAAATCCTGTCTCAAAAAAAAAAAACTTCATGAATTTAGAAATCTAATTTGTGATTGTCTGTTTTTACTCTTGATGTTCAATTTATCCATCTTTGCACAGTGGGAGTTTGGTAATCTGTATCTTTAAATAATATGCAGGACATTCATCTGATTTAATACTTTATCTTGTAGAAGTATTGAAATATTTTGCTGCAAAGTATTCAATTAAGATAACGCTTTAGGCTGGGGTATGGCTCATTGGTAGAGAGCTTGCATAGCATACATAAAGCCCTGAGTTCCATTCCCAGCACTGCAAAGAAAAAATTCCTCATGATTTTCATGAGGCAGTGAAAAAAGGCTTATGTAATTTTTCATTTAATTCTTCTGACAGGGTACTAGAGGTTGAATTTAGACCTTTGTGTATGCTAAGCATATACTGTACTACTGAGCTGCACTCACAGCCCCTTTTTAGTTGAATTCTTTAAAAGGTTTATAAACTGGGTGTGGTGGCAGATGCCTGTAATCTCAGCACTCTGGAAGGCTGAAGCAGCAGGAAGATTACAAACTCAAGCCCAGCCTGGACAATTTAGGAACTTAGTGAAACCCTATCACAAAATAAAAAAAATACTGAAAAAGTGCTAGGGATGTATCTCAGTGCAAAAGCCATGAATCTGATCCCTGGCAATGGAAAAAAAGGATACATAGAAGTCTTCTGTGATCATACTGTCATAAACCAAACACATTACTTGAATGGAGGGGTGTGTGACTTCCTTAGCTTATTTAGGAATCAGATCTAAAGTGTCACCTGCTGAGAGTTAGCTTGTTATGCCTAAATTTTAAAAGCTATTTATAGCCAGTTGGTGGTGCATGTTTAGTCCCAGCTAATTGGGAACCTGAGGCAGGGGGAATCATTTGAGCTCAGAAGTTCCAGACCAGTTTAGGCAAAACAGAGAAATCCCATTTCCAAAACAAAATGTTAGTAGCACATTACATGGAGGTGTGAGCACATAATTTCAGGGACGTTGCCACTTGAAAGTGTTTTCATTCTTTTTAGTCCTAAACTTTTTTTTGGGCGGGGTGGGCTATGCTGGGGTTGAAGCCCAGGGTCTCACATATGGTAGGAAGCACTTATATAGTTTTCAAGTAATTTAAGCCAGGTGTGGTAGCGCACGCCTGTAACCCCAACATTCAGGAGGCTGAGGCAAGAGGATCATTGTGAGTTCGAGATCAACCTGGGCTACAAAGTGAGTCAAAAAGAATAAATAAATAAATAAATAAATAAATAAATAAAGTAATGTACTGTTGGAGTAAAGAGTTAGGGCACAGATGTGTTTCCAAACATTCAAGCTAATTAATTCATCTTCAAATGGTTAAGAAAATTTGACAGTAAATTTCTCACAAATTTACTGTAGGTACCTGGGCATGGTAGCACACACCTGTAATCCCAGCACTTGAAAGGTTGAGGCAGGAGCATCACAGAATTGAGACCAGCCTAAACTATATGGGAAATTCAAGGCCAGCCTGGACTGCATAGCAAGACTATCTCAAAAAACAAAAACAAAATGAGCTGAGTCATATAAAATAATTGCTTTCCTTTGGAGCTAGGGTAGAGGAAATAGGCAGTTGTCATGTACTGTACACTCATATTTTTGGTCTTGTATGACTTGATTGGGATACATTAATATATAACTTATAACCAAAAACCCCACAAAACAACTTAGTAGCAATTTCATAACTTGACCATATTTCATTTTACTTCAGGACCGCCCAGCAATGCAGCTTTACCAACCAGGAGCTCGAAGCCGAAATCGACTGTGTGCCCCTGATGACAGCACCAAGTCTGGAGATTCAGCAGTAGAAAAAAAGCAGGAAAGTGGTATTAGCCATAGAAAAGAAGGAGGAGAGGAGTGATAGATTAGAATGGCTGTAGGTGTCCTGACTGTCTAGGCAGCCAAAGAGCACTTATTCCGCAATCCAGAAGTGCCTTCAGGGCAAAGGAATAGAGAAAGAGAGAGGGGTCGCTGTGCCGGTGGGATACACTGCAGAGGAGTATGTTTTGCGTCAAAGCAGGAATTTAATTGCAGGCTCAGAATTGGAAGTATGATTTCATTGTTTTTGCAGTTTCTCCAAATTAATTTTACAGTGTCAGAAAAGATGGTGGCGATGGATATGCATTGTAATTTGCAGGCAGGAAATGTTAAGAGAGGACTTAATTTTGTATGACAGGAGAAAAAAAGAGCTGGCTCTAAAATCAAAAGGTGTTATTAATCCTGGATTGAATATTCTTGGTTTGGATGGAGCAGAGTCACTTTGAAGTCTTGTTCAGGTCCAGTTATTTTGCATTGTTGGTGATAACTGTTGACTTTGTGTAGTGTAGAAGCAATAAGCATGTAATTTTGGTACAAATATAGTGAAGGGTATAACAAATTTTCACTGATACAGAAATTTAAGTAATGTCTATATCCTGTGTCCCAAAATTCTAGGATTAGTGTTATCTTTTTGTTTGCTTACATAAGTTTAGCATCAATAATATTTTTAAACTGCTCATTTTGCCTTTAGCATTTTTTTCTATTAATAGGTAAAACTTAGTCCCTGTTTGGTTCTTGACAATCCAGTCTTTGTTTTTATCTTAGGCCTCATGATCTGATATGAGTGCATACTCTCTCCAGGAAGGAAACTGCACCGATATCTGTTCTTCTAAAATAACAGCTTTTGTCTTAACCTGTTTTGTATTGTTGTCAATAAATATCAAAGCACTGAAGTATGAAGCTAAGTGTGTTCATTTATATTCATGTGGTTCCTGGGATCAAACTCAAGGCCTTGTGGGTGCCAAGCATGCACTCCAATACTCAGCCACATCCCCAGCCCAAGCTAAATGTATTTTATAACTTTACTGAATAACTTTGTATTGAGAAATTTGATTTTTGATACTGAATTTGGGAATTTTGAAAGGGGATGAATGATACTAGTTCCTACCTTCCCTATCCCACCAAGGAGAGGATCAAATCATGGTTCATTGTTGTTCCATAAGAACTAAAATGTTTGAAGAACAAGATTTTCTTCCTGCAAGCTCCTAACATGGCATCAGTTTGCCTTTACTTAATAAGTTGCTACTTTATAATTCCTCAGTTTTTAGAAGCCAATCCCAAAAATCACATAAATGATTAAAAGGCAACAGTCCTCAGCTGGGAGAGAACAAAAGTAAGAGAGAGATAAATTTCAAAAACAGCTGACAGTGTGCCATGCCACGTGGAGGTTAAGAAAGTATGCTTGCTGGAGTCAGTGGTGAGCTGCTGAGAGAAGCTGTATAACAGGGAGGAGAAGGGCAGGTGGAGCGGCTGAGTAAAGGGGTCAGAGAAGAGACTTGTGCCAGATATATGCAGGAAATCACCTATTTTCAAAGTTTTCACTGAAGCCGTGGATATGGATTCTGTTACTTTGGGAAAAAGAGATTGAAGAAAGAACAAGAGGCAGACGTTGGGCCCAGCTTTGAAGAATACTCATGTACTGTACTGGTAAGGAAATGTTATCTCCAGAGACAGAAACAATAGCCAGAGAGGAGAAAAAAAACAGAAGACTGTAGTGTTACTTATCCAAGAGTGTTTGAAGAAGTAGTAACAGGCTGAGGGTGTAGCTCAGGGTAGAACATTTGCCTAATGCCAGCACCACACACTCCTGTAATCACAGTACTTGGGACTGAGGCAGGAAGATCATGAGTTCAAGGTCAGGACGGCACAGCAAGGTCTCCAACACAAAAAGGGGCCAGCAGACTCAGATAATGAAAAGTCAAATTGCCTGAAAAAACCCATAGGATTCAGTGACTTAGAACTCGTTAATGGCTGGAATTATGGGAGATAAAACCATGGGACAAAATAGAGACAGCATATATATATATAACTTTATAGAGGTTTGAACATGAAATAAAGTGCAGATAGATAAATGGTATTGAAGAAATATGACTTGAAGTATGAGAAATACTACATAATGCTTACAGGCCTAAAGAAAAGCTCCAGGAGTGGATAACTGCCCACAAGAAGTAATGATCAGTAGTGTAGGTTTCTTGCAGAAGCAGGTGAAAATGGAAGCCAAGGTAAAGGGCAGAAGATGTTCCAGAACCATCCATCATTACTTCATGTCGTTGACCTCCTTACCCAGCCACTCTTCAGCTTTGACTCATGAAATTTTTCTTGTCAGCACCTCCTCTTGTGTCCTACTTGCCTTGCCAGCCAAGCTCTGGGTCAACTACACTTCCCTGCCCCTCCTTATTTCCCCTAAGCCTTTATTCATTCGGCAGATATACATTACTATGTGCCAGGCCCTGGGGGTCAAGGATACAAGTCTTTGTCCTTGAATTAATGGCTCAGTGTTGGTGTAGAAATAATAAGGGCACAATGCCCAATGTGAGGAGGGCTGCAGTAGGGCAGGATGATGTGGGAGTCTTCTGGCCCTACAATGCCAAGCGTTGCTGGAAAAAAGCCACAAATCAAATCAACTGGTGACACCACAGGAGGGTCCTCCCTCCTGCTAAGCATATTTTAAATCCATCTGAAATTGACATCCTTTTGTACAGTGCCACTCTTACACCCCCCCCTTTTTTGTACCAGGGATCAAACTTGCAACCTTGCACTTGCCAGGCAGGTGCTTATACTGCTGAGCTAAATCCTCGGCTCTTATACCCTTTTGAAAAACCCCTGTCTTGCTCTAGTTTGTTCCTGAATTGGCCAGCTTTCCATTGCTGGCTCACAGCTGACATGCACAATTTTCCAAAGGAATGCTTTGTTTTAGCTCCTTGTTGCAGAGTTTTTCGTCTGTGGTCAGTGGGCTGCAAGGCAGAAACGTCACGGCTAAAAGACATGGCAGAGAGATGCTACCCATAGCAGCCAGGAAGCAAACACAGAAAGAGCCAGAGAGCAGGAAGCTGGGGACAAAATAGGACCTTCTGGGTATATTCCTCCAGCAAAGCCCACCTCCTAACACTACATTTAGCTATAGACTCCAAAGAATCCACTGAGCTGAGCACCCTGTGATCTAATCACTTTTCAAGACTCACCACTGAACACGAGTCTTGGGGGACCTTTTTTTAAGTACTGAGAATTGAATGCAGGGCCTTCACACCAAGTTACATCCCCATCTCTTTCTTATATTTCTTAAAATTTTGAGACAGGATCTTGGTAAGTTATCCAGGCTGGGGTCAAACTTGAGATTCAGAGTGTTGGGATTGCAGGCATGTACCACCATGCCAAGTTTAGGGGAGATTTTTGAACCAAATAATAACATTTTCTTTGTTCTCCCTGTTTGTGTTGGGAAGAGCAGGGTAAGGACCACTTCCTCATAAATCATAGTTTCATATTTTTAATAAGAATAAACTTGTAAGGGATTGGGGGTATGGCTCAGCAGTAAGGCATTTTTGCTTAGCATGCCCAAGAACCCAAGTTTGAGCTCCAGCACTGAAAAAAAAAACTTATAAACCATATTTTTTTTTACATATGAGGGTCCAACTATGTTTTCCAAACTGGCCTTGAATTTACAATTCTTTTACTTCAGCCTCTGGAGCAACTGGGATTATAGATGTGAGGCACAGGGCCCAGCTTTGAACTTAAAAATAATAGAAAAACAAGAATCTATTGCATTTTTGCTTCCTCTTCTTCAGGCTCTGGCTTGATTTCTTTGTTCCTACTTTTACTTTTTCAGTGCTGGGGATTGAGTCCACAGCCCTTTCACATACTAAGCAAATGCCAAACCACTGTGCTACACTCCCAGGCCCAGGTTTTCTTGAAAATGAAGACAAGACGGAGATAACTCAAACCCTGGCTATTGGACCCTTTATTAAGCAACTCCTACTGTGTGTTGGCACTGATGCTATGATCCCTTTCATGTCAGCCTTCTGTTTATGTTTTCATGGGGGCTGCCTAGAATTTACTGTCTCTGTGCTGTCCTTTACACCCCAAAATTTTGTTATACCATTTATAAGGGATGATTGAATACAATATAATGAATGCTACAATTCTAAAAATTTATTACAAAATCCTGGGTGCAGTGGTACATGCCTGTAATGCCAGCACCCAGGAGGCTGAGGCAGGAGGATCACTGAGTGTTTCAGGCCATCTTGGGCTACATAGTGAGTTTAAGGCCAGCCTACACTACATAGTGAGACCTTGTCTCAAAAAAATAAATGAACACAAGTTTATTACAAAAAGTGACACATTGCCATAGACTTGGTGACTTACACAACAGAAATGTATTTTCTCACATTTCTAGAGACCGGGGGTCCAAGATCAAGGTGTTGGCAGGGTTGGTTTCTCCAGAGGCCTCTCTTTGATTTGCAAAAGACTGGTTTCTTTCTGTCTCAGGTGGCCTTTTTCTGTCTTTTTGAGACAGAGTCTTACTCACTTGAACTCACTTTGTAGCCCAGGCTGGCCTTAAAGAGTCATGCTTGGTGGCCTTCAGTGTAGGACCTTGAGGGGAGCAATTCAGCTCAGGTTCTGAGCTTGAGGGCTATTGCTTGCTACATGTACTAATTCATGCCATAAGTAATGTGCCTAGCATATCCTGCCAGTGACTCTGAGTCCTCAACCCGCACTGTGACAGAATCAGTAGTACTCATTATTCCTACTTTACAGAAGAGCCAATGATAGCACCGACAGGCCAAATTCTGTCACAAAGGTTACAGCTCGTATACTGCATACTTGACACCAAGGGCCCATGTCACCATGATGTCCAATGGCTTTTTCCGTTCAATAGATATTGAGAGTCTACTCTGTGTCAGATTTGGTTTTGATGCTGGAGGAAAATGGGGCAAAAAAAATCCCCTAACCTTGTAATGTTCACATGGTTCTGTTTTTTATTTTTATTTTTTTGCTACTGGAAACTGATGCCAGGGCTTCTGCACTTAGCTGTCTCCAGTCCATTTTTTAAAAATTTTAACACAAGGAAAGTCTCATTAAACTGCTAAATTGTTCAGGCTGGGCTAGAATTTGCAATCCTCTTGCCTCAGCCAGCCAGAGTGCTTGGATTATAGGAGTATCCTACTATCCCTGGCTGGTGTGGTTGTTTGTTATTTCTGCAATACTGGTAGTGAAACCAGGACCTCACAAATCTTAGGCAAGTGCTCTACTACTGAGCTACAGTCACAACCTTAGTTCTATACACTATTTTTATTTTGGTGGGAGTTACTCAAACTGCAATTGTGATGAAAGGGTGTAGAACTACACATGCATGTACATGTATTAACTGTATGTATTTAAGTGTATACATGTACAAGTGCATGCATAACTGACAAAATCTGAATGAGCCCCATGGATCGTGCTGGTGTAGATGTCCCAGCTGTGCACCTGTACTATAATTTTGCAAGATGCTAAGCCTGGGGAAGGCTTACTTGAAGGGCATCCTGCTATTTCTTTGCAATCTATAATTATTTCAAATAAAAATTTGTGGGGGGGTTTGGTGCTGGGGATTGAATGCAAGGCTTGTGCATGTTAAAGATGTGCTCTATCTCTGAGCTACCCTCATAGCCCCAGAGTAAAAAGCGGTAAAATTCTCTGACCTCATTGAGCATGAGGACTGTTGGGAACTGCACTATAAAGAAATAACATACAGCATGCTAGAAGGGAATAAGTGTTATCAAGAATGCAAAGCAGGCAAAGAAGGGAGGAATGGAATGTTCAGGGCCTGATCTCACTGAAGTGATGACACTTTAGCCTGGACTTGATGGAAATACGGGAAAAGCTGTGGGATTCATGAGGGAACAGAGCATCTGGCACAGAAAGCAAGTTTGTTTATTCAACGATCTGTCACTGTAATCCAGCCCAGGGATTTGTAAGCATTTCTGTGGTATGGATAGTCTGATAAAGCCTATGGACTTATTTTCAGAAGTTTTTGAAACAAAGTCTTGCTAAATTGATAAGTTGCCCAGGCTAGGCTGCAACTGTCAGTCCTCCTGACTTAGCCTCTGGAGTAGCTGTATTATAGATGTGCCTAACCACAACAGGCTTTTATAAATTTCTCAATACCTAAGATTACAAAGAAAAAGTTAACACTGCAATACAGTTATCACAATATGTTAAAAATAAATATGGGCTAGCCAGGTGTGGTGGTGCATGCCTGTGATCCCAGCACCTGGGAGACTGAGGCAGGAAGACTGCTGAGTTTGAGGCCAGCCTGATCTATAAACTAGGACCCTACCTCAATCAATCAGTGAATTTTTTGTTGTTGTTCTTGTTTGTTTTGTCTTTTTGAGACAGGGTCTCTCTATGCAGTTCAGGCTGGCCTTGAGCTCACTTTGTAGCCCAGGCTGGTCTCGAACTCACAACAATCCTCCTGCCTCAGCCTCCCGAGTACTGGGATTACAGGTGTGAGCCACCACACCTGTCTGCAATCAATGAATGCTTAAACGATAGTTCAAGATCTCTCCATCAACTGTAATGTATGAAACCATCTATGATTTTTTTTTTTTGGTACCGGGGATCGAACTCACAACCTTGCACTTACCAGGCAAGCACATGAGCTTTTGAGCTAAATCCTTGGCCCCATCTATGATTTTTTTTTTGCTGTACCAGGGATTGAATTTATGACCTCCCACTTGCCAGGCAGGTGCTTATGCCATTGAGCTAAATCCCCAGCTCCCCATCTGTGATTTCTATAGGCGACCAAGTCACAGGTACCACCAATGCCACCGTGGTCTGTTGTTTACATTTGTAAATAAAACAAACTTTACAATCCGTCTCTTTGTTTTAAATACAGTTGTATTTTTCCATTCAAGTTAACAGAGTCTGAATTCTACACATGGCCTCTTGTAGACACGATTAAACGTCCATTCCTCAATCCATCAGTATAAAATTGTTGCGGTAACTGCAAAGATATACTAAGGTTTTTGTGGGTTTTTCTTCTGCTTGTTTGTGGTGCTGGAGATGGAACTCATGGCCTTGCACATGCTGTCAAGTGCTCCACCACTAAGCTATGCCCCCAACCAGGGGTAGCACAGGTTTTTAAGTGGGGAAAAGAAGATGAAAATAGGGAACACTTGCATCCCAAAGGCGTGCCATTAATTTCTGTACATCCTGTGGAAGGTGGACAAGATCAGTCTCTGATTCCTAGCAGCCAACTGACAACCTTTTACCTACTCGAAAACCCCAAGGCCCTCCCTACGCTTTTAGGGCCTACGTGGTCAAGCCCCCGTGGATCCCTCCAGCTTTCTGTGACACCACCACAGACTGTCCGCACCTCACCGCCCTCTAAGGAAAGGGCCTGGCGAGGCGTTGCTGGCCCTCGCACCTAGGGGTGCATTTCCGTCCAAAGCCAGGGCCGCAACCCGGCGCTCCGAGGTGACGCACGCCGTCCCCGCCCTCTCTCCGGGTTGGTCCCACCCTTTCTGCGCCTGGTTTGCGTTTTTCGCTGGGGCTTTAATTTTGGAACTTAGCGTAGGCTGTCTGCCTCACCCATAACCGGGCAGCCTCCAGCACACAGACGATGTGCTGAGGGAACGTCTTACGAAGTGAAGCCGAGCGAATTCCAAATCTCACCTACAAGCGCAGGTTCGTTCCCACGCCGCCACCCTGGGCGCAGGCGCAAGGGAAACGAGACAATAGGATTACGGGCTCCTCAGGCAGCTGACCGCTCCCGGCGTCACCGCCTAAACCCCGCCTCTCAGCGGCGCCTTCTAAATGCGTGCTTCCGCCTGCTTTCCCCCTCTTCTGCTCCAGTCCGCCATCGAGTACGTGCTCTAACCTCGGAGTCAAATCATGGTGAGTCCATCGGTCGCCATCGGCTCCGAGGTGGCTTCCCAAGTCAAGAGGCTGCCATGGACTCGCAAAGGCCACACGGAGCTTCGAAGGGCAGGGGCATTTTTGAAAGCTTTTTCAAAAGAAGGCCGAGTTTGGCCGCTCTATTCGCTGGTCAGGGGGGAAGTTAGGGAGCCCCGAGGGAGTGGCGGGGTACGCCAGCATCATGAATTCGAGGGGGCGCTTTGGTGCGCAGGCCACCGCCAAGGAGAGGAGCGCGAGGATTCTTGCTTCCATTCCACTGGAGAGAACTGGGATTCTGGGGCACAGCAAGAGAGGTGGCAGGACCACACCAGCAGCTGCGGTTCGACTGCAAGATGTACTGGGCACCGGGAGGGGAGCGCGGAACATTATGAAATCACTGTACTTTAGCCATTTGTTCAGACACTTGAACGTCACCCCGTGGAAGGTCCTGCAATCGGGAGCATTGTGTGAACCTATGTCATTCGGGAGTTCTTAGTAAATGTTAGCAGCGCAACAGTCACTGCTGTGACACGGTTTGCTCGGAAATACTTTAGTAGCTTCTAGGCATGGAGGGGATCAGTGTTTCAGTTTTATTTATTGCTTGACGGTCCACAGCTGCTACTGTGGACTATGATAAATGAACGTCGTCCTTTAAATTCTTTATTATGGGCACGATTGTGAAAGGTGTGTTGGGCCAAGTTGGTTTCATTGAGTTTAGGTAACCCCAAGGTCGTAAAAGATTGATCGGGGAAATTAGGGAATTCAGCCTTGAGCAAGTCACATTTTAAATAGGACTAATTACCGAAATGGTAAATGGGCTAGGTCTACTGGATATCGAAACTTTTATGCAATCTTAGGCTCAAAATGTTCTTTAAAAGTAGCTTTTAATTTACAAGGTAAATGCTAAGTTGCATCTGCCCGTTAATAACAGATTTTGGATGGTTTATTTACATCGTTTATTCTGATTATTCTTTATTTTTCTTGAGACAGTTTCTCGCTGTGTAGTGCCGATTGGCCGTGTGAACTTAGCGAAGCTCAGCCTCAAACTCGGGATCCGAGTGCTGGGTTTATAGGTCTGTGTTACTGCACTTTGTTCACTGCTTATTTTTATTTGAACACCGGCGAGTATGGTAACTACCTCCAGAAAAGTGCAGATCAAATGAACTCGATAATTTTGCATTGAGATTTTCTTTGCGTATGTTAAGCACTCAAATATTTGTTTGGATCGAGGGAGTTTGTGACCTTTTGAGTCTTTTGAACAGGCTTTAACATCACTTTAAAATTGGTTGCGTCTCCTTACAGTCTTCTCACAAGACTTTCAGAATCAAACGATTCTTGGCCAAGAAGCAAAAGCAGAATCGCCCCATTCCCCAATGGATTCGGATGAAGACTGGCAATAAAATCAGGTAAGATATCCTCTTATTATCCCAGTGGTGGGGTGTTTTTTTTTGCTTGTATTCTTGAATTTCAGGTTACTTTTTGAACTTAAATAGATGCTGTGAAAGTTAATGCTATCCAGGCCATCCTCTGCCACCATTCGCTGAGATTTTTTGTTTGTTTGTTTAGTGTGCTTTCTGGGTTTCCACACTGCACCCAGACCACTGTTTGGATCCTTATTAACTTTCTGGTCGTCTTCAGTTTGAGGTAGAGATCAGGTGGGAGGCTGCCATACTATTATCTGGGAGCAAAGACTCAGTCGGTTACTTTTATACTAAAGATTGGGAAACTGCTCTCTTCTGCAGAAGTAGTTGAATTAATGATCTCAGGAGAGATGTGTTATGGAGGACCTCCAAGATGAGCAAGCCCCAAAACTCCAAACTTCTTCAGCCTACTGCTCTGACCAGGTGGCCTGGATAATTCTTGAAGGGAGGAGAAATAAGCATCAAAAATCAGTGAAATTTGCTAGGTATTCAGCAGCCAGTGATAGTCCCGGTGTGTTAAAACATTCTGAGTTGTTTAAAATGATGTACCACGTTTCATGGCTCTTCCAAAATCGTAGGAGACTGAAAAGGAGGGAGCAAGCAAAAAGAAATTACCAAGAGTCTTACTTTCCAAGAACTTGTTTTTTTTTTTTTGAGACAAGGTCTCACTATGCAGTTCAGGCTGGCCCTAGGCTCACTTTGTAACCTAGGCTGGTCTCGAACTTGCAAATAATTCTCTTGCCTCAGCCTCCCAAGTACTGGGACTACAGGAGTGCGCCACCACGCCCGGGTTTTCCAAGGACTTTTGAGCTGACATTGTGTAGGGTATGATTTTAGCAAGTGGGACCCTCTGGGTTTTTTGAATTGTCAGATCTGGTGGGATCAATTTGCTGATAAGATGTAAATTATTGTAGCTAAGCTGGAGGGCCTGTTTCCTTCATTCATTTGACCAACTAGACATGTGTAAAGTTGGTACTCAGGATAGTTTCATAGTAATTACTACTTTTTTCAGCTGTGTACTACACATGCCCTATATTATTTATATGTACTGATGTGTTCAGGGCCTGTCCTGGCGCACAGGCACTGACAGATTTTAAAGCCTGTAGCAGTGGTGACAAACCCATAGTATGCCTGTTGCCATAGGCTCTTTGCAGCATTGAAATCTGAAACGTTCGTTATCGCTGGCCTATGGTCTTCCATTATACAGCAGTGAAAAGGGGGCTTGAAAAAGAGACCAGTGGTTTGTTTGCTGTATCCATAAGAATGCCAGTTTTTTCTGTGTGTCCCTTCACTGCCTAGTTGAGTAGATGTCTGCTATTAGCAGTATTCGTCCCTTGTTCTATGACATCCTAGAGTGGGAAAGGAGTTTTGTATTTAGGATTGTATATACTTTTAGCCCAGAGAATTAACATAATGGAATGATTTTTTTTTTTTGGTCAGCTGCTCCCAAGTACTTTTTTTGCTATGCTGGGCATCCAACCCAGGGTCTTGCACATGTTCAGCAGTGTACATGCCATTGAGCTCTGATCCCCAGCCCTTCTTAGGACTTACATGTGTGTTAAAAGCAGGTTGCAATTACAGTGCTTCATTTTGTGGAAGTACTGTCATTACCCTGCTAAAAGAAAAAGCTGTGTTGGTTGGTTTTGATTTTGCCTTCATGAGGGTAAAATCATGACAGATTGGCATGGACAGTTCAGATGGCTTTACTGTACAAATCACTATTGCTCTGAGGTAGGCACGAGTGAGATATTAATGTATTGTAATACACGGGAGCTTGTGTGATCCATTAATTTCACAGCACGCCAGCATCTGCCCCAGGTCTTTGAATCAAAGATAGGAAAGAGGAAGAGGGGTCTCCCACTACTTCTGTCCCTTAAGAACCCATCCTCAACTGGGTGCTGTGGCACAGAACTGTAATTCCAGCTGTTTAGAAGTCTGAGCTGCCTGTCACAAGTTCAAGGGCAGGCTGGCAAAAAGGACTGGGAATGTAGCAGTGATAGGGTGTTTACCTAGCTTGCACAGCCCCCTGAATTCGGTCCCTAGCAACACAAAAATGAAGAGTGACCCTAGATTTGAGTCATCTCAAGAGGTTAAAATTTGGCTTAACTAATTCTTTAAAAAGCACATGGAGCAAGTCATTTCTTTACTCTTCAGAGAGCCAAAAGAAGGAAAAATGGGAACCCTTTGAATTTTGTTGTGCCTAAAAGGCTAAGTTGTGGTGAACAGAAACCGCCAGGCTGATTTGTAACCTGCAGCTTCCTTCTGTGTAGGTACAACTCCAAGAGGAGACACTGGAGGAGGACCAAGCTTGGACTGTAAGGAATTGCACATGAGCTGCAGATTGCACGCGAGCTGCAGCACAGTTATCCATCGCAGGTCTCAAGATACTTTTCAATAGTGGTGTGATTACAGTGGTGATTACAATGTGATAAGCACTAATGGATCAACAATAAATATTTGAAACCTTTTGAAGTACTCTTAATTTCTCCTCCCCTGCCAGACATAACACTGTACTCTGCAGTGACAGAATTGTTCTCTGGCTACCTGGTATTGAAGTGTGCTTGATGCAAGGGACTGATGTTTTAGGTTTTATTTAATTGTAATGAGGTTTAAATAGTGCCACCTCCTTATTGTGTAGGAGCCTTTGCTGTGGGCATAGCTGAGAAGGCAAGAGGCAGGTGAGGGTTGAAGCTAGTGGAGGTGGGGATTGCAAGTGTGTTAGTTCACTTTTTTCCCATTGGTGAGACAATACCTGACACCTAAAATGGGAGAAGAGGTTAATAGCTCACTGGAGGTTTCAGTGCATAATCAGCTGGCTCCAAGGTAGCAGCACACAGCAGAGGGGCAATGAATGATTCATGACAGCAGAATACAGCAAGAGCAAAAGGAGGCAAGCATCTTTCTGCCACTTTTATCTTATCTGGACCTTTGAGATTAGGACAGTGCAAATACAATCACTGGACATATCATGCCATTGTCTGGCCTTAATCCTAGCACTGAACCATGAGTCAACCACAAACTAGATTCAGCTGTCCCTGAAAAATCCCTATCTAAAAGTGTGCAGGGTTTTGGGAGGCATCTAGATACAAATAATAACAAGTGAGGCCCCACTAGGAGTTTTAGAGATGACAAGATTGATCTCAAAGAACCTCTGCTTTCCAGAAGCTTAAAGAGTGGGTTCCAGAAACTAGAAAGCTTCAAACAACCCCTTTATGAGTCCCTAGTCTTCAAATGTGTTCTGCATTTTTCAAGCCCAGAGCACAGGCACTTGATCGAATTAGCTGTGAGTCACAATGGCAGTTTAACCATTTTGACATGCTAGAAATAATTGAGCCTCATTCAAAGTGAGGTGTGAGACATCCTGATAGTCCCAAGTTGACCAGGATAAGACCATACTGACCTTATAGCTGGCTTTCTGGACCTTGAATGGGTAGTAGAGCTAAGATGGGAAATGACATGGGCATCGTGGTTGGCCATGTGATACTGCCCTTTCCTTGACCTACTGAAAGGCAGGTGGCAGCAGATGGGTGATTGAGAGTTCAGTTGATTATAACAAGTCACTATCCAAAAAACCTAGCTATGATCTGTGTCTCCATCCAAATAGGCACCCCTTAGAGGTGTGAGAATGAAGTGAAATAATGTACTAAAGCACTTGGTTCAGCAACTGCTATGGGAAGAGTGGAGGAATGGGAGAGCAGATAGAAAGTGTGGGTGTGGATCTCCCCTCCCCCACACAAGTCTACCATGTGGACAGGGAGAGGAGTCTGTCCAACAGCAGCAGCTAGGTAGGTGTCAGTTCCTTTTCAAGGGCTGGGAAGCAGGATGACATGCTGTCCCACCTGACTTTGGATTCTGGTTGGTGGAATAGGGGCATGATGCTCCATCCCCGAAGCAGCAGTGGGAACCTGCTCTCCTGAGACCTGTCAGATGGCACCTGACCGCCACACATTGGAAAGGGTCCTTTCAGGTAGCTCCATTTTACAGATGAGAAAAAGGTTTTATAACCCTCATTCCTGTTAGTAGCAACTAACTTTTTCCTGTTACCACTGTGGCCATGATTCAAGATACTAAAAAATAACCAGGCTGTGCTGAGTGGTTGAGCACTTGCTTGACATGTGTGAGAACTTGAGTTCCTTTCCCAGGACTGAAAAAAAGGAAAAAGTAACCATAGGGGAAGGTGGATATAGTCTAGGTTTTTTGTGGGGAGGGAGAGAGGTTTTGGTGCTGAAGCTGGAACCTAGGACCTAATGCATGCTAGCCGAGTGCTGTCCGCTGAGCTGCACGCCCAGGCTCACTTAAAAGTTTTGGAAAGGATTAGGGAGGAAGTTGAGTTTCTGTTTCAGCACGTGGTTAAGAGTTCATGCTGATGTAGATACCCAGGTCCACACTGTAACTGAAAGTGAATGGATAGCAACACACTCTGACTCCCTGGTTTATTGAGGAAGTAGAAATCCTGAGCTCAGCTCTATTAGGAAATCTTAAAGTGTCCCAAGAAGACAAGAATGTTCATCTAACAAGAACACTGAAAAATACAATTCATGTAACGAATATTTCTAGAACAATGATGGCAAAAATTTTAGAAACAGAGTGACCAAACTGGAAGCTGTCTCTTAAGACTCAGATACTGAAACTAGCTCAAGGTGGCTTCATGGGCATGGGAACTGTGCAGCTACATGGGGCCTATGATTGGTTTGCTGTTCTGCTTTTGCCATTTTACCCCTTAATAGTACAGGTCAAATCCAGAGCCCTCACGCTGAACTATTTATCCAACCTTTTTTAATTTCTTATTTTGAGGCAGGGCACTGCTAAGATCTTGATTTTTCCAGGCTGGGCTCAAATTATCCTCCTGCCTCAGCCTCCCACAGACTTGAAGTTACAGGCATGCACTACCATGTTTGGCTTGCTTTTTTGTAGTTGTTTTGCAATACTGGGAATTGAACCTAGGGCCTCACATAAGATAGGCAAGCACTCTCCCACTGAGCTACCTCCATAGCACTTTTATTTTGAGACAGGTTCACTGAATTACCCAGGCTGGATTACCCAGGATGGCCTCAAATGGATAATCCTCTTGCCTCAGCTTCTCAAGTACTAGGATTATAGATGTGTAACCCTATGCCAAGATTGAAATTCTTAGTGTTTTAAAAGCACTGGTGAGATAGCTCAGTATAAAGGCCCTGGGTTCAGTCTATAGTACTGCAAAAGCAAGTTCTAATGTTGTATGTCATAGTAGTGTGACCATTTCACAATTTATTAGACTCTATTAAGAGCTAGTAGAGAGGAGTTTGAAGCTTCTCAATATTCAGATTTGTTTAGGGAGAGAGCAATACTAATCATCTTTATTTGATCAGAATGCACTGAGTACATATATCAGATTGTCCACATTTTACCCTATAAATATGTATAATTATTAAATCTCAGTTAAAGAGGAAAACCAGAGGCATATTACCCGTTTGACAGATACAACAATCCGCTGCTAACAAACCACATCAGCTTTTAGGGCTTCGATTTTCTTCCATTTGAAATGAGGACATTGGATTTAACTTCTGTTATGGAAATCTGTTATATAGATTTCCCCCCAAGCCTCATGGGTGTCATAGGGTTTTGTCAGAAGTGGCTGGATCCAGAGTGTGTAATGCTGGGATTAAGGGTGTATGATTAATGAATCAGTCCAGATTGATTTGGCATAGATTTGGGTAGGATTAAGGGTTTAAGTGCTTTTATGTAGCCTGCATACAATGTAAGAGACTGTTTTGTCTACTCCCTTGTTGCTTTTGCTACTTTGCGGGTGCCATGAACTGTTCTCTGTGGTGCCCCTCTGCCATGTGCCATCATGCCTTGGAGCCGGCCAGCTACAGACTGAAACCTCTACAAACTGTGAGCTAAAGAAACCTTCCCCCTCTTTAACTTTGTGTGTCTAGTGTGTCATCTCAACAATGAGAGAAAAGTAAGACAACCTCTAAACTCAAAAATCATAAAATTGTAATGCTACCTTTGTAATTAAATGTACATCTAATGTGATGCTCTTTGGAAAGGTGTTTCCACAGGTATCTCCATAGGAAGAATGGCATGGGGGTGGAAGGCAAATAAACTTCAAAAACCAGTTTAATAAGCAACGCAGCAGATCTAAATTTAGGATCAGTTGCCTCCAGTTCCCACTTGCCCAGGCCAGAAGCACCCTTCATAGATGGCAAGGTAGACACGCAGGTCTGGCTGCCTATTTCAGGGCTGCAGGAGGGAGACCCAGGGACAGGCCATGTCCTCTAGGGCTCAAGTTCTACAGCAGGGCCTAAGTACACAGCCCAGTACTGAAGATTCTTGGGTGCTTGAAAAAGGGTCCTGATATGGAAGGGACTGAGAAAGTGTTATAAGGACCTAAGTTAGACTGAAAGCCAGTCAGACAAGGATAGGCCCTCCAGGGAGTCAGTGTAAAAGATAAAAACTGGTCAAAACTTTGACTGGGGAAAAAAATGTATGGCCGGAGGCACATCTGAAAAAGGCCAGACCTCAGAATGGAAATGCTGTAACCAGGCCTTTGAGATACCCCTAAGAGATAAACAGCAACTGGAGATTATACTATAATTAGTACAAGTAAGTCCAGTAAGTCCAGATAGGCATCAATGGGTGAGCAGAACATCCAAACACATCCTTTTATCTCTTCTTGTCCCTTTCTAAGAAGGCTTCTTATCTCACTATGTTAGAAATTATAGATAAGCGAAAGTTAATGGTGCTGCCCTATGCCTTTGTTGTCTGGCTTGCTTCCCTATCGGGTCAATGTTACCTAAGCCACTATACTTAGAATCCTATTGGTTGATTATACAGTAGTTTGACCCATGTTATTCTCCTTGTGATTTTGCCCCCCACCACCACCATAAAACATTCTTGGAGAAACAGCCTCTGGCAACATTTTAGAAGACCCCTCCTCAGGAGCCTATTAGCAATAAACCTTTCCTGCTCTTAACCTCCTTTGACCTCAAAATGCATTCTACCATATTCAGGAGGCTTGAAATCTGCACATCTGACATCTAGTGGGGTTGGGAGCAACCAGAGACCTGAAGGTTGAAGAGGAGTTAGATTTGGGGGACAGAGCTGAGGGCAGAGTATGGAGTGTTAACTCTTTTTTTTTGAGACAGAGTCTTGCTATGTAGTGCAGGCTGGCCTTGATCTCATGGCAATCCTCCTGCCTCAGCCTCCCAAGTGCTGAGATTACAGGCATGTGCCACCACCCAGTGAGTGTTCACATTTTAAGTAGAGGAAATGGATGCTGAGAGGAAGCCCAGTCTAAAGAAAGCTGGAAGACTGAGGGAGCTGAAAGCCACTGGGAAGAACTGCAGAGAGGGGATGGTGTCAGGGTGCAGGAAGAGGGCTTCCAGAAGAAGTCATGTTGGGGGCTGGAGGTTTAGCTCAGCGGAATAAGTGCCTCCCTGGCAATCACAAGATCATGAGTTTGATCCCCAGTACCAAAAAAAAAAAAAAAAAGTCGTAAATAGGGGTGAGGCTGGGGCAGTCAGGGGCAAGGGAGGTTACTGGGAGCCTCCAGTCTTGGAGAGTGAGCTTGAATTCTATCCTGGACCAAGAAAATTGTTAAAGGGTTTGAAATTACACAGTGGCGTATCAGGTTAGAGTTTTAAAAATCACTAAGAGGCTAGATAAATGTTTGAGGTGATAGGGCCAGGGATACAGCTCAGCAGCACAAGTACCTCTTCCTGCTAAGCACAAAGTCCTGAGTTTATTCCAGGTACCAAAAAATATGTTTGAGGTGCTGGACATACTGATTACTCTGATTTGAGCATTACGCATTGTATATATACATCAAAACACCATTCTCTACCCATAAAATCTACACTTATTTCACATTAATTAAAAATAAATGTTTGAAGGCCCAGGGATTTAGCTCAGCGGCATAAGCGCCTGCCTGGCAAGCACAAGGTTATGAGTTTGATCCCTAGTACCAAAATAAATAAATAAACATTTGAAAGAAAGGGCTGGGCATGTAGTTCAGTGGTAGCATGTTTGCATAACATGCATAAGGCTCTGGGTTCAATCCCGAGTAACTGCAAAAAAATTAAAAATAGAAGTAGAGAGGCTGAGGCAAGAGGATTACAAGTTGGAGTCCAGTCCAGGCAATTTAGCGACTTAGTGAGACCCTGATTCAAAAAGAAAAATAGAAAAAGGGGCTGGGATATAGCTTAGTGTAAAGGTCCTGGGTTCATTCTCTAATACAGCCCCCCACAAACACACTGGTATGTACAGTAAAACTTAATAAGAAATATGAGAGAAAAAAGAAACCATCAGAGCTACTATGGACTGCTGAGAACAGTCTCATTGGGGTTGGGTGGGCACACTGGGAGGAGGAAGACTCCTAAGAGGCCCTGGTTTTACTTGCGAGGGGGGCACACTGGTGACCACACTGGTGGAGTGAGCTGGACAGGTGACTGGATGCAGGGGAGGAGGAAGAGAGTAACAAGGGCGATGCTCACATGTCTGGCTTGGGCAACAGGGCAGGTCCATGAGAAGAGTAAGCCTTCAGGACTGCAGGCCGTGTTTTTTCAGGATTGGCATCCGATTTCCACAATGGAAGAGGAACTCAAATTAGAAGTAGGAAGGCAGAGGGGTTAATGGTCACTGGATGGAAGAGCCTGAGCGGTGGAAGACAGGAGTCAGTGCTGCGGACTGGGGATTCATCTCACAGAGCAGGCCAATTTAGCAGTGGAAAGTGTAGACTCAGACTGAGTCTCAGTTTCCCTGACCTCCAAACTTGGGTCTGCATGGAGGGTGCTAATGCACATAGTGTGCTTGCCATTTGCCTGGCACAGGCAGACCTCATGAAGATGATAGTGTATGCACATAGTGTGCTCTAGACAGTAGTAAGAAGTCACCAACTCCTGTATTATAGAAGGACTGCAGGATAAAATGGTGGGTGCACATGCAGGTGAGTTCACAGGTTTGGTTGTAGGAGGTAGAACATATTTACTCCTTTTTAGATGGTTTTTGTAATTTTTTTTTAATTTTTGGCTGTGCCAGGGATGGGACCTGAGATATGCTATGCAAGCGTTCTGCCCCTGAGCTACACCCCAGCCTCAATTCTATCTTTTTACTTTATTTATTTATTGAGACAAAGTCTTGCTATGTAGTCCAAACTGGCCTTGAACTTGCAATGTGGCCAAGGCTGGCCTTGAAGCTGCAATCCTTCTGCCCCCATCTCCTGGGTACTGGGATTAGAGATGAGTACCACCACGCCTGGCTTGTTTCTGTCTTTTTGATGACAGAACATAACTTTATCTTCTTGGAGCTACTGGATATTATCTCCAGGAGTTACATAAAAGAGCCACTCATTTAGCTAGGACAGTCACTACTAACAGAGGGCCAGTAAACTGTCAGTCACTTAAAACACCAGGATTTGGGCTGGGAATTTAGCTCAGTGGCATAAGTGTCTGCCTTGCGAGCAGGTGGTCATGAGTTCGATTCCTGGTACCAGGAAAAAACAAAACAAAACACCAAGATTTGCTTCTAAGGTAGAAAAGAGGCTAGGCCTGGTAGTGCATGCCTGTAATCCCAGCACTAGGGAGGCCGAGGCAGGAGGATTGCCTGGGCTACTTAGAGAATTCAGGGTCAGACGAAACCACATGGTAAGACCTGGTCTCAGTAAATAAATAAATAAACAAACCAAAAGTGGCAAAAAAATAGAAAGGGAGCCAAGTATGGTGGTCCACACCTGTAATCTCAGCTACTGGCGAGGTTTAGGCAAAGGATCCTAAGTTCAAGTCCTGCCTGGGCAAGACCTTGTCTCACAATAAAAGAAGGGCTGGGATGTAGTTCAAAGACCTGGGTTCAATAAACCAGTACCAAAAGAAAAAGAAATGTAAAAAGAAATAGAATGACACCTGTTTTTGTAGTCCAGTATTCAAATTTGTTCATCTAATTTTTTCCTGATGTAATATTTTTGGTATATGTTATTATTTGGAGGGGAGTTACAGGGAATTGAACACAGGACTTTACACTTACCAGGCAAGCACTATACCACTGAGCTGTATCCCCACCCCCTAGATGATTTAAAAAAAATTTTTTTTTATTGTTACCGGGGATCGAACTCACGACTGTGTGCTTGTTAGACAGGTGCTTATGCTGCTGAGCTAAATCTCCAGCCCTCCTAGATGTTATTTTTTTAAAACAGTGTTAGATTTATAAAAAACAAAACAAAACAAAACAAAAGACTAAGGAGATAATATAGAGTTCAAGTTCATCATTTATTCAGATTTCTTTATTTTTCACCTAATTTTTCGTTCTGTCCGAGGATGGCATCCAGGATACCACTATGCAGTCATCGTGTGTCCTCAGGCTCTTCTTGGCTGTACTCATTTCTCCCATTTTCCTTGTTTCTGGTGGCCTGGCCAGTTTTGCAAGTACAGGTAAATTATTTCCTAGAATGCCCTCTACTGGCACTTACTGGTATTTTTCTCGTGCTTAGCTGTGGCTGGCTGGTTTAGGGAGGCTCATGAAGCTGAGTGTTTTCCGCATCGTACCTATTACAGGAGCATCCCATCACCATGGTTTAGCACTGTTGGTGCTGACCTCGACCACTGGCTGAGGTAAGCTGTCAAGTTTCTCCACTGTGAAGTTTCTCTTTTCCTCTTTTCTCACTGTGTTATTTGGAAATAAGTCACTGTATGTAGTCCTCATTTGAGGAGAAAAGAGTTACTATCTTGTTTGAGGGAGGAGTGCATTATTATTTGGAATATTTCTGCATAGGAGGCCATTCTTTAATAATGTTTTTTGAGACAAGGTCTCACTAGGCAGCCCAAACTGGCTTTAAACTCACGATCTTCCTGCTTCAGCCTCCCAAGTGCTGGGATTATAGGTATGCACTATGCTTGGCAATAATTTTTTATATCAATAGGGGTTTATGAATGTTTCTACTTTGTGTTATAATTCAGTGCTGCCACACACCTCAAGGTGCCCATGTTTCCAGGGAACCAAGGTTCATTGGGGAATGCTATAGGGGGCCAGGTGTGTTCTACCTGAGTAATTCATGTGAGTGTTGTGGGGAGATTCTGTGGTGCTGGGCGTGGAACCCAGGGCCTTTATGACCTGAACACATTTTAATCTGATTACAGGTCTCTGGGACTGGTATATAACATGAGTTCGGGGTTTTTTGTTTTTGTTTTTTTGGTTTTTTGGGTTTTCTTGGTCTGTCAATCTGTCAGGCTTCAAGCAGAGAAGCAGAAGCTACAGGAGATAAAAGATTTTATCATGCAGAAATGACCTCTGTCATCGGGGGGCCTGTGGAGGCAGACCAGGCCCTCAGGGCAGTCCTTTGGGAAGGGCAGAATGATCCTCCCCGCATGGCTGTGCACAAGGTCCTTAGGAAGAATTACTTTTTCTGGGAAGCCTCAGCCCTGCTTTTAAGGCTTCTTGACTTAACAAAATCAGTCCCCCCCCTTGGCTGCCTAGGATAATCTTCCTTACTTAAAGTCATGATGGCCAGGCATGGTGGTGTGTGCCTGTGATCCCAGCATTCTCAGATGCTAAGACAGAAGGATTACAAATTGGATCCTGGGCAATTTAGTGACTTAGCAAGATCCTGTGTCAAAAGAAAAAATAGGAAAGGGCTTGGGGATGCAGCTCAGTGTGAAGACCTGGGATTCAAACTTTAGTATCACAGAAATGAAGAGCCTGGGCAGAAGGGGCACTGTGAATACCTCTGCAAAACTCCTGGACCACAGCACCTAGGTTAGTGTTTCCTGAATAATTGGGACCTAGGACCTTGCAAATTTGACATGAGACCATCGTATCTTTAGTGGTTTGAAACCCAGGACACTTTATTAACTGACCAGGTTCTAGTATTACTAAAGGAGAACTTCTTTTAAACCAAAGCTTACAGTCTGTTAACTCTGTGTGTGTTTGCATGTGTGAATGTGCCTGTGTAGGGGTGTATATTTGTGGGTGTGTGATGCTGGAGATGGAACCTAGGGCTTCATGCATACCAGGTGTCTTACTTTCTCATCACTGGGACACAATGCCCAGCACCCACCAGTTCAAGGAGGAGAGGTTATTTTGGGCTCACAGTTTGCAGGAGTTTCATTCCACAGTTGGCTGGCTCCAAGCCAGAGGAGCATGGCAGAGGAGAAACAGCTCATGGCATGACAGGCAGGAAGCAGAGTGGGATGAAGTGGGGAGGGAGTGAGATAGACTCTTCCAGGCCATGCCCCCAGTAACCCACTTCTCCAACCATGCTTCACTCCCAGCATCATAGTTAGCTATAAACTCATCAGTGTACAGATCTACCACTGACTGTCACAGCACGATAATCCAATTCCCTCCTCCCCAAACCCCCACCTATGAGTGAATGAAGCTTTGTGGGAACATCTAGATATAAACCATAACACCAGGCAAGTGCTCTGCCACTAAGCTACACACCTTCGCCTCTGCTGTTAGCTTTTTAGGGTGTATCATAAACGACTCTGCCTTTTTCATCTGAAATACATGACTCCATTGTGATGACCCAGGTTCTTATGAATATCAGCTATCTTACTGAGCTAAGATAGCAGGGATGCTTCAGGACCTCTGAAGCCTGAAAGAGTCCTTCCCATCATACCAAGGGACCTCATTGCTCTACTGTTGTTTTTTTATTTATTTTTTAGGACCTAATCTCATGATGTAGTCCAGGCTGACCTTGAATTTGTCCTCCTGCCTCAGCCTTCCAAGTGCTGGGATTGCAGGGGTGTACCACTGTGTCCAGCTGATCTAGTCCTATTTATCTTTTAGTTCCTGTGTCAAGCGTATGTCTGTATGCTTCCCCCATGCCCTTTTTGGAGGCTGCCACTGTCTTCCACACTGCATGCAACCAACTTGCTTGGCCATGAGGATGATAAGAGAAGGCAACCCAGAATCCTGAGGAAAGAAACCACCATCGACAAGTCTCTTTCCATCCTCGAGGCCAAGAAAAGCATCAAATATGAAAAACACCAAAAACAGTAATGCAAAATGAATGCTCAGTTCTGTGCTGGGTACTGGAGGTAGAAGGAAAAATAAGAGTTGATTTTTTTTATTAATTTCTTTGGGGTTTTTTTACTACTTTTTTTATACAGGGTCTCACTGTGCAGTCCAGGCTGGCCTTAAATTCACGGCAGTCCTTCTGCCTCATCCTCCCAAATTCTGGGACTACAGGCATGTACCAGCTCATCTAGCTTTTACTGCTTTTTAATATGAGACATTTACCTCCTATAGTTTCTATTTTTTAAATAACAGCTTTATTAGCTGGCGGTGGTGATGCCTGCCTATAATGTCAGCTGCTTCAGGGGATTGAGGCAGGAAGATCTCAAATTTGAAGCCAGCCTGACCAATTTAGTGAGACCCTGTCTCAAAATAAAAAGGGCCAGGAACATAGTTCATTGAAAGAGTGTTTGCTTAGTATGTGCTGAATTTTGTGCCCAGTATCACAAGCAAAAAATCAAAACAAAATAGCTTTATTACAATTTTATTATAATAAAATTTTTATAATTCACACATTTAAAGTGTGCATTTCAGTAGCTTTTTGTATAGTCACAGATATGTACAGCCATTAGTACAATCACTTTTGCAATATTTTCATCACCACAAAAAGAAATTCCCTGCCTTTCAGCCCACTCCATCCTAGCCCTGAGCACATATTAATCTTTCTGTCTCTACTGATTTGCCTGTTCTGGTCATTCCATGTAAATTGATTCATGTGATATGTGGTCTTTTGTGTCTGGTTCTATCACTTAGCATGATCTTTTCAAGGTTCTTCTGTGCAGCATGTATCAGTACCTTATTCCTTCTTTTTCAAATTCATTTTATTTCAATGAAAAGAAAAGAAAAGAAAAGAAAAGAAAAGAAAAGAAAAGAAAAGAACATTTCAAAGCACATCAACAGGGGGCAACAATGCTGTGCACATTGCACATTATCATCCCCATATCATTCACCCAGAGCACAAGACATCTGCATTCAGTTGTCTGCATTCAGTATCAGTGAATACTGATACTTTTTTTTTTTTGGTACCGGAGATCGAACTCACGACCATGCGCTTGCAAAGCAGGTGCTTATGCTGCTGAGCTAAATCCCCAGCCCAATACTGATACTTTCTCTTCACTGAATGCAGAAAAATCAGTAATATAACTATCTTAACAATTTTTAATATACATATGTATGTATATTTACACATACATATGTTGTTTCTTTCAGCTTTTCAAACTAGTGAGACAATATGATGCTTACACATATGTATCTTATTCATTTCACTTAAGAGTCGTCTCAAGTTGCATCCATTTACCTATAAAAGTCTCAAGTTTATGCTTCTTTATGGCTGAGTAATACTCCAATGTATAAAAAAATCACATGATTTTATCCATTCCTCAGTCCATGGGCATTTAGTTGTTTCCAAGAACTAGCTATTACAAACTGTGCTACTATAAACATAGGTGCACATATATCACTGTGGTATGATATTTTTAATTCTTTTTATGTTTTTAATTCTTTTGGGAAGATACTCAAGAGGGGAATAGCTGGATCAAATGGGACCTCCAATCCTAGTTTTTTGAGGAATCTCCACATTGATTTCCACAGTGGTTGTACTGGTCTGCATTCTCACCAACAATGGAGAAGAGTTCCTTTTTCCCCACAGCCCCTCCAACATTTGTTATTGCTTGATTTCTTAATACTAGCCATTCTTTCTGGAGTGAAGTGGAATCTCAGTGTTGTTTTAATTTGCATCTCTCAAATGACCAGTGATATTGAATATTTTTTCATATATTTATTTGCTGTTTGTATGTCTTCATCTGAGAAGTGTGTAATCATCTCAGATGCCCAGTTTTGAATTAGGTCTTTAAATCTGGGAGGACTGATTTTTTTAGTTCTTTTTATGTTCTCAATAGTAATCTTTTGTCTGGGGAACAGCTGGCAAACATTTTCTCCCACATTGTGGGTTGTCTCTTCACTCTGTTGGTAGTCTCTCTTGCTATGCGAAAGGTTTTCAATAGGGTGAAATACTGTTTGTTGATTCTTTGTGATAGCTCCTGTGCATTCTGGATTTTGTTCATAAAGTCTTTGCCTACACCAATGTATTCAAGAGTTTTACCTACTCTGTCTTCCAGCAGACTTGATATTTCTGTTTATTTATTTATTTAGGTACTGGGGATCGAACTCATGGCCTGGGAACCGGCAGGCACTTATATAATGTAATCCCAAATTTTGTGTACAGTTATCCAAGTATTTTAATACTTTTTTCAGTCTTCCTCATAATCCAAAAAGTTATATTTACAGTCCCATTGAGATGTTATTGGAATCCCAGCAAATTAATCTTAATCTACCACCTCTAATGCAACCCACGTCGAGAATAAAGACACCAAGACATATTCCAAGTTAAGGGCAGCCAAGGGGCCCTAAATCCAACCCCCGTAAGGATGTGTGGACAAAGGCCCTGATGCTAGGCCTCTCCCAGAATTTATTATCTTGTGAAAAAGAAGGTAGCTCAAGGATGAGTGACAGTGAGGATGGCAGGAATTTCATGAGTAACTTGAGCTATCTGGCCAGGTAAGGAGAAAAGCACCTCTGCAAAATGCAGAGATAAAGATATGTAGAGATCAATTTGCATACTTCAATTAAGGTAGCAACTGAATTGTTTTTGGAGGCTGTTGCTTTAGTTTTTGACATTTAAATTTTCATGCCCTGGGGAGTCATAGTCTCTTTACCTTGATTCTCATACCCAGTTGACATTCCTAGAGCTCTACCATCCTGCTGTACTTATATATTTTACAGAGAGCAAAATACGAGGAAACAGGAGACTGTCTGATGGCTTTTAGAGATTTCATACCAGTACCTCAGGCTAGCCTTATCTGCAATTCTTAGAGCCAATTGAAGAGAGAAGGAAATATCATAGCCAGCTTCTGTACATATCAGCATAAGGAAATCAATTGTGATATAATCAAAGTTGCAGCAATTGTTCTGCATTCAAGGGGAGTCACTCCAGTTGGCTCCCACACTTATGCCACTGAGCTAAATTCCCAGCCCAATGTTTCTGTTTTAATATTAAAATATTTGAGCCATTTCGATTTTAGGTTAGGGCATGGTGAAAGATATGGGTTCAACTTTAATCTTTGACCTGTGGCAACTTTGTCAAAGATAAGGTGTCTTAGTGTGTCTGGAATTGTTTCTGTATCTTCTAATCTGATCCACTGATCTTTGGGTCTGTTTTTTAAATAAAATATAATTTATTTGGAAATGAGGAAGGAGGGAGAGATGATAGCTACTTTAATTGAGTAAGGAGTACTCAAAAGTGAATTGCTCTGATTTTTTTTCAAGACCACACTGTTTTTATCATAGTAACTTTATAGTGTAATTTCAAGTCAGGAATTGTGATGCACCATGTCTTGCCTTTGTTTTCCAGGATTGCCTTTGCTATTTTAGGTCTCTTCTGGTTCCACATGAATTTTACAATTGTTTTCTTTAATTCTGTGAGCTATGCTATTGGAATTTTGATTGAAATTTCATTGAATCATATAACAGTTTTGAAAGTATGGCCATTTTCACTATATTGGTTTTTCCTACCAAGAGCATGGGATATCTTTCTACTTTCTGATATCCTCTTTGATCTCCTTTTTCAGAATACTGTAATTATCAATGTGGAGATCTTTTACTTCCTTCATTAGATTGATACTTAGGTATTTCATTTTTTGGATGCTATTGTGAAAGGTGTTATTTCCCTTATTTTTCTCTTAGTGAGTTTATTATTCATGTACAGGAAGGCTATTGATTTTTGAGTTGTTGACTAAGCTACAAAATTGGCTTATTAAATCTACCAGTTTTTTAATGAAGTTTTTGGCATCTTCCATGTAGAGTTTTTGAGGTCTTCTATGTAGAGTATCATGTCATCTGCAAATAATGATAGTTTAACTTCTTCCTTTCCGATCTTTACTCCTTTTATTTTAAAAAGAAAAAAACCAAGCAAAATAAAACAGAACAAAGCCAATCAAAACAAACCAGTGTAAGTGACAGAGGACTTCAAAACAATACAAAATCAACAATGATCACCATAATGCCTCTTGTTGTCCTCAAAATAGCTGCAGGTATCCCCAGACACAGCAAAAACCAAACACAAGAGAACACAATAGAACCAACAAAAACAAAACAATGAATGAGCTGAGCCGGGCGTGGTGGCTCACACCTGTAATCTCAGCACTCGGGAGGCTGAGGCAGGAGGATCACTGGGAGTTCAAGACCAGCGTAGGCTACAAAGTGAGCTCAAGGCCAGTCTGAACTGCATAGAGAGACCCTGTCTCAAAAAGACAAAAACAAACAAAGAAAAAAAAAACAATGAATGAAACAAAGGACTTCAAAACAAGATAATAGCAAATCCAAAATGGCTACCACAATATATCCTGTTATCTTTGAAATAGCTGCACATGCCATCAGACACAACAAAATCAAACAAAACAAAACAACAAAAAACAATGAAATCCTTATAGGACTTCAAAATGAGATAATAGGGAACCAACCTACCACCTTCAGAAGGAGATCCTCCATAGATGCCACACTGCATACCCTTATCCTCTAAATAGATGGTCCTAGACCTGCAAAGTCAGTGAAACACCATACACCACAAACATCAAATTGCATTTCACCTCAATAGCTATCATCACAGCCTATGTTTCTCCATATCAGCCAGTTGCTTATGGGAGTGTGGGGGGGTGATGAGGGGGTGGCTTTTCTTTTATCCCAGCCCATGTGCTGGAAGAGACTGTGGTCTGCCTGTCCCTCCAGTGGTAGTGGCCCATGCATGGCACTGGTTCACAAGGAGGGCATGCTTCTTGTTGACTTCTTGTTCTCTTCCCCTGCAGTCCATAAATGGCACTGACTCATGGGAAAAGGTTGGGTTCTGGCTGTCTTCTCAGTGGTGGTAGCCCACTCATGGTGCTGGTTCACAGGGAGGGCTTCCTTCTTGTTGACTTCTTGTTCTCTTCCCCTGCCTCTTTATTCCTTTTGTTTCTTTCTCTTGTCTAACTGCTCCAGCTAGTTTCCAGAACTATTTTGCGTAAGTGTGGAGTGGACATCCTTGTTTTATTCCTAATTTTAGAGAGAAAGCTTTCAGTTTTTGTCCATCTAGTATGATGTTGGCTGTTGGTTTCTCATAGATGGCTCATATCAGATTGAGAAAAGACCATCTATTCTAACTTTCTGTAGGTTTTTTTTTGTCACGAATGGGTTTTAGACTTTGTCAAAAGCTTTTTCTGACTCCATTCCTTTTTATGACCACATAATATTCCTCTGTATAGATACACAACATTTGTTTACCTGTTTATCCATTGGTGGATATTGGGCTTGAGATTGCTTCTAGCTTTTAGCCATTGTAAATATGCTGCTATGAACATCCATGTACTGGTTTTTGTATGAATTATGTTTTAATTTTTTGACTTTACTTTTTATTAGTACATATCTCTCATAATAAATATATTCGTGATGAGGAGAGTTAGTACATGTACATATTTCATCATAGTCCTTTTAATTTCCCCTTCTCCTCCCCTTTTTTCCTTCTCATTTGTTTTAATTTCTCTTGAAAATACCTAGGAGAATTGCTGGGCCATATGATAACTCTGTGATTTACTTTTTGCAAAACTGCCAGACTATTTGCACAGTGGCTGAACTAATTTATATTCCCAATGACAATGTGTGAAAGTTTAATTTCTCCATATTCTGGCAGTTGGTTGTTATTATCTGACTTCTTGCATACAACCATGCTAGTAGGTATGAAGTAGTATTTTATTCTGGTTTTGACCTCCATTTCCCTAAGGACTAATGATGTTAAGCACATTTTCATATGTTTGTTGGCCATGTTTAGGTTTATTGGAGAAATGTGTATTCATATCTTTTTAAAAATCAGATTGGAGGCCAGGGGTTTAGCTTGGCGGTGTAAGTGCCTGCATGGCAAACACAAGGTCATGAGTTCAATCCCTGGCACCAAAAAAAAAAAAAGAAAAATCAGATCGGAGGGCCAGGGATTTAGCTCAGTGGCTCAAGCGCTTGCCTGGTAAGTCCAAGGTTGTGAGTTCAATCCCTGGTACCAAAAAAAAAAAGTCAGATTGGAGTCAAGTGTGATGGTACATACCTGTAACCCTAGTACTTGGGGGGCTGAGGCCTCACTGAACATGTGAAGCCAGCTTGGGCTACATAGGGAGTTCAAGTCCAGCCTGAACTGCATAGTGAGACCTTGTCTCAAAAAAACAAAAAAATCAGATTGGAAATACCTGTATCTATTAATTTTTTGTGACACCCAGCACAATATTTTATTAGGTTCTCGATATATTTTAAATTTTTGAGATAAGTTCTCATCATGTAGCTCACACTGGTCTTGAACTTATGATCTTCCTACCTCAGCCTCTGAAGTTCAGGGATTATACTATGCCCTGCAGATTTTACACATACAAACACACACACTCACACGTGCACACACACACACACACAGACACACACACACACCATGGTACTAGGGATTGAACCTAGAGCTTTGACTTTGAGCTATGTCCTTAGCTGTTTTTTGATTTTTTTTTTGGTTCTAGTGATTGAACTCACAACCTCACGCCTGCCAGGCAGGTGCTTATGCCACTGAGCTAAATCCCTAGCCCCATTTTTTGTTGATTTGATTTGATTTTTACCAAGGTCTTGCTAAGTCACTAAGTTGCCCAAGGTGGGCCCAAATTTGCAATCCTACTGCTTCAGTCTCCCCAAGTGCTGGGATGATAAGGATGTGCTACCACAACCAGCCTATTATGCATATTTTTGCATGCATTATGTTAAGTTACAGGAGTTCTTTATATGTGACCAGTAACAGATATACAGTATATATGCTTCTCAGAAATATATTTGCAGATTTATTTTTCCATTCTGTGGGTGTTTTTCACTTTGTAGATAGTTTTTTCTGGAGCTCAAAAGATTTTATTTTATTATATTTTCTTTTTGGTACGGAGATTGAACTCACAACCTAGTGCCTGCCAGGCAGGTGCTTATGCTGCTGAGCTAAATCCCTGGTAAATGTGTTTTTTCATCTTTTTTAAAAACTTTTTTTGGTGTGTTTTGGTACTGGGGATTGAACTCATAACCTTGTGCTTGCCAGGCAGGCAATTATGCTGCTGAGCTAAATCCCTAGCCTGCTCAAAAGATTTTAATTTTGATGAAATACAGTTTATCTGTATCTCCTTTTGTTGGGCTTTGATCTCAGAACTGAGATTCCACTGTCAATCCATAATTATTCATCTCTCCCCCACATGGGGCATGGAACCCAGGGCTCCATGTTTGCTAGGTAAGTGCTCGGCCACTGAGCTAACTCCCTAGCCCTACTGAGCACTATCTATGTGCCAGGATTTAGCGATTCCACGGTCAATAAGACAGACCATTCTGGTCCTCTAGTAGGGCCTGGGAGATAATAATCTAATAACTGCAGATGTGATTAGGACTATAAGAAGATGTACATGGTATTATGAGTTTATTATGGGTAGAGTGCCAACCTAGCTTTAGGGGCAGGAAAGCCAGCCCCCAGAAGATAAAATTTAATTTTTCAAATTTAAGAGTGGGTATGAGTCCAGTTAGGGGCTTCATTCTAGAGAGGGAACAGCATGTAGGATCCTGAAGTTCAGAAGAACAGGGCTGTGATGGGCCAGTGAGGGCTGTGTGGCTGGTGCAGAGTGATGGGTTGGGTGGGTTGAGTAGAAAAGAGATGAAAGGACTTTGGGAGAGAAGGTAAAGCTAAGGGGAACATTTCTGGGGTTTTGTTCTTGTAAGTGCCTACAAATAAAGCCATAGAAGTCATGAAAGACTAGAGACTATGGGCTGGGGATTTAGCTCAGTGGTATAAGCGCCTTCCTGGCAAGTGCGAGGTTGTGAGTTTGATCCCTGGTACAAAAAAAAAAGAGACTAGAGACTATATTTTTCCACTTTACTGTGGAGGGAGTTGCAGCTCAGAGAGGCAAGCACTTTGCTCAAGAGTCAGAATTTGAACCCAGGTTAGGCTGAGTACTATACTTCCTACCACACCAGTGGTCCTGAATTTTGCACCAGTGGCTACTGTGTACTATGTTCTGTCTGTCTGTCAGAAACACAGGTGGGGGGAAGAGGAGTTCTCAACTCAGCTTCAAGCTGAGGGGCTTCACACAGTTTAACACAGGGCTTTTAGGTAAGTTTCACCAGAGCACAGGCTTTGAAAGAGACAAAGCAGTATGGAGGCACTGCCCTCATCTGGGTCTTTGACATTTCAAAGAAATGTCCAGGTGGAAGCCTGACTTTTCTTGGAATACTGCTGCACAATCATTTTGCCTGTGACACACTGATCTCATTTTCTCCCTGGCATATCCACTCTCCATGTGACTGCCAGGGTGACTTTCCAAAGTCTTATCAGTTACTCTGCTCAGAAACCTTCCATGAGTCCCAACTACCTTTTGCTAAAATCTGGTTTCCTTTTAGTTTGATCTGGAGCCTGTCAGCTTATTCAACCTTGCCATTAACTGCTCCCCAGCTCTTACCAAACCAGCTGACTTACGGTTCTGGCATTTGCTACAATCACTGGCCAGCTCCTCCTTATCCCAGGAAAGCCTTCCCTGCACCATCACTGAGCCTGGGTCATACACTTGGTGTGTCCTCAGCACCTCTTACCCCAACTTGCCTGCTTACCTGTCAGGGCCTTGCCTCTGTCCCGGTCTCTGGCCCATGGTGCACCACTCAAATGTAGTTTTACACCATCTGCTCAACTCCACTTCACTCCCCTGGTAAGCGGTTTCTCAGGGAATTTGCTTTTTCTCTTGGTGTGAGCATACCAGTCTTGCCTCGAAAGCATACCAGAAATGCCAATCGCTTGATGTTAGGCAGGGGGAGTTTTCAGCATGGGAGTTTGTCCCCTGCAGCCAGACCTCAATTTTACATGCAGAGGTAGGGTAGGCAATATCACATGGTGAGAAAAAAAATCTGTGGGGAAGAATAGCTGACTACAGGAAAAAAACATCAAAAGCTGAAAGGCATTTTCAAATCTTCTAGCTGATTTTTCATTTTGGAAAGGACAGGGTGGATAGTTGTTTTTGGTCCCCAAATCTGCCAACAGTTAAGGTGCTTAGCTTCCAACTATATAGAGAAGACTGTTATGAGTGCCCTTTGAATGCTTAGCTCATGCCAAACTGCCAGTCTTCTCTCCAAGCCAGGAGCCCACAAATATAGCCCTGTGGCAGGAAGCCCTGTCCACCTGGGCAGCTGTCAAGGGGGAGGATGTGAAACACAAACCACAGCCCTCAATCTGTAGAATGGGCATAGGGGTAAAGAGGGCTACTGGCAGATACCAGAATCTTGGACTTGCTTACCCTGCACCCAGGTTCAATCTCTAGTACCACAGTAAATATCCTGGTGGCTTCAGTAGCACTTAGTACACTTCCGTGTTCCCTACTTTGATTCAATCACCAAAGAAAAGTTTGTTTAGAAGAAAAAGAAACTACTACATTACACTGGGTAAATATGGTTAAGGTGTGGTTTCCAGAGATATTGGGTAGCCTGAAAACAGGAATCAGAAGGGTTTGGATCATTGAATTGATGAGAAGAACCTCATAATGGTTTATTTTTTTTCATTGTCCACAGAAGCATTTTAATTTTATTTAAAGAGAAAAAAATCAAAACAGAAAAAAGGGTAGAACTAATACAGAATTTCAAGAGATGCTTTTCTTTTTATGGTACTGGGGATCGAACTTATGACCCTGTGCTTACCAGGCAAGTGCTTAAGCCACTGAGCCAAATCCCTTGAATTTCAAAAAAAAAATAAACAGTAAGAAATCACTAGTTGTAAATTACATATTGTCATCTTAGAAATAGTGGTTCAAGTTACAAAATTAAAGCATACAAAGTGGACATTCAAACAGTGAGACTGTGAACAGTTCTGTTCAATGATCCAACAAAAACTTAGTAATATGGTTATCGATAGGTAACCATAATGGGTTATTAAAAGCCAGGAATGTTTCCAGCAAAAGGGAACACAGACCCACCAGGCAGAGATGCAAACCTGGCTGAGGCATCTCAGGAAGGAGATTCTGGGATGTAATGACTCAGTTTCTCCAGTGTTTAAGGACTAGGCAACACAACAATCCATTAAGTGCTACTCAAGCTGCCAAGGACAGTGCTAGTTCATTAACTTATTTATTGTGGTACTAGGAATTGAACTCAGAGGTGCTCTACCATGGAGCTAAATACCTGGCTCTTTAAAAATCTTCAGCATTTGGAGACAGGGTCTTGCTAAATGGTCCAGATTTTGAATTTGTGATCCTTGCACCTTAATTTCCTGCGTAAATAGGATTACAGGCAGGCAGTCCTGAACCCAGCTACAGTAGGATGTTTAAAATGCAGTATTTTCTAAGGCAACATGGATTACAGGCCACCAACTGCTTTTCCTTCCTTTCAGGCTGAGTCAACCATTTGTATTAAATTCATGTACTTCTGAAGGGAAGCAGTCTTGCAAAATATGTGTATCAAGTTTAATGTTTTTTTAAAAATGTGGATGACAAAAGCCCTATCATGCAAAAAAAAGTACCAGATAGTGTGTCTCACTGGAAGGCACAAGTTAAATAAATCACAGGACACCATGTAATATCAGACATTGTAAAATTAGAGACTTATCATCCCTGACCCCCTACATAACCCTTCTAGGATGAAGCCTGCACAGGCCAGAGAGCTCAGAAGACAAGTGAACTGCATGTCTCTACTAGAGCCAAGGAGACAACTCTTTAGGGTACAGTTCTGGCCATTTGGTCTGAGAATCACCCCTGGAGTCTGGATCTCTAGCTTGTGGCCTGGTTGGGTTAGTGATCTCTTCCCTGAACACATATGCAGCTTTCCCCTGTCATTAAGAAGGAAAAAAGGCACTCCTGTCATGTGAAAGGAGAAACGATTGCACTTTAATATACATAAGAAGTCACCTGTGATATATCAGAACAGTAGCGCAAAGGCATGAGTAGCCTCACACCCATCACCAGGAGCTGACCATACATGCAGTGAGACTCAACAATGGCAGTTAGGCAATCAGTGGGGCATTTCCTCTGCACCAGTGGTTTATAGTTTTAACTCGTTCTTCTGGTGAATGCTTCCCAATAAACCAGTGCTTCTGCTGGCTCAAAAATGGATACTGGAGGTGTTTCCTCTTCCCAGCAGGTCTAGCTCTCTGATCCTAACTGGTTGTCTGTAACCTTTTGGGCTTGATCCTGGGCTCTCCCTCCATTAGGGGCTGCCCTAGTCTTCGGGTCCCTCTGGCTGGCGGCTTCGAGAGGCCTGGGACAGGTACCCGAGTTGTGCCAATGAGGTCTGCTACTCACAGGTCCAAGCTGAGTCAAAGGCGCCTCTCTTTGGTGGTATAACCAGCCGAGGATGAGGCCTCACCACTCCTAACTCTCTAGTCACTTTCTCCCTCAACGGTCTTGGAAGAAGTGGAACAGCTGGTGGAAGAGGCCATGGATTTGCGCCGCCCGGCTGCCCGTGGCGTCTTTCTCTCTGGCCAGTGGGGTCGCCACTCTGTTGCTAGTCTCCACGGCCTTGGCAACGGCAGTGCTTGGGGTCCGTCGCAGCGGCCACGCAGTGGCGCCGCTGCTGTTGTTGTTGGTGTTGTGGCAGTTGCTGCCACCAACCAGCTCCCAGTCCTCCGCCCCCGACAGCTCCCGTAGACTCTGGGGAGCGTCAGGACGCAAGTAGTGGTAGGCCCGGTGTCCGCTGTAGTCGCGGCGCGTCGGGTCAGCTCCCAAGGCGCCCACTAGCACCTTGATGACCATGTCGTGGCCCTGCAGTGCAGCCAGGTGGAGGGGCGTGAGGCCGCCGCTGCCCGCGGCGCTCACGTCGAGTGGCAGCCCCTGGCGCCTGGCGAAATCGTGCACCAGAATGAGCTCTTCGTGGCGGCCGTGCTTGGCCAGCCAGTGCAACACGCTGTAGCCCGTGATCGGGTCGCCCCGCAGTAGCAGCCCGGGGTCCGCCTCCAACAGCTCCCGCAGCACCTCAAACCGACCCTCGGCGGCCGCCAGGATCCACGTGTGCTCCCGCGGCTCCAGGCACAGTCCACTGCCCCCGGGCCCGCCCGGAGACAGCTCCTCGGAGCGCTCTTCAGACAGCTGACCTGCGGGAGCTGCCCCCTGCGGCCCACGCAGCTCCCTCCGCGGTCCCCGCCGGCGCCCCGAGCCTGCTCCGGAGAGCGTCAGCAAGCCCTGGAAGGAGGTTTCTCGGGAGGCGGCGGCGGAGGCGGCACCCCGGTACCTGCCCAGCCTGGCGGTGTCCGCTCTCGAGCTGCGCGACTGCGGGGTGGGCGCGAGGGAGGCCTGGGGCGCAGGGTCCGCGGCCCCTCGGAGCTGGGCCATGGTCCGGCAACTGCCTCGGCGATGTCGCGCGTCCGTAGCCCTTCCCGGGCCCCACCGGGAGAGGAACTGGCGCTGGCAGTGGGGAAGGAAGCGGCTTAAGCAACTGGGCTCGAAGGGAGGGCGCCGAGGAGGGGAGGCGGAGAGAGGGAGCGAGCAAGAGGAGGGCCCGGCGCGAGGTGCGGGGCGTGAAGGTCCAGCCGAGTCCCCAGAGCGAGCCCTTCTCCAGTGCCCCTCATATCACAGTGGCCGCAGCTGTGCCGGAACGCGTGCGATCTCGCCCCAACGGCCAGGTGAGCTGGGCAGCCCCGCCTCCGCACGCGGGGCGGGCCGGGTTCTCAACGGCCCTGCGTCCTCAGCATCCCGGTGGAGGCTGGGGTAAAGTGGCTCCAGAGCGCCTCCTCCCCGCGGGACGGGCGCGGGATCTTTGAGCCCGGGGGCACTCGCTCCACCCCCTTCCTTCGCCCTCCCCTCTTATCTCTTCGGGAATCTCCCTGCACTTTGTCCTCGTACCGCCTTCGTCTTGTGCCTGGCCACCGGTGAAACAACCTGACTGCAGTAGGTGACTCAGGTTTGTGCCCCGCCCATTGGGTAACCTTGACCCTCTTCGCAGCACCGGTGCTGCCTGGAGTTTCTCGCGGAGAAACCAGAGCCCAGCGTCCTGGCTGAAGCACTCCCGGGGAACTGATAGGGGGTATTTCCCTACCGCCCTGCCGCTCCTGGCTGTAGGCTTTTCCTTCTCTCTTCTTTCGTAAGCTTTTCCAAGTTGGCTGGAGAAGCAGCTGCAGGTGAATCTGAGCCAGCACCATAGGGATCTCTCTGCCCCTTTAGTGATATGGCCCTTCTGTTTCCCCAGGCACCTGCTGATTCTGCAAATTCATGGCTTCAAGTTTTTTGCTTTTAGGAGGATATTTTACCTTTCTACTCTTAATACCAGCCCCCTCTTTGTTCTTCTTTTCTCTCACGAAACTAGTTTTTGTCACCTGCTCCTTACCATGTTGAGTTCCGTAGAAGACTTGAGCCAGGGAGAGACCCAGCTGTGATTAAGGTTGTAAGGAAGATGACTATGGGAGAGGCAGAGGCAGAGGTACGTAGCCTGGAGAAGTCTGGACCAGAGAAGGTGGGGGCCCAGTGATGGGTGGCATCAGAGGCTTTTCCCCCTTGGTCTTCAAATGTTTGGAACCAGCCTTAAGTATCCTGAGCATTCCTTCATGACAGGTTATGCATTTGTAATCCATTCATGGATAGTTCCTATGCGCCCGACACTGTCTGTATATTAACTCATGTAATCTTCCCGGTGACTATAGGAACTGAGTATCATTAGGTATCTCAGCTTGCAGAGAGGTTAGGACACCTGACCAAGGTCACCCAGAAGGAAGCACACAGCAGAGCAGGCCAGCTGACAAGGTAGCCTTTGTTCTGGTCCTGAGGGACTGGCATTCAAGGCAGGTTTATCAAATGTAGATCACTCACACAAAATGCTAAACTCCAAATTTCAACCTGCCTTAACCCAAAGACAGCTTCTTTGCCCTCCTTTCCCCAGAATACCCTCCCTTGCAGCTTCTGTCCAGGGGAGTTCTCCCTGCCTCCCAAAGCTGGCCTGTGTCCACTTTCTCCAGCCACCCTCTTGTTTACCCTAGCTGGGAGTGAGCCTCTCCTTCCCTGGCCCTCTGTTCTACTACTCCCTGGGCAGCCTGCAGAAATGCCCTTGTGTTCTGTTTCTCTTTTATTGCTTTGATGTGTCAAACTGTAAATTCTATCCCAGTACTTAGAAGGCTGAGGCAGGAAGATCACAGCCTGTTTGAGGCAGCCTGGGCTACATAGCAAGACCCTGTCTTAAAAACAAGCAAATCAAAACAAAAAATTTATAAACTAGTAGGTGCAAAAGCAGTACTTGTTACCTTGTTCTGACTTGGCAGTCTGGGGAAATTGTGAGAGTGTGTATTGGAGGAGTGTGTATGTAGCTGGAGCCCCCATGCCCACTCACATATTCTTGCCTCAGACTAAATCTGCAGGATGCTAAAGCAACTTGTATATTTGGTCAATTCATAAAAAGAAAAAAATACTGATTGATTTTTTTTTTCCTTGAGCCCGCAGGCCAAAGCCACCTGCCAGCCTTTACTGACTGTCCAGAAACCAGGCCCAGTCCCAGAGTGGGTCCCAAGGTTTCATGCTTTCATTTTCAAAATGAGCCCCAACTGACATACAGCTACTTCCGTTGTTCTGGAAACTCCCCTCTGCAACCCCAAATCTGTAAACATCAAACCACACACATTCACTCACACTTCCAGAATATGCAAACAGCTGCAGCAAAAAAAAAAAAATTAATAAAATGTCAGCATGAAGAATGGAGGATGGAGAGCTGCTTAGACTGTTAATTTTCCTTGCCACTAACCTTCTTATTAGCAGCAGTAATATCTCTAGTTCCAGTTCAAAGACTGCAAAAGCAGCCAGCCACCTGACCAGTGCCACAGCCCCGTGACACACGTGTCCTTGCCTGACTCTTTTGCCAAAAAAGCAAAGCCACGGTGCTGCCCTGGAAACTCATTTCATTTTTACTTAGCAAATGCTTTCTGCCTTAGGTGGCTCGCTGCATACACTGGGCCCCAGAACCACAGTGCCCATCTCTATTTCAATAGAAAGGGACTCTGCTGTTTGAATCAGAGAAACAGAGGGCCGAGGGGATAGTAGTAACTCACAACTCAGGTGCCACTCACCCGAAGTATCTGCTACCTCTTGTCTTATTCACCTTTTTTGTTCCTGGGAATGCAACCCAGGGCCTTGTGTGTGCTGGGTAAATGCTCCACCACTGAGCTACATGCCCAGCCTCCTCCATCTGCTACTCTCCTGCAAGAGAATGGGCAAAATCCCTCAAATCCTTGCAAATGGCCTTCTAAACCACTGGATGTAGGGTGTATATTTGCATTGCAGATTGTAATACCTGGTGTTTTGTTCAAATAGGAGCCTCTCTAATATCTTTCGGGATTTATTTATAAATCCTGGAATCTGATTCTTTTTTTTTTTTATCAGTAATGGGGATCGAACTCACGACTGCATGCTTGCAAGGCAGGCGCTTATGCCACTGAGCTAAATCCCCAGCCCCCTAAATCCTGGAATCTTAGGATGATGGGGAAGAGAAATTTAAGGCTGAATTGTTAGATGTACATTGAAAATCAGTCTCGAGAGAGACTAGCTCAGAAATCTTATGGAAGCCAGTGGGGAATTATAATTGATCTGTAAAAAAATTATATGCAGCTTCCCCGGAACATGCCCCTTGAGTAAAGCCAAAGGCCATCAATGGAGTTTGCCAGTGGAGCTTTGATTCAGAAAACTCCATGAGTGCCCACGGGAAGGAGGGCCTTGTGTGGAACACAGGAAGCCAATCCCTCAGGTTTCCATAGTCCTTGGTCCTGAACAGAATGAGGCACATTCTTGAGATTCCAGGTATGACGTGAGTTTCCTTTCCTCCAAAGACCTTTGGTCATTCTATCTGATTCTCATCGAGAGAGAAAGCCCCTGGAGTGTGCACCAGATGCTTGAGCATGATGCATGTGTATGTACACCGCCACATGTAGCTGTTTCCAGTTGCCATTTTGCCCGTCCAAAGTGTCAGGGCTTTGCTTCAGGAGCTGTCATTTTGGATATCTTTTTCTTAGTGTACAGAACAAGTCATATTTAGTAACCCTTTAAAAAATCTTGCCAAGTTCTTTGGAACTACTGTCTCCCCTAGTCCTTCAATAAAATCTGAGGTACCCATTAGAAAAAAATTATCTTGAGAGCTGAATAAGCTTGGAATACAAAGGTGGTGGGACCAAGCTGACATATGTGAACCATGTGACCAGAGCTGTTCAGAATCACTGGGTGGGAGGAGGGGGTGAGCGGGAAATTTTTAGACCTGAGTGGAAGTAGGGAACCTGCCTAAAACTCACACTGCAACGGCTTGATTGGAGCCCGGCATTCAAACCTGGGCCCTGAAGTGTGACAAGAAAAACTTTCCATTACATATTGTCTTGATACTGTGATGAAAAAAATGCCACATCCTGGAAAAGATGTGGAGACACATGAGAGCCCTCAGACCAAGTAGCATTTACCTTGGGGTGGGTGCGATGTTTTAAGGCCTGCACTTTTCCCATAGCATTGTCAACCAGCTATGTCCAAAACAAAATAGAGTCAATATAGCCTCTCCACAGCAGCCAACACTATACAGTGGAGGTTTCACCAAAGAGGAAAGGGGCACCGCAGGCCTTTTGCTGATGTTAATACAGAATTCTGCCTTGACTAGGCTGCTAATCTCTGACCTTTAAGTAACTTCCAGAAAGGTGATACCACAGCCAAGGATTGTGGTAAGAAAGCCCGGATCTTGTCTTGAAGAGAATGTGAACCATCAGGAGAGGGAAGGAAAAGCAGCTCCTCACTTTATTTGAGAGGAGTTGGCTTCAGTAATATGTAAGCCTTGGAATAATACTCCCAACGTGCTCTCTCGTTGATTTATTTATTTGTTAGTTTATTGAGGCAGAGTCTCCTTATGTTACCCAGGCTGGTCTCCAGCTCCTGGGCTCAAGCAACCCTCCCAGCTGTGCCTCCCAGCTGCTGAGCTATGAGCTGGCAACACTGTACCTCGGCTCTTTCATGTTTTTCATGATCTCTTTTTGACCCAGGCCACAAATCTGTGAGGTATACACAGAAGCCAGTATGTATATCCAGTTCACACACAGGGATGAGGGAAGTTAAATGACCTACCACTTGGCCACATGGCTCCAAAGTGACAGAGTCAGTAGAGTATCTGTGCTCGTGTCTCTGTCATACTGCCTTGACAAGAATAGCTCTCAGCAAAACTGTCATGAATATTGTCCTTGATGACCTCTGCTTTCCATCTCTGACAGTCAGGCAGCCTGTGACCCAAATCACCCAGTATAGTGTTGGATGCTGTAGAGAGGCTATATTGACTCTATTTTGTCTCTGACACATCTGGTTGACAGTGTTAGGGAAAAGTGCAGGCCTTAAAACATCGCCCCAACCCCAAGGTAAAAACATGAGGTCCTATAAGGTCAAAAAGTAAACTCAAACTGTGCATGCTCAAATTATATAACTTGTTCTTTATCTCACTATCTCTTGTTCTTTATCTCAATAAAAGCTACTTGCTTAGGCTGGCTGGGCGGCAGCGATTTTGCCGACCCTTACTGTGTGTGACCCTTTATTTTCCCTTTGCTTGCAGAACCCCTACAGGCTGCCTACTGCTTATTGATCACTTGGGTGATGGCAGGCCCTGAGCCAAGCATTACACCTGCATTATGACATACAGATGTTCACAGGGGCACTGGTCATAGTAGCCCAAGGGCAAGAATAGCCACAGTGCCCTGAGTTGTGATTTGAGTGTCTTAAGTGCTCAGTGTGAAAATGCTGGGAAGTAGGCCATAGTGGAAGGTAGCTGGGTAAAAGGGTGGAGCCCTCATGAATGGATAGCTGCCATTTTCCTAGGAGTGGGTTAATTCTCCCTATACTCTCAGGAGGGAGTTCTTGTTCTCTAAGACTCTCCAAGTTGCATGAGAGCATGTTACTCTAAAGCAAGGTTGTCCCTTGTGTTTCTTTCTTTTGCGCATGCCTACTTTCCACCACTTTCTGCCACAACCTGAAGCATGAGGCCATGAGTTGCAGCTAAACAGATGCCAGCACGGTGAGCTTGGACTGCCTGGCCTCCAGAATTGTAAACCATAATAAACCTCTGTTTTTTTAAACCTCCCAGTCTCAAGTATCATGTTAGAGCAACAGAAAATGGACTGACAGAAAATGTCTGTCATGCCAGGATCAATGTCCATAAATGGATAAAATGAAATGTAGTATATCCATACAATGGGATATTATTTTTAGGCCAAGGCAGCAGAATCACAAGTTCAAGACCAGCTCAGGCACTTTAGCAACTTAACAAGACCCTGTCTCAAAAAAAAATTCAAAAGCCAGGTCTGGGGATATAGCTCAGTGTGAAGGCAGGGGGTTCAATCAATGCCCCAAAAAGCTTTTAAAAAAATGTTTTGAAAAGCAAAACAGCCTATTGAAGTATTGATTAAAATGTTATTAGTAATAATTTTTCACAAGAGCATGATTTATGTGCTTCATTGTTTTAAATCTCATGTTAACACTGTAATATTGCTGCTTGAAGGCATGATGTTGTTTGGTTTTTTTTTTGTTTGTTTTGAAGGAACGGTTCTTAATTCCTTTCCACCTTTGGGGTCAGTGAGAAAAATGAGATCTCAGAAGATTCACAGCTTCAAATGGAAGAACATTTTCTTGGCTTGGCTTGCCCTGTTATGATTCTCATTATTCAGTCTCACCTACCAATTATGCAAAGGCTTTTGATGAAATGCAGTTGATTAAACTTCACCTTTTTGGCTGTCAATCATTTGTTCTTGCAAACCAATCAGCAGTTGTTGCATTTTTTGGTTTTAACCAATGTCTTGAAATGCACAAAAATTTTACATTTGCAAGATTTTAAAACAAATTAGGAATTTTCCTTTTCAAGTTTTTAAATGTGAGGATATAGGAAGTTTCTAAGTATTCTACTTATAAATACTTATAAGTAGAATAAGTAGAATACTTATTCTTATATACTTATAATGCTTATAAGTATATACTTATAAGTATAAGGCTCTAAGTATAAGGCTTATACTTAAATACTTATAAGTATTCTACTTATATCACATTTGGCACAAAATTATAAATTATATAACAATGAAAACAAGGGCAGGGGTTTTAGCTCAGTGGCATAAGCACCTGCCTGGCAAGTGCCAGGTCATGAGTTCAATCCCTGGTACCGCAAAAAAAAAAAAAAAGGAAACAAGAAAACATGAACATTCATTTTCCAAATGTTTTCTCTCTGTACTGAGATTCCTTCTAAAGCAGCAACACTGTATTCTCACTCATTGTTAAAATATAAGCTTTAGCTTAAAGAACTGCACTGGGTGTGTCTTCTATTATAATTTTGGGGAGACAGACTCTTGCTACGTAGTTTTTTTTTAATGATTTTTGAGGTTTTGGGTTTTTTTTTTCTGGGTTCTTTGAGAATCCTTTCAGCTTTTTGGAACAGAGTCTTGCTATGTATTCTAGGTTGGCCTTGAACTCACTCTGCAGCCCACGCTGGCCTAGAACTCATGGTGATCCTCCTGCCTCAGCCTCCTGAGTGCTAGGATTACCAGCATATGCCCCCACAGCTGGCTTTTGAAAACTTTTAAGGATTTATAAAATCTAGTGTTTTAAATGTTATTTATACTGTATATCAAAAGTCTTGTTAACCCATGTTAATGAATCTTATAGCACTTTGCACATTTCAGCTTTCAGTATCTTTGCTGAAATAGCTCACCAACTTTCTCAGTAAACTCATCTTGAAATGTATCCCCCTTAAAAAATTCCTGTCAGAGCAGCATTTCATCAGTATTAAAAAATCTGTAATTTCAGTTTTTCTGTATTAAAAAACCACTCATTTGCTGATCAAAATACATCTTCTCTTTTACATTTTTTTCTTCTAGTAGCCTATAAAACTAGTTCAAAAAATAAAAATAGAAAACCTGGTTCTTTAAGTATTTCATCATTGAAATAAAATTTAGCAAATACAAAGCTGAAAATGTTAGAAATGTTTTATTGGGACCGGGGGTTTAGCTCAGCGGTGTAAGTGCCTGCTTGACAAATGGGAGGTCGTGAGTTCAATCCTTGGCATCAAAAAAAAATGTTTTATACAAGGATATAGAAAACTTCCTACACTATATCATTTATTCCAATACTGATTGTTCAAATCTTCATTTTCTAGATGCCTTTTTCTGACAAATGGATATTTTTTAGTTTGTCACTGCATTGTTGCATATGGATTATTTTGACTGATTGGAAAAACAAGTGTTTCCCCAAAGGAATCAGTGAAATTTTGTTTTTGTTACTAAATACAAGACTTCAAATGAGGCTTCTAAGCATGTATCTTCACATTTGGTGAGCTCTAATCAAGTCCTATATTGAAAAATAACATGATTTTTTGGTGGTGCTGGAAACCAGGGCCTCAGACACATGCTCAGCACATGCTGTACCACTGAGCTACACCTCCCAGCCCTCACATGATTTTAAACATTGCTGAAAAAATAGTAGACATTGGTCTTTATGTTCTAAATGCCTAGGGTTTTAAAAAATGTAACCTTTAAAAATCATGACTGGCATACATACAGAAAAGTGTACAAGTCTCAAGAGTGTATAGCTTGACAGATTTTTACAGGAGGAACATACCTGTGTAACCAGCACCCAGATAAAGAATCATAGTACACAAAAGGTCTCTTTGTGACCCTTCCCAGTCATCATGTCTCAAGTTCCTATTACTGTGTAACAAACCAACCCAAAACCTAGCAGTGAAGACTAGCCTCTCTATGATGTTCATGAATTCTGGAGATGGGGCACACAAGGAGGTCTTGTGTTTGTTCCACAGTGTCTGGCATGTTGGCTGAAAGACATAACATTGGGAGGGTAACATGACAGCTTGAGAGTGTGTTTTAGTTGGCTTTCCCCTCAACAGATATTGTACCAGACCCCCACAATTCATAGGAGAAGAGATTTATTTTGGCTCACAGTTTCAGTCCATGCTTGGCTGGCATGACAGAAGGCAGGGCAAAGGAGAAGGCGCTTAGCCTATAGTGGGCAGGAAGCAGAGAGTGAAGGGAGATGCTGGGGAGGCAGATGCACCCTTCCTGGTCATGCCCCTGTTACTGCCTCTTCTGACCAACCCCTGTCACCTAACAGTGAATATAGCAGTAAATTCATCAGCAGATTAATCCACTGACAAGCATGTGACCCCAATGATCTAATCACCTTCCAAACACCCCAGCTCTGACCATGTGAGACTTTGGGGGGACATTCTAGATCTAAACCAGAAGAGGTAGAGTTCTTTGGAAATGTCTTTGCTCTTATATCTCTCATTCAAAGGAGGCTGCTGGCTGTGATCTCAGCTGAGGCTGCTGGGCAGAACACTTCTGGATGTTCTCTCCATATGGTTTGTGATCCAGCTTTGGAAGTTAGGCAACATCTCTTCTGCCATACTCTGATGGCCACTTGGATTCAAGGGAAGGGACTTGTCTCAAAGTAGGAGTATCAAAGGATTTGCAGACATGTGTCACAAGTGCCACAAAAGTAACCTTCATCTTAAGGCCTACTGTCATTGATTAGTTAAGCATCCATTGTCTGGATATTTAGATTACAGAGATGTTGCTTTTCCTTTGATAGCTTCCAACTGATATTAGCTAATATCTCACAGCAAATTAAATTGAGTTTATTATTAACCACAGTGGGACTCTTATATAGCTTTCTTGATATTTTCTTTTTAATTTCTGGCAGATTCCTTATCAGAACCAACTTATTCATTATTGTTCCTATCTGGTGGGACTCAGTAAGACCTCAAAGTAGGAATAGGAGCTGAACTTGTTCTGTCTCTGTCTGCTTTCCTTTTTCTTTTCTTTTTTTGAGATAGGGTCTTGTTATGCAGTTCAGACTGACCTTGAACTCACTATGCAGCCTAAACTGGCCTCACATGGTGATGTTCCTGCTTCAGCCTCCCAAGTGCTGGGATTACAGATATGCTCCACATTTTGCTGTTATCACTTGAAATGGGCAGAATGTGGTGAGAGTTCAACTCAAAGCATAAGTGGTGCCAGGCATGGGGACATACTCCTGAATACCAGCACTTGTGAGGCAGAGACAGGCAGATGGCCACAAGTTCAAGGTCAGCCTGGGGTACATAGTGCGTTCAAGGTCAGCATGGACTATATAGTGAGACCCTCTCTCAAAAACAAACAAAAAAATCAAAACATTGGTGGTCTTGGTGAAGCCACCTCCTAGTTCTGTTTTCACCTATCAGCTAGCACAGGTGTGGTCAACCTCTCACAATTGGTTTGCTAAGAGCAACCCCTCTGAAGTGCCAGGGGTGGGGGTGGGGTAGGGTGCAGGTTGGTGGAGAGAACAAGAGAACATGGCGACCTAACCTGTGCACAGACTCAAAGAGAAGACACTGCCCTTAGGTCTGTTCTTCCAGTGGCCACAAACATCAGGGGAAAGAAGAGAGCAATACAACTGGCAAAAACAGCTGGCCCTGGTGCCACTGCTAATGAATTTGTGCGCCATATCTGGCATTCGTGGCTCTGGCTGCCAACGCCTCGAAGAAAGTCCTGCCTGGCCTTGCTGGGCCAATTGAAGGATCAAGGTCAAATGTCTGCTGGGTACCCTAAGTCCCTGATGTCTACAGCACAGGACCACTTGTCATGGAAGTTGGCTGCTCCCTTAAGACTCAAGGAAGAAGTGACATTGGCCTGGCCACCCATGCCAGTCAGCCAGGTAGTACTGTCAGTTCTGTGCCTAGGGTCCCCTAGAAGCTTGTTTGGCAAGAGCGGTCTGGGAGGAACAGTCAGTCATTTGATTTGTTTCCTCTCTGCCAAATGCTCAGAGCTGCTGGAATCCATGTGGATGCAAGGGCTCAACATGATTTCATTCATCAAGATTCACAGGGAGGATGGGCTTTTTCCAAAGACAGATAGGGCCCACAAACCTGGTCTGGGCAGCTGGGTAGGTTTTGTACTTCCCCACACATTTTTTTTTGTACTGGGGATCAAACAAATGAACTCACAACCTCATGTTTGCCAGGCAGGCGCTTATGCCGCTGAGCTAAATCCCCAGCCCCACACATTTTGAAGGATAATTAAATGTTGGAGTTACCTCCTTGCACCTCTCCTTCTATGCTCCTATAACATTTGTCTCTCAGCACTCCTGGGAACCAACAATTGTGCAAAGGAACAAAAGAGACCAAACACACACATGCAAATTATTCATATTTGTAACTGAAGGAATAGTAAGCCAGCAGGTTGATGAGGCTTCATTCCTGAGGTGGAAATTTGATTCCACATTGCAGGGATGGCAGCACAGTGTCCAGGGTGAGGACCCCCAAGACCTGCTCTGCACAGGCCTGACCCAGCAGCTCCTGGAAGCTGGTCCTTAGGGCTTAGAGCCCATCTATAAGGTAAGGGGGTAGGAAGAGACTCCCACTGAGAAATGGCTGTGTTATGGCTTGTATCTAGATGTCTCCCAAAACCTCATTTGCTCGTAGGTAGGACTTTTGGGAGCTGGCTGGACCTAGGGTGAGTGGTGCAGGATTAAGAATGTGTGGTACTAAATGAGTCCACTGTTTTAGCACAGTTGTGAGTGTGAATAACGAGAAAGCCACCCTGGCTGTGGGTGGCACCGTCCAAAAGCCTGGATGGCTTTTGTAGCCTGGATGGGATAAAAGGGAAAGACTAGCTGTCTGCTGCCTGCCTTGCTGTGGACTGTTTCTCCTCTACCATGTCCTATACCATACCACCCTGCCTTGGAGTCAGCTGACTATGAACTGAAATCTCTACAAACTGTGAGCTGAAGTAAACCTTTTGCCCTTTAACTTGTGAGTGTCAGGTATTCTGTCCTAGCAATGAGAAAAGTAACTAAGACAGGCTGAAAGCACTGGGGATGTTTAGTTGGAGGAGAAGGCTTTGGACTCAGGAGCCCCTGGCTGAATTCATGGCTCTGCAATTTACTAGGCCTATTCCTTTTGGTAAGTCATTCAATTCCCTAAGTCTGTTTCCCCATTGGTGCAATGGGTAAGATAATACTTTCTTTATTGTGCTGTTGCAAGGCTCCAGAGTGGTTTGCAAAGAGTGTAAAGGCAACTGCTATTACTGTTTTGTTTTGTTTTTGGAGACAGGATCTTGCTGTAATTTAGGGTGGTCATGAACTCACTAGGTAGCCCAAGCTGGCGTTGAACTCATGGAGACCCTCCCGCCTCTGCCTCCCAACTACTAGGATTACAGGAGTGTGCTGCCACACCCAGCTGACAACTGCTGTTACTGTGAGTCTCTGCAGTCCTGGAGTACAGAGCTGGGTCTAGTCGGTGAAACTGACAGAGGCAGGTTTTGGTGTCATACCTTTTATTTATTTATTTTTCTTTTGGTATTGGGGACTAAATCCAAGGCCCTCACACTGAGTTACACCCACAGCCCCTCTTCTTCTTGATTTCTTTTTGTACTTGTTCTTCTGTTCTTGTTGTTCTTCTTCTCTTCCTTCTTCCATCTCTTTCTCTTCCTCTCCTCCTCCTTCTAATGTTGAGACAGGGTCTTCTTGCTAAAGCACTAAATTGCCTAGACTAGCCCCCTTGTGATTTTCTTGCCTCAGTCTTCTGAATAGTTAGGATTCTAGACATGCTCCACCATGCCCGGTATTGGTTCCATTTTAGGGGTCTTCCCAAGCATGCAGTCACTTTAGAAAGTTCGCCTCACTATGGACATGAACCAGAGGCTGGATCATTGGTTTCTAGTAGGTTGCATGGCGCAGTCCATGCGTGTGGGAGGTTAGAGTGTTATCATTTCTAAGGGCTTTTCCAGCATTTGGCATTGAAGATTTTATACTGTGTTTCTTCAAAGTCTTGTTATTATAATGAATTGGACATGATCCAGTTTTGCATTCCATCCCATTCCTTCTCACCTACCCAAAGGCCTTTTTCTGGCAGTTACCCACCCAAAGCCATGTGCTGAAACACAGTCACCACTGTTACTAAGAAGTGGGCCCTTTAGGAGGTGATTAAATCATCAGGGAACCTTATAAAAGAGTCTGAAGGGAGCACCCTAGTTCCTCTGGCCCCTGCCACCACATGAGGACACATAGAAACTGCCACGGTGATCTCATACTGTCTCCAGTTCTGTGAGAAATCAATTTCTATCATCTATAAATTACCCACAGTAAGATATTTTGTAATAGCAGCCTGAATGGAGTAAGACCTCCTCTTTCTCCTGTGTCACCAATTTCCTTCTCTCTACTGGATCTTTTCTATTAGCATACAATTATGCTCTTTTGGGCCAGGGATTTAGCTCAGCGGCACAAGCGCCTGCCTGGCAAGCTCAAGGTTGTGAGTTCAATCCCTGGTACCAAAAAAAAAGCTGTTTTTTCTCCAATTGAAGAAAAAGAAAAATGGGTTTCTGTATTATCCCTCTCTCACCTTCTATTTTTTTTTTATCATTACCGGTGATCGAACTCATGACCGTGTGTTTGCAAGGCAGGCGCTAATGCCACTGAGCTAAATCCCCAGCCCTGTCATCTCTTTTAAGTTTTTATTAGTACATGTTTTCAGCACCTAATGACATTCATTGTGGCCAACTCCCCCCACCCCTTTTTTTTGGAGACATGGTCTTGCTATGTCCTTCAGGCTGGCCTTAAATTCATTTGTAGCCCAGGATGGTCTTGAAGTCACAGGAATTCTCCTGCCTCAGCCTCCAAGTACTGGGATTACAGGTGTACACTACCACATCCAGATCTTTTGCTTTTTATAAACTGTTCAAAAGAGTTAGCTGTACTTGCTGCCTCCTATCTTTCTGCTACAACCATCTTCTGCACTCTTCCATCAGGCTTTCAACCACTCTCTTTGCCAAAAGTGTTTGTAAGATCATGTACAATTTTCCTGCTGCCAAATTGAACCATCAGTTTTCTCCATCTTGCCTGATATGTTCTGTCTCCATAGTTAGGGAAGTTGACTTCTTCCTGCTCCTGCAGGGCAACCAACTCTCCTGGCCTTTCTCCTTCCTCATGGATCACAGTCCATGGTGACTCCTTCTTGTCTCTTGACTTCTAGATGATGCGGCCCCTCAGGACTATTCTTAAATCTCTTTTCTTCCCTAGCTTTTCCTTGTCATCAGACCCGTGGCTTTAGGTACACACTGGACATGGTTCTTGCCTCTATGCACTGGACCACTTCCATATTCCTGTCTGCAGTATTTCCATTGTGAACTCCAGACTTGCAGAATGGATGACATCCTTGGTCAGCACCTGGATGCCCTATAGCATTTCATATATAACCTCAAATCTCTCCTGTTAATGGTGCAAAAGCAGATATGCAGAACAATGGAACAGAATGGAGGGTGGGGAAACAACCCCAGGCACATTCAACTATCTGATCTTTGACAAAGGAGCCAAAGTAAGAGGAAAGACCACCTCTTTAATAAATGGTGTTGAGAAAACTGACTACACACATGCAGAAGAGTGAAGCTAGACCCATGTATCTCCCCATGTACTGTACAAAAATAAAACTAAAACAGGGGCTGGGGATTTAGCTCAGTTGCATAAGCGCCTGCCTGCAAGCGTGCAGTTGTGAGTTCAATCCCTGGTACCTAAACAAATAAATAAATAAAATAGATTGGAGACCTAGATATTAAAACAGAAATGCTAAATCTGCTGGAAGATAAAATAGGTAAAACTCTTGAAGACACAGGCATAGGCAAAGACTTTCTGAACAGAACCCCAGAGTTAAAGATGTCATATCACAGTGTTTGTGCATATCCATGTTTGTAGCAGCATAATTCATAATACCTAAATCTTTGAAGCAGCCACTATGTCCATCAACAGATGATTGGATAAAGTTGTAAAATAAATAACATTAAGAGTTAATAAATGGGATCATATCAAATTATTGAGACAAAAAAATTTAAAAAAATAAATGCAGTTCAGACTGGCCTTGAGCTCACTTTGTAATCCAGACTGGTCTCAAACTCACAACGATCCTCCTGCCTCAGCCTCTCAAGTGCTGGGATTACAGGCGTGAGCCACCATGCCTGGCTGTTATTTTTTATTTTGAAGACAATAAAACAAAACAATAAAATGCAGCAAAACAAAATAGTAGGAACAATATTAAATTTCAAAACCAAGACAGAAGGAAATTCTCCATAGTTGCTATATTGCATATTGTTATACTCTAAACATTGAGGCCAATTTAAACTACACAGTGAGTTCAAGACCAGCCTGAATTACGTGGTGAGAGCCTGTCTCAAAGAACAATGGAACAATGTGATCTAATTGATGTCAAAGACCACCCACAGACACCTCTTTGTATTAGGTCTATACCATGCATTTGCATAGCATAGGGTCCAGAAGGATCACCCCAAAGACATAGCAGTGGTCACAAATACTGGGGTTATTCCCAGGGGGTCTGGGAAGGGGAGAAGGGCATCAATGGGAACGTTAGTCAAATCAGTAATGTTTTCATTTTTTCCAAGGCAGATGTATTACAATGTTACTTTTGTGGCTTTAAAAGAGAAAAGGTGGCTGTGTGTGGTGTTATAGTGCATGCCTGTAATTCCAGCACTCTGGGAGGCCGAGGCAGGAGAATTGCAAGTTTGTGTCCTGCCTGGCCTGAGCAATTTAGCAACTTAGCAAGATCCTGTCTCAAAATAAAAAAAAAATTAGAAAGGGCTATGGATGTAGTTCAGAGCAAAGGCCCTGGGTTCAATCCCCAGTACTGCAGGGGGAAAAGAAGCATCCAGGACTGCAGTCCTCTACCACATCCTGCAAAATGTGTGTGCTGTCCTCAAGCTGGGTACAGCAGTGAATGAGATGGACAAAGGGCTCTTCCTAGCCAGGCATGGCAGTGAATGCTGTGGTCCCAGCACTTGGGGAGGCTGAGGCAGGAGGAATGCAAGCGGGAGCCTACTCAGGGCATCTCAGGGACTTAGCAAGACCTGTCTCAAAATAAAAGTAAAAAGAGAGGAGTATGTTGTTCAGTGTAGAGGTCCTCATTTTAACTCCTTATTACCACCAGGAGTTGATTTTGGGGCAGAGAACAGAGCCCTCTATGATTTGAAGATCTGAATTTTGCAGTCACAGGAATGAGCCCTGATATTTAGGTCTAGGGACTTCTTCCCTCTAGGAACCAGATGGAGCTACCTCCTTGTCACCTGCCTAAAGCTGGGGCGTGAGACATAAGAGGGCATGGAACAGAGTTGGGGTACTGCCCACCTCATCCAACCTTTGGGTGCCAGGCCCCTCACCCCCTGCACCCCCTGCCTACAGATTCAAGGACAGAGCTGTTTGGCTCAGGCTGCCACTTCATACCCGTGCTCACCCAAAGGGCCAAGTCTGTCTGGGAACGGTGCCCCTGACCTCTTCCCACGTCACTCAGCTGTAGGTTTGCCTGTGACATTTCCCTGTGGAGTTTTGATATAGGAGACAGGGTGTGGCAAAGGGCTGGGAAATGAGCGGGACCTGTCAATCACAAGATCCCAGGACAATGCCAGGACCCTATATGTAGAACTTCTCCCCGGTTCCCACAAGCTGTGGATGGTGTATAAACTACCAACCAGCACGGACAGCTGCTACCCTGCACGAGGCTGCTCTGTCCCAAGTCATGTCTGAATGCTGCATGTGCTTTTGTTATGGCAAGTGTTACAGCTCTCAGTGTGTTAACAGCTCATGATAAGCATTGCAGCAGACGAGACCAACAGACCAAGCGGCACCCAAGGTTTGGAGGCAGGTGTACGGCTTTTGTTTTCCTTGCTGCTTGTATACCCCACAGCTATACCTTGTTACTTGCATGTTTGTTCGTTGTATATTTTGTTAAACCAGCCTGGTCTCTGCATACCCTAGTTTGTAAATGACTTTTTCTCAGTTTGTGTTTTAGTCAGGGGTGCCATCATGTTACCTTGCCTCTTGTCTTCTATACCAGTATATGTAACTTTTACATGGACGTGTGTCACTAGCCATCACCATCTTCTTTTGTTTGAGACAAGGTTTCACTGTGAACTCATCAGGCTGACTTTGTTTTTTGTTTGTTTTTGGTACCGGGGATCGAACTCATGACCTTGAGCTTGCAAAGCAGGCACTTATGCCACTGAGCTATATCCCCAGCCCAGAAGGCTGACTTTGAAGTCACTATGTACCCAAGGTGGGCCTTAAACTCTGGCAATCCTCCTGCCTTAGCCTCCCGAGTGCTGGGATTACAGATGTGTGGCACCATGTTTGGCTTCTCTCTCTTTTTTTTTTTTTTTTAATAACTGGCCTTAAGAGCTAAGCCACTGATGTTAGAGATGATATGGGCTTATGGAAAGCAAGACAAAGGACTTTTTTCTTTCTTCCTGTACAAAAAGTAAAAATAGTGTATTATGCCTTTAAGGGGCTAACACCAATTTTGTCATAAAGGTTCCTTATTATGGGTGTATAATACCTACATTTATTTTTTAGAATATTTTTAGTCATGAATTATTAATCTTATGAATTTTATCATATTAAACAATGAGTATATAACAGGAAAAAATAAAGTATTGAATTTTTAATATTTATCGAATGTTTATTAAAAAGCATCAAAATTTTCAACATCAATTGGTTTTGGGCCAAAGTCTAAGAAATAACAGCAGAAATAAATTAATATGTGAGCTACAATGAAAATACCAATAAAACTGTACAAAAAATAATCTTCAATTATCCCACCTAAGGCAGTCTGCGCACATGAGGACAGCATGTTCCACATACACACATCACTTACACTGACAGCTCATGATAAGCATTGCAGTGGACGGAGACCACCAGATCAAGCGGCGTTTTGCTTTCCTGACTTTTTTGTAGCTGGTTTTGGTGTTTTGTCAGGAGGTTCTTATTTTATTACATAATGTGGAGTTAACAGGAACATAGAATATCAATAAAATCAAGTTATTAAATTCTTATTATGCATTGCATGTTTAGAATAAACATCAGCATTTTCAAATCAGCTGTGTACTTGCTTACGAAACCTAAAGATAACATCAGAAATAAATTCTTAAGTGAACTACAATGAAAATACTAATAGAATTTTACAATACAAATAATCTTTGCTTCGGTTGTCACAATCAAGGGAGTCTGCACGCGTGACGACTGCCTGCTCCATTCATGCATCTTGCCTGCACTGTGCTGAAATTCCTTTCTATGTGGCAGGCCATTCTTGTCACCTCTCTTGTCTTCCTTTTCTGTCAGGAGCTTCCAACTATACTGTATAATGTGCACTTAGCACGGAAATAAGATATCAATAAAATAAAATACTGAATATGTAATGAGTGCCTAGAATAGACATCAATGTTTTCACATCAGATATGTAATAACCTTTGTTTCAAATGTCATGCCCAAGGCAGTCTCCACCCTGGAAAACAGCATGTTCCATACAAAAGGATCTCTTACACTGATAGCACCTAAGTTTTGTTTTTCTGCCCTTTCTCATAGAGCACAGTTGACATCTTTTTGGTTTTCCTGTTGTAGCAGGTCTTTCTGATATCATGCCTGCCTATTCACCTTCCACGTCCCCAGTGTACTTTACAGCTTTTTTTTTTCATAATTCCCTGGGCAGAAACATTTTCTTTTTCCTCTGCTGTAAGTAATCTTTTATGAGTTCCAGCCCCAGTCTTTTAAGAACATTTCTCTGTGATGTTTTTCACTTGTTATTTTCTTTGGAAACTATCAAACTATTTTTTTATGTTTTAATTTTGTAATTTTGAGACAAGGTCTCACTATATAGCTCAGGATGGCCTTGAACTCACTGTGTAGCCTAGACTGGCCTTGAACTCATAAGGATCCTTCTGCCTCTGCTTCTTGAGTACTGGGATTGCAGGTGTGTGCCACCACACCCATTTTGTAAACTGTGGGAGACAATGTGAGCGACTTCCCTTGAAAGCAGAACAGTTGCTGTGACTTTGATTATATTGAAACTTATTTCCTTATAGTGATATGTACAGAGCTGACTGTGGTGTTTCCTTTTCTTTTCAATTGGCTCTAAGCATTGCAAATAAGGCTGGCCTGAGGTACTGTTATATAATCTATAAAGCCATCAGACAGTCCTGTTTCCTCCCATAGTGCTCTCTGTAAAATATATGAGCACAGCAAGATTGTAGAGCCAGTCAGCTCCAGGAATGTCATCTGGGTATGAGCCTGGAGGTAAAGAGGCTATGAGTCCCCAGGGCATTAAAATTTACATATCAGAAACTGAATCAACAGCCTCCAAAAACAATTCAGTTGCTACCTTGATTAAATTATGCAAATTGATCCTTCTGTATATTGTCATCCTTGCATTTTGCAGAGATGCTTTTCTCCCTACCTGACTAGCCAGCTCAAGTCATGCATGTACTTCCTGCCATCCTCACTGTGACTCATCCTCGAGCCACCTTCTTCACAAGAATTCTGGGAGAGGCCAATATCACTGCACTTTGCCTTGCAAGAGCAGGCCTGAATCCATCATCACCTGGCTTTTGTGCTTCCCTGTTTAAATGCAGGTAAGTTAAAGACTTGCCTGATGCCTGAACAGATCAGCTAACTAAAGTAATTGTGAGTGTAAAAACAAAACAAAACAAAACAAAACAAAACAAAACAGAGCCATCCCAACTCTTAGTACTATTTCTGTCAGAATAAATGCAAGACACGGTTTCCCAAATGGTTTCTAAGTACAAGTTGGACCATCAAGTGGTTCAATGAGGTGTTTCAAAGAATTTTACGTAGGAAAGTTCTACCATTACCTCACTGGGGCTGAGACTAGGCAAGGCCACAAATGACCCAGCCTCTTCTCCCTAATCAATTAATGGGTCTGAATGTGGAGACAAAAGCCCCTGAGGAGGAGGCTTTCTTCTGTGCTCTTCAGTGGTAAAATGATGCCAGCATCATTCTACAGTTCTCAGGTAGAGATATTTATCCAGGTTTTGTGAAGCCACACAAGGGATACCTTAGGGACTTCAGATCTCCTCATGTGTGGGACTCACCTTAAGGAGAAGAAGTCTAAATGTCTCCCTTTTTTCTCTAGATCCCAAGACAAACAAATAGGAAATCTATTGGATCTCTTCACCATGTGGATTTTGCCACTAGGGTGTATCCTTGATGAATGGGACAGGTTTTGATTCCCACAATTTAAAACAGGTATCTACTACTGTAATACTGTCTGGGTTCAATACAAGCTGGGAGGTGGCAAAAGAGGGGTATAGGATGGCACTCTAGACTATGAGACTATTGTCCATTTACAACGTTACTGCTTGACTTATGAAAGGTAGAAGGAAATGTCTTATGTTCAGGCCTTTATAGCTCTTTATCAAAGGGACTGCTCAAGAACTATGGTACTTAGTAAGGCTCTGAGGAAGACACAAATATCCTGGATGACCCTGTTCTGAGACCCCCATTTGTCTCTCAGGGGGATCTTGGTCTTGCTGATCTATTAGGGAGGATAAACATGCCAGAAGGTCACCTCAGCCTCCCCCTTACATCCTCAGGCCAATAAATGAGGTCCATCTTCTCCAGATAGCCAGGGGACTCCATTAGAGCCTGGTGCCCTGGAGGAAGCTGCATTCCTCAGCTCCCTCAGCAGCCTTCTCAGGCAGCCCTAAATCCCACTGGAAGCACACAGACAGCTTTAAGCCATGCAGGTTGATGCTGAAGTGGTGCTTCCTACTACTCTAGTTTACAAATTGTCCTGCTTGTAACACACAAGGAGAGGGGGAATCAGTAGAGACCACTAGGCTTGGGTAAAGGCAACATGGCATGGAATTTATCATGCTTGGGTTCAGGCAGAGAATGTGATAAGATCCTCTTCCTCAAACAAAGAGACTTGTGTCCCTTTCATAGGGGTGGAGAGAAGGCAGGGGACATTAGGCAGGAAGATCCCAGTGAACATCTGTGGTTAAATTTTGCTTGCAATCTTGCATCTCAATGGTCAGAGCCCTTTGAAGTGTCCATTGAAAACTTTTAGTGTTTCAAGATGTTCCCAGGACTTTCTTGTCCTATCTTTTTGTTTTGTTTTGTTTTTGTACCAGGGATCGATCTCACTACCTCACACTTGCCAGGCAGGCACCCGGCCCCCATCTTGTTCTATCTTATCTCCTTTCCTGTGCTTGTCAATGACAGCCTGATGACAGCCTCAGGTCCTGAGCTGAGTTCCTTGCAGACAGTAGTGCTCCTGCTGGCAAGCAGGTTAGGGCTGGGAGAGTCAGGTCTGCTTGGAGACTTACACTGCCCATAAGAAAAACCCCAGGTATAAAAGGGACTACTTAAGTACATAGCCGTTTTTCAGTTGCAATTCCCCAATTGTGAAAGGGATGATTAGGCCAATTATCAAAATATCCTAATAAGTCTGAAGATGGGTTTGCAACTTTGGCCCCTACTTTTTGATTTATCATCGTGAAATGTCCAATACATCTTGGCCATTTGCTGTACCCCAGATAAAAACCAAAGAATCCTACAAGAGACTCAAAACTATGCAGATGAGCAATATGCCTTAAAGAGGGAAGGAAGACACCCTGGAGAGGCTATCCCCCCTTCAACAGAACCAAACTGAGAATATAATACTCATCATGGACTAAAAATGATGTCTAGCATGATAACTGCTCTTACCATGGAGATGAAAAGACGCATTAAGAAGTCTGTTAATTATGATACAGTGAGTGGGTCTTACAGTGTACAGAAGAAAATCCAGCTTTGTTTTATGCCAGTTAGCAGAGGCCTTCCACAAAGATACTACTATGGATCCATCTTCTAGGGAGGATAGGCAGTAATGGGACATTTCAACTGTTGATCAGCCCCAGATATTCCATATAAGCTACAAAAGCTTCAGATGGGGTCTCAGACACTGATAACTCAGTTGCTGGACACAGCCTTTTCTGTGTTCAACTATCAGAGAGAGAGGAAAAAGGCTAAGATTATAGCTGTTGCAATTGGTAATGCTTTAACCCCACTCAAGTAACCTAAGGAAAAACCCAGGGACAACTGAGGAAAAAAGGGTTTCTGTTTCAAGTGTAAGAAATCTTGACATTGGGCACAAGATTACATCAAGTGTCTTCCTGGGCCCTGTTCTAATTGTGAGGCAATTAATATGCTTGACTCTTGGCACTGGAGGTTTGATTTTCCCCACTCCCAGAGAGGGACTAGGCCAGCCAAGACTCATTTCCTGCTGAAGAAGCCCAGGGGCACCTACAACGCACCCGTCTACAGACATCACCATCTCCTCTGAGGAATCCTGGGATGTCATGGGTGAGCCAGTTCAACTGCTCATAGATACAGGGGCAGCTCATTCTATTTTTATTTTCTTCTCTGGAAAACTCTTTTCTAAGTGTATAGCCATAGGGATTGAAGGAACCCCTGGAGATTCTTTACTCTTTCTCTGATGTGTCACTTAGAAGGTCAAGTGTTATCTGTGAGTTTTCTAATTGTCCCACAGTGTTCTACTACCTTTCTGGGAATGGATTTATTAACAAAATTGGGGACATATCACAAATTTTGTCTAAGGTCAACATGGAGACTATGTCCGTGTCTCCCTGGTCAAATTAGCTGACAGGTAAATATTGCTGCATGGTATAAGGGAAGACCTGGTAGGACAAATTAAGCTATGCCAGTAATCCTGAGATTAGAACACCCCAGCCAATTTCCTAACTAAAAGCAGTATCTAAAAGACACATAAAGACCTCTAGCCTCTCATAGACAAGTTTCTCAAACACGACCTTCTGAAACCTTTTCATTCTTCTTGAGAACTCCCATTCTCCCTGTAGCACAGCCCTCAGAGAATACAGGATGGTACAAGATCTTTGCCTCATGAATGAGGCTGTCATTTCAATCCATCATCTAATGTCAGATCCATATACAATTATCTCCCAAATTCCAGGTGGTATTTGTTCTCAGTCTTAGATTTGTATTTTTTTTTTTTTTTGTACCAGGGCTCAAGCTAGCAACCTTGCGCTTTCCAGGCAGGTGCTTATGCCGCAGAGCTAAATCCTTGTCAGCTTAGTCTTAGATTTAAAAGACACATTCTTCTCCATCCTCCTACATCTGGACTCTCAGTTTCTGTTTGCCTTTGAATGGGAAAACCCCCTTAAAGGGCAAAACAACAATATACTTGGACAGTTACCCCACAGGGGTTTTGACTCACTGCTCACCTTTTTCTCAGGCACTGGAAAAAGACTTGGGAAACGTAAAGCTAAACAAGGAACCATCCTACAGTATGTAGATGACATTCTAATTTGCATCCCCACTCAGGAATTATCTATTACACTGTTCAAACTCTCAAGGGATATAAAGAAGGGATATAAATTCTCCAAAGAAAAGGCTCAGATATCCCTCCAAAAAGTTCGATATCTGGGATAAATCCTTATACCTGGAAAATGACAGCTGTCTAGAGATTGGATCCAAGCTATCTGTGATCTTTGGTCTCCTGCCACCAAATAACAACTTCATTCCTTCCTGGGAATGGAAAGCTTTTGTACAATTGGGCTATGTAATTTTGGACTAAAGGCAAGGTCTTTATATGAAACAACAAATGGCCCCAATTTTGGGCCCCTAGAATGGACAAAACTGATAATTCCTTCAAAGAAATAAAGCATGCCCTTTTTAGGCTCCAGCACTGGAAATACCTGATTTAAAACAAAACTAAAAAACAAAAGTTTGTTTCTCTATGTATCAGAAACAGGATTTGCTTTGGGAGTCTTAAATGCTGAGACAAGAACTCCACCCAGTGGCACACTTTTCAAAAAAATTAGGCAAAGTGGCTGCTAGATAGTCATCCTACCTGAGATCATTAGCAGCTACAGCTATACTAACAAAAGAAGCTACAAAGTCAACTTTGGGATAGAGACTAGAGGTTCTGACTCCCCATTGGGTCACAGCTATTCTGGAGAAAAAAGATTATTTGTGGTTAACAGGGGAATAGCTTTCCAAGTATCAGGCTATGCTCTTAGATACCCCTAATGTTATTTTAAAACTTGTGCTATTATTAACCCTGATTCATTGAAACATATTGGCCCATAGGATAGCTACTCTTGTGAATAAGTGATCTCCCAGATCTGTGCAAGCAGACAGGACATCAACATCCTACTCCTGCTAGATCCTTAGGAGGAGTGGTTCATGGATGTTAGTAGGTTTGTCCAAGAAGTACATCAAAAGTCAGGTTATGCAGTTGTCAGCACACAACAGGTCATTAAAGCTAAATCTTTTCCCCCAGGAACCTCTGCTCAGAAGTAGCTGTTACTTGGGCATTGATTTTAGGAAAAGATTAAACATCTATATCAACTTCAGATATTTCTTTCTGATGCTACATGGTCATGTAGTAATCTGGAAGGAAAGATTCTTACTGGTAAATAAATAATCATCTATAAAACACAGGAAATTTTACAACTCCTATGGACAGTCCATCTACCCAGACAGTTCACAGTCGTGCACTGTAAAGGACACCAAAGAGACATGTCTGAAATCTCCTTGTGAAATCAAAGGGCTGATGGAGGCAAAAAGGACAGCCTTACAGCCCCTTAACACTCTAGCCTTATTCCTAGTTCCCAAGGAACTAATAAAATCAGTCTAGCACAGGATTTATTTCATTTTATTTTATTTTTTTCTCTTTTTGAGACAGAGTCTCTATGCAGGTCAGGCTGGCCTTGAGCTCGATTTCTAGCTTAAGCTGGTCTCGAACTTGCAACAATCCTCCTGCCTCAGCCTCCCAGGAGTGCTGGGATTAGAGGTGTGAGCCACCACTCCCGGCTTAGCAAAGGATTTAACTCAGCAGCACAAACACTTGCCTGGCAAGTGTGAGGTCATGAATTCCATCCTGGTACCAAACAAACAAAACCAGTCTATACTCCCAGAAAGATAAATAGCTGTTGTGGATTAAAAACTGGTGGTCGGGAGGCTGAGGCAGGTGGATTGTTGCGAGTTTGAAACCAGCCTGGGCTACAAAGTGAGCTCAAGGCCAGCCTGAACTGCATAGAGACCCTGTCTCAAAAAGACAATAAATAAATAAATAAATAAATAAATAAATAAATAAAAATAAAAAGTGGTGGTCAACTTAACAGCAGCTGAGTTAAATCAGCATGGTGCTGAGTATAGGTGGCCCACCTGAGGAAATACAAGGAGATGGGGCGAGGTGAGTGTGGCATTGTGAGTTCTCCTAAGTGTTGTTTGGAGCTGTTGGGAGGAGCTTGTCATGCTGGCTTCCCCTGTATGAATTTGGCCATTCTCATCAGAGGAGCACAGGACCTTGTCGCTGAGAATGACTGTGGTTCAGTTTGGAGGAGCTCTGGTCCTTATTTTGAGCATTGCTTCCTGGCTCTGGAGGGGAAGATGTGTGCTGCTTAATCTCCAGGAGAAGCTTGTCACGCTGGCTTCCTGATATGCATTTGACTGTTCTCATTGTCAGAAGAGCTCGGGACCTGGTTGTCACTGAGGATGGCTGTGGTACTTTGCAGGGGAGGCCTGGTCCTTATTTTGAGCATTGCTTCTTGGCTCCACTGCAGAACCCTCAACCTACTGGCACAGATCCTTTACCCTGCTGGCATACACTTTCTAGCTTCCACTGCTGACCTTTGGGACTTCCCAGTGCAGATCCATGAAACAGACTTGAATTGCCTGTTTCATGGGCTTTACTTCTTCAGTTGCACTCATGGGAGTCATGGTTATGGGCTCTAGGTCTTCAGCTGGACTCGTGCAGAACATTACTGTAGGATCCAGGACTTCAGCTGGATTTTCTAGGTCTTTAGTGCTGTGGACAGATTTCCTGCATTTTCTTTGTATTTAACTCTGGGTGACCATCATAAAATAATATTTTAAATTCAGTGACCTGTATGTAATTGTTCTCCTTGCAACCCCTGACTACACCAATGGACCTTAAGACAGGAGGAATTGAAAAGAGACTCTGGTGATATCTACAAAGAAACTAGTCCTTTCTCAAGGGATACAGTGGAAGACTATAAAAACACTTCATGATTCCTTCCATATGGGAAGAGACACTACTTTAGAAATGGTCACCTGAGTGCACAGGATTAGGATTAGTGACAACCAACAAACAGGTCTGCAAAGTTTACCTACTCTGTTTATATCATCCTGGGCAAACCCAAACCATCTCCTTTATTAGAACCTGTACAGAGGAGAGGGACACACCCTGGAGACCACTGGAAATTATACTTCACCCATAGGCCACTGTCATGGTTTGTGTCTAGGTGTCCTCTCAAGGTCTTATGAAGTTTTAGATGGGCCTTTTTCAGAGGTGACTGAATCTAGAGTGTGCAATTGATTGGCAGTGCCATTCTGGTATTAAAGGTGCTGGGAGTAAGGGTGGGTGATTGCCTGATCAGACCACTGATTGGATTGGCACCACTCTAGTCCTGGTAGATTGGATATAATATAAGGGACAAAAATAGGCTTGCCTCCCCCTTACCTTGCTTAATTTTTTTTTTATCAGTACCAGGAATCGAACTCACAAACGTGCGCTTGCAAGGCAGGTGCTTATACCACTGAGCTAAATCCCCAGCCTCCCCCATTTGCTTAATTTTGCTCTTCTGCTGCTGTGACCTGTTTCTCCTCTGGACTCAGCCAATTATGAACTGGAACCTCTACAAACTGTGAGCTAAGTAAACCTTTCCCCCTTTAACTTTGGATGTCCAATATTTTGTCTCAGCAATGAGAGAAAAGTAACTAAGACACCACCACATAGAGGATTTAAACAGATGTTGGTCCGAATTTGCACCTTCGCATGCCTTTTCTATCCATTCAGAAAAGACCATAGAAGTAGTCAAGGTGCTTCTTACAGAAATCATTCCCAGATTTGGACCACCATCAGTCTCTCCAGAGTGACAGTGGCCCTTCCTTACCTCATAAAGCAATTCAGGGAGTGGCAAAGGCTTTAGGAATTCTGCTTGATGGCCTCCATCTTTTTAAGCTTTTTTTTGGTTCAGGGATCAAACTCACAATCTCATGCTTACCAGGCAAGCACTTGAGCCACTGAGCTAAATCCCCAGCCCCATGGCCTCAATCTTTTGGAAAGACAAAGAGAGCCAACCAGACCCTAACGTGACCGCTGGCAAAACTTTGCCAAGAGTCGTTTGCATCCTGGACCCGACTGCTACCAACAGTACTCAGGAGGATTCATAACATATTCCAAACTGGGCTGAGTTTGAGCCCATTCAGGATACTATACAGAAGGCCATTTCTATCCTCTGATATGATAGTAGACCCAGAGACTATGAGACTGTTACAATGTTATCAGTCTGGGTCATGTACAAAGTATCCAAATTTATGGAAACAGAGGTTTGTGGTGCCTTAAAAACTGACACTTGGGAATGTTTTTGGAGTCAATTTCCCAGAAGGGAGAAAGGCATTGTAGCCTTGGGTAACTGTGTCCTGAGGCTGTGGTCTTTTTTTCCTTTTCTTTCTTTTTCTTTTTTCTTTTATTCTTTTTTGGCATTTTTGAGACATGGTCTCACTGTGTGGCTTGGGCTGGCCTTGAATTCGTGGAGATCTTCCTGCCTCAGCCTATTATGTGCTGGGTTTACAAGTGTGCATTACCACACCAGACCCCAGGCCCCTTTCTACCTGTTTTTATTTTTCTACCCTACTTCAAGTTCACTGTCAAAGTGACAGGTACATGTTGCATTTTCTTCAGAGCCTGGGCCACCTTCCCCTACTCTGGTCACTCTTCTCCTTCAAGCCAGTGCCTTGGACCAGTACTCTGGGCATTGGTTCTTGATGGAGTCCACTGAAAGGCCATTAGCAAAGCTGGTGGGGCAGAGGAGGCGCGTCCTGATCCTCTCTCTCCCAGCAGCATGGACAGCCCTCACCTAGCCCTTGCCCATGCACCGATGCCCTCGATGCGAAAGGCTGCGTGGGTTCCTGGCACCTTAGCTCAGCAGGCACCTCAGCAGCTGGCAGAGTAACACAGCTGCCTTCGCAGTGCAGCTCCCCGTACTGTACTGCCTGTCTGAATTCCAGGCTTGCTGCCCCTCGGTTTCCGCTAGTGCGAAGCAAATCCTCCGAGGGCCTGTGTGTGCACAGGATGGAGCCAGTGGTTATCAGGACATGCTCTGGACATGGCTGCCCCATTCCACTTTTCAGCTCTACCAGCTGGATGACCTCAGACAACTTGCAAACCTGGGCCCCTGCCTCATCCTACACAATGCGATTCCTCTTGTGGAGCGGGGTGGGATGATATGAATAATACCTACTTCACCATATCTTGGTGACTTTTACTTACAAACTGCCAGTAGAAACTCTTGGAACAATTGATCCTTGCATCATAGTTGGTGTCCAGTGTAAAGACCACATTTGCTCTTGTGTAATGGCTAGAGTAGCCCTGTGGGGAGAGGGAACCTAGGGCACTTCAGAGTCAGCAGAACTGTCTTGAGGGTCTCTGCAGAGACTCCACCTTGTGCCACGCCCTGTGAAAGTTCCCTGGAAAGGCAGCCCAGAGCTCCATGCCTGGTGCTTGCCAAGCCTCAGCTGATGGGAGCAGGCTTTGGTTTGGTTTTGGTTCCTGATTTGGGGTATGGAGCCACTGAGCATCCTGCTTCTCTCAGGTCTTGCCCTGTGGGCTGTAGCAGGTACCCCTAGGACAGTTGCTGGCCCTACCTACTTCTCTGCCTCCCTGGCCAGCATCTCTCAGGAGGGCACCTTGGGGATGTAGTCTTGATTTGGGTGGAAAGAAACCTGCTCATGGACTTGGTGCCACTTCTACTTCCACCTTGCTGAGATGGCACAAGTCTGGCCACCTTGCCCTGCAGCCCCAGCAGGCGAGGAAGAGACAACAGTAGGAACCATAATTGTCCCTTTGTGGTCATTCCAGGCCTGAATGTGATGTTTCTTTGTTCAGTTCTGTCATAAAGGATGGGTTCAGGTGATATTTTCTCCAGAGCCTGACTGGCCCTCCAGCCCATTCTTGCCACTCAACCCAGCTTGTCACTTGCTGCCTTCAACAGCGCCTCAAACTGCCATCCTGATCCAGCCTGAATAAGACAGCTGCTGCCCCCAGGTGCTCTACCACCTGCTTCCTTTGTCCCCCCTGCTAAGTGTCTGCACTGAGGACATTAGGATGTCTCAGGCTGTGTTTGCCACAGTTTCTGCTCCCCCAGGTCTGGGCCAAGCCACACAGCCTGTGCTGCCCACCCCATGCCCCGCAAGGCCTTTTGCAGGGCTCCTGGCTCTGAGCAGACCCTCTCTGTGAACATGGCTGCTGCCAAGTGGCCAGCTCTGAGACCAGCCCTGGGGGTCGGGTCCTGCCAAGGGCTGGCCTGGATCAGTGTTACTAAGGGAGCAGTTTCCCATGCCCCGAAGAGACACTAATTTCCACCCTTATGAGTGGACAGGCCTTGGGAGCTTGCTCCCTCCCTCTTTGGATGCCAAAGTCTGGCTAAGCTGAAAGCCAGAGACAGGGAGAGACCTGGCCATGAATGATCAAAGTCCTGGGTTTATTGGTCAGTGACAGTGTGACCTTAGGCACTTGATGTCACTGAACCTCCATTTTCCCATTTGAAAAATGGAGATAAATAGACTTTCTTACCTTGTTTTGCAAGTATCAAATTAAATTTGGATACATATATTTTTATGATTGTTGTCTCTTCCTCTTGGATTGTTCCCTTTACAAGAATGTAGTGACCTTCTTTATATCTCAATCAGTCTTAGCTTGAAATTCACTTTGTCTGCAAATAGAATAGCTACTCCTGCTTTTTTTCTGGCTTCCCATCACATGGAGTATTTTTTCCATCCTTTGACTTTGTCTATAAATTTTTTTCTAAATTGAATGTGTTTCTTTTATGCAGCATATTGTTGGATCTTCCTTCTTGATCCATTCTGCCAGCCTGTTTCTTTTGATTGGTGAATTGAAACCATTAACATTGATGGTTATAACTGATATGTATTGATTTATCCTTGTTATGTTATTTTGTTGTTGTTGGCTCTGCCTTTAATTCCCTCCAATTGTTTGCCTTCCCTGGTGGGTTCTTTCTGTTGGCGATCATGGAGCTGTAGTCCTTACTATCTTTTACTAGAATGTTCTTCAGAACATTTTGGAGTGCTGGCTTGGTGGTCTTAAATTTCCTCAGATGTTCTTTGTCATCAAAATATCCTATCTCTCCATCAATTTTGAAAGATAGTTTTGTGGGGTATATCAATCTGGGTTGAAAATTGTTTTCCTTTAGAACTTCGAGTACTTTGCTCCAGGCTCTCCTAGACTTGAGAGTTTGTGCTGAGAAGTTAGAAATTAAACACAAAAATAGAATATTTAGATAAATAGAATAGAGCAATTAGAGGAAAGAAGCAAAACACCTATAAAAGAAAGCCCATCAGAAGCACAGATGACTCCTACCTCAGCCTCTCAGAGCGCTGGCAATACACGCATGCACCACCATGCCCAGCTCCCTGCTTTTGTTATTTTCTGTAGACACATTTGCTCCACTTCTATTCCTCCAACTAGCACATATATGAGCCAGCATAGCAGGTGACATATACATGTTGAATCAAAGAAGAAATCAATCTGAACATGCTGCTCTCCAAGCCACACACCTCACACTGCCCTGTGGCATCACCTTGCCTGTGCCAATGCCATTCCCTCTGCTCAGGATGCCCTTCCTCCACCTCGGCTGCACTTGTGCCTTAAGATTACTCCCAGGGCATCACATTTGCGGAGCCCCTAGGGATGCTCAGGTACTTTCCTCTATACTAAAAGAAAATTAGACAACAATAAAATAGTTACAAAGTCAGCCTCAAAAATTTATTTCCTTACTTCTCCCAAAGGAACACTTTTCCAGGAGGAAAATTACAATAAAACCTTTTTTTTTTTTTTTTTTTTTTTGCCAAGTGATTTCAGTCTGGAGGTCAGAACTGGGTTTGTCACGAGGGGGCAGCAAAGCGCTCCTGCTCAGAGAACGGCTAGGAATCTCTCTCTCTCTCTCTCTCTCTCTCTCTCTCTCTCTCTCTCTCTCTCTCTTCTTGCGGTACCGGAGATCCTCGCGCTTGCCAGGCAGGTGCTTATGCTACTGGGCTAAATCCCCAGCCCCTGAAACCATGTAGCAATGACAGTTAGCCACCTGGTTTCTGACCAACTGGCCATCACCGTCACCCACTGCAGGTCAATACTGGAAAAAGAGAAGTTAGAATCTCAGCTTAGCCATTTAGTATATGTCCCTGGTCCAGGCAAAATTTCTTGGACTCTTAATTTCCTCACTGGTAAACATGGGATACCCGCCTGCTAGTACCACATCTTCCTCACATGGTTGTTTTAATGGTTTATTCTCTCACCCCCCACACTCTTCCTTCCTTCCTCTTTTTCTCTATGGGGATTGAACACATGGCCTTTACACTGAGCTATACTCCCAGCTATTTTTTTAATTTTAAGACAGACCCTTGCTGAATTGCTAAATTGTCCTGTTCAAATTTGTGATTCTGGGCTGGGGATTTAGCTCAGTGGCATAATCCCCTGCCTGGCAAGCACAAGGTCACGAGTTCGATCCCCTGTACCAAGAAAAAAGATTTGTTATCCTCTTGCCTCAGCCTCTCAGAGTGCTGGGATTGATTACAGGTGTGTGCCATCACACCTGGCTTGTTTTGAAAATTAATGAGGATAATTAAAGTGATAGGTGATAATAAATAAATGTAATAAATGTCCATATGTTAAACATTGTCATAGAAAAGTCCCAAGGAACTGTTATTAAATCCCTATTATATGCCAGATGTTTTGAATTCTTAAAGTGCTCTAGTGAGGAACGATGAGAGATTGAATGATAGACAAGAACTGGGAGTGGTGGTGGTCATTTGTGGTCCTAGCACTCGAAAGATGACACAGGAGGATCACCAGGTATTTCCAGGCCAGTCTGAGGTACACAGCTGAGATCTAGGGTAAAAAAAAAAAAAAAGACAGGTGAGGGCTGGGGATTAAGCTCAGCAGGCATAAGCGCCTGCCTTGCAAGTGCGAGGTTGTGAGTTTGATCCCTGGTAACAACAACAACAACAACAACAACAACAACAACAGGACAGGTGAGTGGTTAAGTGCTGTGCCTAAGGCCACAGAGTTAGCAACAGTGAGTACAATAGCAGCTAACATGCCACAAGCACTTACTCCGTGCCAGATACTCATTGTTCTAAGCCTTTCACATGCATTATCTTACTTTTGTACCACAATCCTATGGAGTCAGTACTATTACTATATCCATTGGACAGAAAAGGAAACTGAGGCACAGCAAACAACTGTCAAAATGACACTGTGGCATGCAAATGTGGAGCTGAATAAGAGCTGAGGCAGATTTGGGTATAGCTCTGTGGTAGAATGTATGCTGACCAAGATCCCCAGTTCTCTGCCCAGCGGGAAAAGGCAAAACCAGAACCGAGGCAGCCTGGGGCCTGCGCTCTGACTGCCACGCCAGTTAGCAGAGACTGGATTGTAACTGAGGTCAAACTGAGGAGAGGCTTGGGCAATTTAGCAAGACCAGCCTGTGCAGCTTTCCAGCCTGCTTCAAAAGTGGCTCAAGGCTCACGCATGCGTCTTGGTACAGTCATGTAGTCTCAGCACTGTGGGGGGCTGAGGCGGGAGGCTCACCAGTTCGGCCTGGGAAACTCAGTAACTCAATATAAAAAAATATAAAGGTCTGAGAGGAAGTAGCTCAATTCTCCCTGAGTTTAATCCACAGTACTGGAGGGGAAAACAAAAACAAAAACCTCAAGCAAAAACAAAGTGAATAACCTCTCCTTGATCCCACTCCACCCCTCCAGCCCCTGCCCTTTCTCCCTTTCCTGTCAGAAAAGCACTTCTTAGGTTGTTGGCACTCGCTGCCGCCATTTCATCCCTTCTAATGTCTGTTCCTCACTGTCCAAGCTGGCTTCTGCCACTTCTGCTCCACAGAAACTGCGGTCAACAAATTCACTAAGCTTCAACCTCACCGAACCCGGTCAACAAATTCACTAAGCTTCAACCTCACTGAACCCAAGCAACATATTTTAGCTCTATTCTGAAAATTGAGAATTTTGCCAGGCATGATTCTGCACACCTGTCACAGCTACTCAGGGGGCCGATGCAGGAGGATCACAAGTTAGAGGCCAGCCTGGCAAGTAGCAAGACCCTGTCTTCAAGTAAAAATATTACAAAGGGCTGGGAAGGTAGCACACTTGTCTAGTGGGTGCAAGGCCCTGGCTTCAATCACAACACTGCAAAAAAAAAAAAAAACAAAAGCCCCAGAATTTTCTAATGTTTTCATTTAAATTAATTTTTAATAGATACATAAAAATTGAACAAATTATTGTGGTACTATGTAATATTTTGGTACATCTATAGATTATGTAATGTTTAAATCAGATTAAATAGAACCATCTACTTAAACATTTATCTGATCTTTTACAATGATTTATTTTCTTTTTTTTCTTTTTGTTTTCTGGGGATCATACTCATGACTGTGTGCTTGCAAGGCAGACACTTATGCCACTGAGCTAAATCCCCAGCCCTTATCTGTTCATTTAGGTGAAAATATCCTTTCTTGTAGCTTTTTGAAATATACAGCACTTTATTGTTATAGTCACCCTGATGTGCAATAGCGCACGAGAAATTCTTGCTCTTAACTGTGACTTAGTACCTGTTGATCAACTTTTCCTCATGGCTCCTTATCCCCTACTGTCCTTGACTTCTGGTAACCATCATTTGACATTCAACTTCTGTGAGGAGATCAACTGTTTTAGCCCTCCCATGAATGCCTGGCCTATTTCACTTAACATAATGATCTACACTTCCATTCTTGTTATTACACAGATTACACTCTTTTTCATGGCTGAATAATGTTCCATCATATATATCTCACATTTTCTTCATTTATTCATCAGCTGATTGACACTGAGATTGTTTCCATTTCTTGACTATTTTTAATAATTCTGCAGTGAACATGTAAGTACAGTTATCTTTTCAAAACACTGGTTCCCTTGGATGTATACCCTCTAGTGACATTAATGATTCATCTGGTAGTTCCGCTATTAAGTTTTTGAGGAACCTCCATACTGTTTTCCATAATGGCTGTATTAATTTATATTCCCACTACCAGTGTAAACTTCCCTTTCTCCACTTTCACACCCTGATTGCAGTTGTAATTTTATATGTCTCTATGCCATTTTCCCCCAGTATTATGGTCAAATCTAGAGGTGTTCTACTATTGGCCTACACCCTAAGTCCTTTTAATTTTTAATTTAAAAAATTTTGCTAACCAAGTGCTTTTGGTTGCTATTTTATGAAAAGTAAAAACAAACCCCAGAAATCCAAAGCAAAGAAAACCCAAGCTCCCCAGAACACTAGCTGTCACTGTTTCCCCAGAATCTGATTTTATAAAACACCCATTAATGATGAAAATGAAGTTTTAAAGAAAGATATAAAGCCAAGGGAGGGTATTTTCTGAATACCCTCCTTTGGTCTTATATCTGACCACAATGTGGAATAAAGGAGATGCAAAAAATAATGCAGGATAAGAAAGGAAAAGGAACCAAGCACACACTTCTGACAAATATTCCAACCCCAGGAGGCCAAGCAAATGGAAAAAGTGGATCCCAACCCAGACCAGCCACCAGGGACAACACCCACATGAAGAATACAACCTGGAACAAGGGAATAGGGGTGTATGTCCTAGAGACTCCCCAGAGATACATGAAACAACCTCCAGCCAGGCATACAGGTGCTATTACTAGAATTAAAATCAGTGCAGTTAGCTGCTACATTCTTACCAGAAAACAGTGGCCTTGGTGTGTAGCACAACTGGTTAAAGACACCCCATGAACTCCAGGAAGCGAAGAGTGGGGATAAACCACCAGCAGGCACAAGATCTGTGTGTTACAGGCGTCAGCAGGGAAGCAGAGAGAAGTGTTGGCAGACCCTGAAGTAGCCGGCAGTCCTTGTGGGAAGAGTGGACCCATTTGAGAAAAGGGGTGGAAATGGGTGTTTTGCTCACTCACTTGGAGACAAGTTAGCAGCCTTGTCCACTTAATGGATTAACATCCCTTTTTTTTCTTTTTTTTTAAAGGTAGAATTAAATATTCAAAAGGTTAGTTCTGTCTAAGTATGATATTTTTCTTTGAAAAAACTTAAGGATGGATATTGAAAGCACATTAACTTGTTTGCTTGCCATATAGAACTATGGGGTCCAGCATGGCAGGTGCTGGCTGTGTGTCACTGAGGACTTGAAACAGGGCTAGCTCAAATTGAGATGTGCTGTTAACTGTAAAATACTGGATTTTGAAGACTTGACATAGATAAAAAAGAATGTAAATAGCTCATTTTAAAAATATTGCTTAATGTTTAAATGAGTATTTTGGGTGTATGGCTAAATAAAAACTATTAAAGTGAAAAAAATTGTGGTATTATGGATTGAACCCAGGGCCTTAGAATTTAGCCTTTGAATTCAAACCAAAGACCTTTGAAATTTGAGATGAGTTCTTGTTAAGTTGCTAAATTGTTTAGGTTGCACTCAAACTTAAAATCCTCCTGCCTCAGCCTCACAAAGTGCTGGGATTATAGGCTGGACCATTCTTGATTATTGACCTCCACTAGTTGTAGGCTCCATGAAGACAGGGGTGGTGTCATTTCTTCCCAAAGCCGTGTCCCCAGTTCATACCACAGTGCTGGGTACATAGCGGACCCTTGATGAATGTTTAGGGAATGAAAGAGTGACAGTGCATTATTGAAGATGTTGCATCTGTCCCCTTGGATCTGCTAATCTGGCTGCTTTCACATACTTCTTTCAGGAAGCACAGTGAAGTTGGTAGATGGAGTCACATGTGGAGTCAAGGAATAAACCCCAGTTGTGTGCTTTCCTCTCCTAGGCACATCAGCTTTGGAGGCATAGGAACAGCCATCTTTTGGCCAGTTTAGGAGGTGGGAATATTCTGGAGGTGGTGACCTTTCAGGTACCACTCAAATCAAATCCAAGTCCCCATCCACCTTAATTAGAAGTGAGCTCAGCTCGGAATGTAGACCACGACTGAAAGAAGAGCCTGATTTTTTGCCAATGAGTGGCTGAGCTATTGGAGTAAATCCATGTGTCCCCACTGACACTTAGAAGGATTCATGTCCCCCTAGTTCTGTTCTGTTTACTGATTGCAGTTGTCCCTCAGGATCCACAGGCATTTAGTTCTTGGACTCTTGACCCTAGATGCTCAAGTCTCTTAAATCAAAGGGCATAGTCTTTTCATATAAGTGTCCTCCACATACTCTATGTCATCTCAGGAGGTAACTGTTTTAGTTACTTTTCTCATTGTTGGGACAAAATACTCAACACCTGAAATTAAAGGGGAAAGGTTTATTTAGCTCACAGTTTGTAGAGATTTCAGTCCGTAATCAACTGGCTCCAAGGCAAGGAGGCATGGCAGAGGGACATCCCAGAGAGAAACAGTTCATAGTAGGCAGAAGGCAGCCAGCAGCAAGGAAGTGACAAACCAAGGCAACCCTCTTTCTGTCCCTTATATTCTCTCCAGGCTACCCGCCCCTGTGGGTAGTACTCATGCCCAAGGAACGCCTTCCCATTATCCATACCCAGACTCACACAGAGGGCTGACTGTTTAGTGAGCAACACTATGTGCCAGGAGATGGGGTCACAGCGATAATTGGGACTGACCTGGTCCCTGACCTCAAGGAGAGAAGGACAAGCAAGCACGCAATTCCATGATGAGTGTTCTGAGTGTGTAAACTTTGGGTGCAAGGGGTCCAGAGGAGAATCCTAACCCAGTCAGGATATGGATGGAATGCAGCCCTGAACCCAATCTTTCTCTCTTCTTTCTTTCTCTTTCTTCTTTCTTTCTTTCTTTCTTTCTTTCTTTCTTTCTTTCTTTCTCTCTCTCTCTCTCTTTTCCTTCTTTCCCTTCCTTTCTTCTTCTTCTTCCTCCTCTTCCTCTCTTCTTCCTTCTCCTTCTTTTCCCTCCTCCTCCTTCTTCTTTCTTCTTCTTCTTCTTCTTCTTCTTCTTCTTCTTCTTCTTCTTCTTCTTCTTCTTCTTCTCTTTCCTTTTCTTTTTCTTCTTCTCCTCATTTTCCTTCTCCTTCTTCTCCCTTTGTCTTCCTAAATCCCTAAGTTGTCCACACTGTTCTCCAATTTGAGATCCTCCTGCTCCAGCCTCCCTAGTAGATCAGATCACAAGCATTTGCCACACCATACCCATTAATTCCAATCTTAAGGACTGAGTTGGCTCTAGTGAGGTCATGATGGGTAGGGGACTGTGACAGAAGGGCTGTCAAAGTAGAAAGAACAACATGAACAAAGGCTTGCAGGTGGGAAAGTATGTGGAAGAACCAGAAGCAGTTCTGCTTTGCTGAGCAAGGTTGGCATTGCTGGGAGAAGACACCAGAAGTGAGGCTTGTGCTTCCTACCCCTTCCCCCAGGGGGGTTTGACTACAAGGTGACAAGACAAGGAGGACAGCTTAGTGCCAGCCTTTGCACAGAAGAGCGGCATGCTGGGGTTAGGAAAGGTCCCTCAGCTGCTGTGTTCCAGACCCCTGGAGCTGGGCCTGCACAGCTTGGTGCATGTCACTCAGACACTGAGGGTATGGATAATTCAGAGGGTAGCAATTTGGGCAGCAGTCACATGCCTGTCTCATATCTGCCCATATTGATTCTATGGGCTAATACTAGATTTATCTAAAAACCTACGGTGGGATAGGGGATGTAACTCAGTGGCAAAGTGTTTACCTAGCATGCAGAAGGTCCTGGGTTCAATCCTTAGTACCACTCAGAAAAAGGGAAAAAAACAAAATCTACCTTCCTGGCCAGAAGTGCCATGAGGGAAGAAACCACCAGAAGGCACTTATTTGCCTTAATTTTTTAAACTTTTTATTTTGAAATTAGTTCCTCTTTATGGGAAAGCTGTCAGGTTTGTACAAAGAGCTGCTGTCTAACTCTAATTTACAAATCCCATTTCCTGTACGAGTCAGGCTGATTTTCTCTTTGCCCCACAATATGGTGCAGTAGGTGAGGAGCACAGAAGCCAACCCAGCCCATGTGGAGGGCAGCAGAGAGGTGTGGGGCTCTAGGTCAGGAGGTGGCACCCAGGCTGGGCTGAGGGAGCCAATGACCAACTGTAAACCTAGGTCATGTTGGGGCAGGAGGCAGGAAGTTTTCATTCGTCCTTTAGAGGCCTCAACCAGTGTCTGTTGGATGAAATAGACACCATTTCAGGCCTGGGACAGAGAACAGGCCACAATTCTTCTCAACCTGTGGTAGTTGGTACAGCGTTCCTGAAATTTTTGGGGTGTATGAATTCTGGGATTGGACCCCAGGTCCTTTCACAAGTTAGGCAAGGTCTCCACCACCAAGCAACTCCTCGAGCTCCTAGGAACATTTTTGAATGTGACCCATACTGAGAAATATGTTTTTCATCATGACCCAGTACACACACAAACACACACACCATTATCATAAAATATTTAAAATAGTGTTTTTATTTATATACATGTACCAACTCCATATAATGAATGTAAATAATGTATACTGTAAAAATGCACTAATTAAAATAAAACACTACATATGATGCCATCTGATATTTTTTATTCTATTACCTTTTATTCAAAAGGAAAATTTTTAGTTTTAAGGGCCACTAATAGCTTGCAAATCATAGTTTAAAACTCACTGAATTAATACTTTTAGGTCATAGGTAAGAAAAACTCATAAGAGATAGTAATAAACACTTGTTTGTGTGTTGTGGTAAGGAAAACAGACAAATGGTTACCTTTAGGGCAGCATCAGGAAGGAACACATAACATACATATACATATATATATATATACACATATATACATATACTGTGGATATACATACACATATACATATGTATGCATGGGTAAAATTAAAAATTTATTTATCTATGCACTTAGGATGTGTGTACTTCATTCTAATGTGACAGGGATGTTTCATGTATTCAAGGATGAAAATACATCTGGGTCTCTGGATGGGACTAGAACCCAGGGTCAGCAATCTAGCATGTTCTCAGGAAGAACAGGGCTATGAATCCAGGAAGATATACAACCTGAATCTGCTACTTAATAGCTGTATCACTGTAGAAAAGCAACATAACCTTTCAGAGACTTATTTCCTCATATTAAATGTGGCAATAGTAAATGTTAAAATGGTGCAATGATCTAATGGATACAAAACAATTGCTCAGCACCTTGTGCCTGTTCTGCATCCTATAAATGGGAATTTCATAGACTATGAGTGCCTCCTCTTCTATTTTTCTATGTGCATCCACTTCAGCATTCCCTTTGTGGACTGTCTTTCTCTGCTTTTCTTGTCCACAGATTGAAAAACCAGTTCTCTTCAATTCCCTGTCCACATGGTGTGGTTCCAGCCACACCTGGAGACTGTATGTTTCTCAGTCCCAGATGAAATTCCTTACAGCAGAAGTTTAACTGAGTCACCTGAGGTCCTGGTGCCTGTGTCCACCTCTAGTGTAGTGAGCAACGGTGGAGAGAAGGGGAAAGAAGGCCATGTGAAGCCCAGCAATCTAAATGTGGTCTGGGGTCTGCTATGAGTTGAACCATGTCCCCCAAGGGGGACAAATATTGTAAACTAAATATTGTGTATTGCAATCCAAATATTGTAATCCCTTATCTTGTCCTCCTTGTGGTCTAGAAAGTTTATGTCTGTAATCCCATTGAGACGTTATTGGAATCCTGGCAAGTTAATTCCAGTCTACCACCTCCAATACAACCAACAGTGAAAATAAAGACACTAAGACATATTCAAAGTTATGGGCAACCAAGGTGTCCTGAGTCTGGTCCAGGTGAGGATACACAGAACAAAGTCCTTGATCCAAGGCCTCCTCCAGAATGTATTATGTCATGAAAAAGGGACTGGCTTGAGGATGAGTGACAGTGAGGATGGTGGTCATTGCATGAGCAATGTGAACTGAGCTGACCAGGTAGAGAGCAAGCACCTCTGCAGAATGCAGACAAGATGGTATGCAGAAAGACCAGTCTGAATAACTCCATCAAAGTACCATTTGAATGATTTAGGAGGCTGTTGCTTCAGTTTCTGATACTTTTGTGCTCTGGAAAGTCATAGCCTTTTAAATTGAGGCTCATAACCAGTTGACATTCCTGGAGCTATATGGGTCTGTCATGCTGCTGTGCACAACCATTTGTGAGGAACACAATGTGATCCTGAGGAAACAGGAAACTGTCAGCCTGCCTCAAGGATTACACATCAGCACCTCAGCCAGCCTTATCTGTATTGCTCAAAGCCAATTGAAAGGAGAAGGAAAAAGCTTAGCCAGATCTGCACATATCAGGACATGGAGATTGATTTAACTAATGTGTAGGTAATAGTTCTGCATGCAAAGACAACCGTCCACTTGGTCTTCTACAATTGAGTCACCTTGGGTCCTGATTCCTGTGTCCACCTCTACCTGGCATGAGCCATGGTGGAGAGAAGGGGAAGGAAAGCAAGGTAAAACCCAGTAATCTAAATGTGGTCTGGGAGCCTGCTATGAGTTGAACCATGTCCCCCCAAAATTTGGAGCCACGATCTTTCAGAGGCAGTCACGTTAAAATGAAGTCAATAAGGTGGACCTTTGTTATGGTTTGGATGTGAAATGTCCCCCAAAGGTTCATATGTTGAAATGCATCTGTATTTCAGAAATGATGCTTCTGGAAGGTGATTTGACCATGAAGGCTGTGACCTCATCAGTGATGATAATCTAATGAGCTGCTGGGAAGTAGTAGAAACTTAGCAGTTGGGGCCTAGTTGGAGGAAATAGGGCTTCGTAGGCATACCCACGGAGACCGTGTCTTGTCTCTGGCTTCTTCCTCCCTCTTTCTGTTTCCTGGCCACTGGAGGTGAGCAGCTTTCCTTACCATGCCCCTTTGCCATGATGTTTCTGCCTTACCACAGGCCTAAAGGCAATGGAACTGGCTAACTATGGACTGAAGCCTCTGAGACCATGAACCAAAAGAAAACTTTCCTCCTTTAAATTGATATGTTGGGGTATTTTTTCACGGTCATAGAAAGAGAACTAACACAGTCCTCATCCAATATGACTGCTATCATCACATAAAGGGAAACTTGGGCACAGAGACAAACATTCACAGAGGGGAAATAGGGAGAAGAGGGCCATAAAGATGGGGGACTGATGCATCTATAAGCCAAGGAGTGCCAGAGGTTAATGCAAAGCACCAGAAGCTGACACAAAACAAGGAAAGATTTCAGTCAGAGCATGACCCTGCTCTCACCTTGATTTTGGGTTTTTAACCTCCAGAACTGATATAAAATATTTCTGCTGTTTTCGGTCACCTGGCTAGTGATACTCTGTTACAGCAGCCCTAGGAAGTGAATGCTCAGGCACCTCCTTGTGAAGACAGGAGTTGTGCCAGGGAAGAGAAGGAACAGATACCTAAGGAATGACCATCATGCTGGGCCCCCCATCCAGAGAGGTCACCCCATCTCAGGCAGTCACTCCTCCCTCCAGAATGAGCCCTTAAGGCTCGGTGACAGCTCCTCTGAAAGCAGCCCTCTAGCAGACTCAATGGAAGGCTGCTATTCCTGGATCTTTACAGACACATGAAATCTACTGCCGTGTGGTTATTTAGCACCTCCAGCTTCTCACTTCTGCACTCGGCTTGGGGGTTGCAAGCAAGGGAATGTGAATATAGGTTGGACACTGAGTTGAGGCAGAGGATTCAGAAAAGAAACACCAAAATTTCAAACAGAAATTTGCCTCGAATAGGGCCCATTTTTATATAAATCTTCACTGATCTCCAGTTCTAAGTATATCCTTACCAAATCATCACAAACCTTTATCGTGGGCCATTTATTTATTTATTTATTTATTAGTTAGTTATGAGACACTGTATTAATCATGGTGAAGACTTGTGCTGCTATGGAGAGGTATAAAAGAGAACATTCCTAGGTGGAGAAACACACTCTTCTCTAGAATGGAAACAGTATGATACAGAAATCTCTTGAGGCATATGCCATTCATAATTAATGATGGTTTTTACAAAAAAATACATGCAGCATCTGACTGTAGTGATTTGCAATGTTTTTCTCATTTGAAATTGTTGCAGTCAAGATTTACAAGGGAAAGATTTAATACAGAACACATAATTTATAGCATTATTTTGTAATATTCATCCAAAGCGTCAAATAAAAAAGTGTGGCAGATCAGTCCACACACTAGAAACCCAAATAATCTAGCTGAGGACCTGGATCCCACAGCAATGTCCTCCATGAGTCCAGGTAGAGACCTAGAACCCATTGGCAATGTGCTCCATGAGTCCAACTGGAGACCTAGAGCCCATGACAGTGACTCATGCAAGTCTTTATCTAGGATCTACACTGGAAAGGCCCAAAAGTCAGCGTTGGAAGCTAGAAAGTCTGAGCCTGCGGGGTGAAGGATCTGTGCCAGCAGACTGAGGTATCTGCACTGGAGCCAGGAGATGACACTCAAGTTAAGGACCAGAGCTCCCCCAAAAAGAACCATAGTGATTCTCAGCAATAGCGAGGACCTGAGCCCCTCTAACAAAGAACAGCCGAGTTCATATCAGGCAAGCCAGCATGACAAGCTTCTCCAGGAGAATCACTAGTACACTGTTTTCCCCACCAGTTCTCCTTTTATGCTGTTGGCAACAATCTGCAGGTGGGCCTTTGACACTAAGCGCCACACTGAGTTCGGCTGGGTGTTACAAGTTGACCATTAGTTGATCCACCACAGATAGTATACCTTTGAGTTTACTCCAGTGTATATACAAATAGAAAGAAGCATTTTAGAAAGATTTTTGCCCTGTAATGGTTACCTCTAGGGAATAATTAGGTTTGGAGATGGGGGTAACAAAGAGGAACTTTCACTTTATTTTTGTATCTTTCTTATAAGAATAGATGAATAAGCCAGACAAGGTGATGCATGCATGCCTTTAACACCACACCTTGGGAGGCTGAGGTAGGAGAATAACAGGTTCAAGGTCAGCCTAGGTTACATAGCTAATTCAAGGCCAGCCTGGCCTACATAGCAAGACTCAGTTAAAAAAATCAAAATAATATATAAAATGAATCCATGAATTTGTGCAGTTTGTAATAAATTTATATATTGGTGCTTGAAGTTCCACAGAGTGAGTAATTCCATGTTCTCACTTTCTTGTCAACATACCCCTTGTACCTGCATTCATTCAATCCACTCTTTCACTTATTATCAAGCACTTACCACATACAAAACATTGCATTAGATGCTGATGGTTTGTAATGAGAAATTTAAAATATAGTTTCTATTCAGCTGATTATCAGTTTTCATTCTGTGTGGGAGAATTACAAGGCAATTCTCCCTCAAAGTAACAAAATTAACATATGATGGATAAGAATAGATATAACAAAATACTTGAGATGCAAAATATTTCCCAGGAACAAAGAAGAAAGAATAAGAAATTGATTGTACCTAAACTGAAAGTTATAAGAGAGAAAGAATTTTTGTATCTCAAAGATGGTAGTCAACATGAGACCTTGAGACACAGGCAATCAAGAGAAAAAGAGTTAACAGGACTCACCCAGTACAATAGAGCCTGAGTACCTCACTTAGCTTACTAAAATGCTGAAATTGCTTTGGCAAGTGTGTGTCTATATCCCCACCCCAGGAGAGGGACAAGGGGAAACCAGACCCTTCTGGAGGGTTCTACAACTAGAGAAGTTTAGCGAGACTAGTGAAGGAGCAAGTCCAAACTAAAATGCACCAGAGAAAGGCTGTAAATTAAGCCTCAAGGAGATTGAAGGCCAATGGTAAAGCAAGGATTCAGACCCAGGCCACAAATGGCTGAGTGAGTGGGTTGTGAAGCAGAGCGTGTATTGTTAGCCAGAGACACAGCCAGGTGAGGGTATGTTGTACACAAGAAAGGAGAGTTCCAGGCATTGGTATCAACCTTGGAGTGGCTTCTTGGGATGCCAGGTGTACCAGGCTTTTTAAGAGACTGTATTTGTACTAGAGGTATAGCTTAGTGGTGGAGCACTTGGCTAGTATATTGGTTCAATCCCCAGCAATGCAGATAGATAGATGGCAGAGGCTGCATTCAAAACAAGCAGTTTACCACTGCAGCAGAGACAACATATCAGGCTTTCATTGCTTGCTATCTCAGACATTAGAGCTATCCAGCAGAGTCCCTCACTCTGGTTCTGTGGTCACTGGATAACCTCCTGAGTAGAACGCTCCCCCATACACAAGCTTACTGGGATCTAACCAGCTGGCCAGTCAGCATGAGTAGTCTTTTATCCTGGACCTTTATTTCCCATTGTAATGCTTTTTTTTCTCAAGAGGAAATATACACAATTATGTTCTCTTTCTACAAAAGTTTTCAAAAGGAAATATACATGATTATGTTCTCTTACTACAAAAGTAACATGTACTAATTATAGAAAATGTAGGCAAACTAAAAGGGAACACAAAAATCATTCATAATCCTACAACCCAGGACATCTACTGCTAGGATATTGTATTAGTTCAGATTTTTTTAATGTATCTGTTTATCTACAGTGCATACATATGGTCATGTGCATATTTACCTTTGGTCATCTATCTTTATTTTCCTATGTTATTTAAAAACTTCTGACAAAGCATTTTAACACAATATAGACTCATATATGGTAAAATGTGAAAGATTTCAGAAAACTTATAGAAAATAACTTTATTTCCTCTCTCTCCTCTCTCTCTCTCCTCACTCTCTGTCTCTGCCTCTGTTTTTCTATCTCTCTGCCTCCTATTTCTCTCTAACTCTTGGTTGAACCGAGGACATTCACACTGAGGGCCATCTCTGGCCCCTTTTAAAATTTGTTTATTTTGAGACAGGGTCACACTAAGTCACTAAACTGCCCAGCCTGGGCTCGAATTTGCTATTCTCCTGCCTCAGCCTCTCAGGATGCTGGGGTTACAGGCTTGGACCACCATGTGCTGCTGCATTCCTTTTTTTTTAAGCATTTAGCTATCAATATGACATAGAATTCACCTAGAGAACCAAAGGCCCTACCATCGTATATTTTACTATTTTTAACTCAAGATTATATCATAAATATCATATTAATAAATATAATTGACATTATCTTTTTAAAAGGTCACACAGAAGTTTATGAATGTAGTGTGATTTATTTAAGTAATCTTATTGTTGAACATTTAAGTTGCTTCCAATGCTCTCCTATTACAGATAGTGCTTCAATAAATGTCCTCCTGTGTATACCATTATGCACATGAGTGACCATTTTCTTGTAATAAATTCCCATGGGTAGAACTGTGGGATCAAGCAGTGTGAACATTTGAAAGTCCAATCAGCCTCCACAAAAGAACTATCAGTCTCCACACCCACCACTTGCAGAATGAGAGTGTTCATTTTCTTCAATCCTTGCTTATGCTGGGTATTTTCAATCTTTGCCAATCTGTGGGCACAATGATAGGTCACTGTTGCTTTAATTAGCATTTAAAATTGTTCCTGACATTTATTCATTTATTTAACACATATAATTCAGAGCCTTCTGTGTGCCAAACACTGTAGTAGACATCGGAAAGACAATGGTGGAGGAAAATGGCTAGTGGTGTTGATCTTATGACACTTGCAATATGATGAAAGAAGGAAACAATAATGAAATGATACCATACATAGAGGTAAAGCTGCAACTGTGACAAGGACCATAAACGAACAATGCACACAGGTCTGAGAGCATCAAATAGAACTTGGGTCATCGAGGTTAGTAATCAAAGGGAGAGTTGATGTGATCAGGTGAGGCAGGGAAGGGAGTATTCCACAGAAAGCAGCATGTGCAAAGACCCTGTGGTAGGAAATGAGCATAGTGAGGTGGTTAAAAACAGTCCAGTGCACTGAAATGTCAGGGCTGGTCAATTGGGTTAAGGAGTTTGGTCTTTACCTAAGAGCCCAAGGAAATCTTTGAAGAACTTAGAGCAGGGGAATGTTATCAGACTTGAAGTATAAAAAGATCTCCATGGCTCTGGTGTAGACAAATTGAGAGGAAACTTGAGTGAATTCAGCAAAAACACTGAAGCAGGTCAGTGGTTGAGAAGAGTGGAGGTGGGGCCTTGGGCCAGGGTGATGGTCTTGCAGATGGACACCAGCACACAGACACAGGCTCTAGTGGCATCAGGACAGATACTATGGAGCCAGCAGTCAAGCCAAAGACTATCACCAAGTCTTAGCCTATCTCTGTTCTGCCACTCTCTTGAATCTATTCCATAAATCCTAGTCCAGCTCGGGCTCTCCTGCTGCCTGAACCATACGCCAGTCACTTCTGTGCCTGCTGGTTTTGCCTCCTCCAGTTTCTTTTCTTTATCTTCCACCAGAGAGATTTTTAAAAAAATTTTTCTTGATATATAATTTACATGCCAAAAATGGATGCACCTTGAGAACATACTCATTAGTGAATAAATAAGACACATGTGTAAACCGTATCATTTTTATTAGTGTGACAAGCTGAAAGAGAAAAACATATGTACATGTGTATGTGTGTGTATATAAAAATAGGTAAGATAGTTATACTACTGATTTCTCTGAGTTCACTGAAGAGCAAGATTGGTTCGGTCAGTTGAAGGCAGATGTCTTGTGCTCTGGGTGAATGATTTGGGAATGACAATGCACAATGTATGTACCATTGTTGCTCCCTGATTGAAGTGGTTTGAATTTTTGTTGTAGTTTTTTTTCTTTTTTTTTAATTGGTACCAGGGATTGAACTCACGACCCACACGTTTGTAAGGCAGGCACGTATGCCACTGAGCTAAATCCCCAGCCCATTTTTTCTTTTTTTTTCTTTTTATCATTGAATAGAATGGATTTGAAAAAAAATTACATGCCATACAACTGACTCTTAAAATATGCAACTCAATGGTTTTTAGTATTTCACAGATATGTGCAACTTTTAGAACTATCAAGTTTTAGTACATTTTCATCTCCTTAAAAAAATGTTCCTTAGCACCTCTCCTCAGTCACTTCCAGTCCTCTCCGCCCTTGGCTACAACTAATTAGTAACTACAACTAATAGCTAGTAATTAGTTCCTCTGCTTCTTGTCTCTATACATTTCTCTATTTGAGATGTTTCATAAAATTAGAATTATACAGCAAGTATTTTTCTACTAACTTCTTCCTCTTAACATCATGCTTTTAAGGTTCACCCATGTATACCATGTATCAACAATTTGTCCTTTTTAATTACAGTACAAAATTATGTTATATGAATGTACCAGACTTTATTAATCTGTTGATGGGCATGTTTCTACCTTTCAGTTATTGCTATAACCATTGATGTACAAAGATTTTTTGTTGGCTTTTTTTTTGTACTGGAGATTATGCCCAAGGCCACATACATGCTAGGCAACACTTTACAACTGAGATATACCCATGACTCTTTTTTTAAAATATACTTTGAAACAGAGTGTCACTAAGTTGCCTAGACTGGCTTTGAACTTGGAATGCTCTTGCCTCAGCCTGCTGAGTAAGTGGGATATACAGGCATGTGCCTACATACCCAAATATGTTCAAGTTTTTGTATAGATGTATGTTTTCAGTTCTCTTGGGTAAATACCTAGGTGTGAAATTGCCGAGTCACAAGGTAACTCTATGCTTAACCTTTGTGGAACTGCCAAACTTTTTCTAGATGGTTGCACCATTAGACCTTAGCAACAGCTATGAATGAGTGTTACAGTATTACAGGCAGCTAAGTTAGATAAAAATTAATATACAGTCAGAGAGGAACTGGGCTCTCACGGAAGTCAGTAGAAGAATAAAGACATCAGAACTGTGCCTGAAAGTACATTTGAGGAAGGCCAGACCTCAAGGTAAAGATGCAGTTACCAGGCTTAAGTGCATCCCCTAGGGATAAGCAATAACTTGAGATTATACTATTATTCTATAATCTCAAGTAAAGTCCAGTATAGTCCAGATAATCATCAATCACCCAGGTGGGTCACCAGAATATCAGGACCCATCCCTTCCCCCAAATGCCTTGTTCTTTCCATGTACCCTTACTATGTGACCCACTTCTCTATTGGATCAATATTAGCTAAACAGCAATACTTGTCATCCTATGGGTTGATTGTAATTTGACTCATATTGTACCCATATTGTAATTTTGCTCTTCCTGACAAAGGGCCTCAGTGGCAACCCACGTTCAGGATCCCTCCGGCCTGTCGGGAGCTATTCCTGTTCTTTAGTAAACATTTCGTACTCTTGACCTCCTTCGTTCTTTGGAATTCATTCTTCAATTTCAGGGAACATGAACTCAGCATATCTGACATCTAGAAGGTTGGGAGTTATATTTTCCCCTACGTCATTACTAACAATTGTTATTATGTGTGTGTGTGTATTTTACTATAGTCTTCCATTCTGATGTGAAGTTGTACCTCATTGTGGTTTTCATTTGCATTTCCCTGGTGGTTAAAGATATTAAACATTTTGTAATAACTTTATTGGCCACCTGCCTATCTCCTGCGGAGATGTGTCTTTTCAGATCTTTTACTCATTTTAAAAATTGATTTGTAATAATTTTGTTTATATTTTAGTTACAAGTCTCTTGTCAGATATATGATTTGCAAATATTTCCCATATTCTGTGAGATAGCTTCACTTTCTTGTTGGTATCTTGGAAAGCACAAAATTTTTAAATATTGACATAGTCTAATTTATCTCTTTTGTGCTTATGCTTTTGGTGTCATATCTAAGAAGCTATTGCCTAATATTCGCATAATATTTACTCATTTTCTTCTAAGTTTTATGATTTTAGTTTTCACATTTATTTGATACACTTCAATATTTTTATATATGCTGTGGTAGGGGTCCAACTTTTCTTTTGCATGTGGATATCTGGTTGTCTCAACCTTATTTGGAAGAAAGGCTACTTTTCTACCATTGAATTATCTTGATACTTGCTATTATCTGAACATTTATGTCTACCTCTCACCCACACCAATCAATAAATTAATACCCTAAACTCACAGGATGAGGATATTAGGAGGACCCAAAAGAGCTAGGTAGCCCCTTACACTATGTGAACACACAATAACAAAGTGTTATCTGTGAACCCAAAGTGGGTCCCTGCCATAAAATGACTGCCAATGCTTTTGGCTATAGACTTCCCAGCCTCTAGAACTGTGAAAAATAATTTTTGTTGTTTATAAGCTACTTAGTGTACATTATTTGTTAATAGCAACCTGAATGAGCAACACTGTCAATCAATCAATCAATTGACTATGCCAGGCATTGTGGCACGTTCCTGTAATTCCAGCTCTTGGCAAGCTGAGGCAGGAGGATTGCAGTTTTAGTTACTCTTCTTGTTGCTAAGACAAAATACCTGACAGCCAAAATTAAAGGAGAAAGGTTTATTTAGCTCACAGTTTGTAGAAGTTTCAGTGCATAATTGGTTTCTCTCAAGGCAGGGTAGCACATTACAGAGGGGTAACAGTTCAGGCTTTGGTAGACAGCAAAAGCAATAAGAGTAAGATAAGTCTCTATGCCTTTATAAGATAAGTCTCTATGCCTTATATTGTATCCAGTCTACCAGGATTAGGGCAGTGCCAATTCAATCAGTAGACCTATCCAGAAATCACCTAGCCTTAATTCCAGCACTCTTAATCCCAGCATTGCATTATGAATCAATCACACACTCTAGATTTAGTCACCTCTGAAAAAACCCTATGACTACATGAGGCTTGGGGGGGGATCTAGACGCAAATGATAACAATTGCTGTGAGTTTGAGGCCAGTCTGGACTATGTGAATTCAAGGCCAGCCTGCATTACATAGTGAGACCTTAACTGAGAGAGAGAGAGTGAGAGAGACAGAGAGAGACAGAGACAGAGACAGAGAGACAGAGAAAAAAGAAAAGCAATTGACTCTAAACCCAAGGGTTTACTTCTGCACTCTTAAATAAATTCCATCATTCTATATGTCTATTCTTACACTTGAACCACACTGTCTTCATTAGTGTAGCTTTGTAATGAGTTTTCAATAGAGAAAGAAACTGTCCTCCAACTTTGTTTTTGTTTTTCAAGACTGTTTCTGAGGTCCAGGGATTTAGCTCAGTGGCATAAGCACCTGCCTTGCAAGCATGTGGTCGTGAGTTCAATCCCCAGTACAAAAAAAAAACCCAAAAAACTGTTTCTGGTTTTTAAAATTTCTACTCTTGTCAATTTCTGGAGAAAAGAAAGCCTGATTTTGATAAAAATTGCATTGAATTTGTAGATTGGTTTGGGCATTATTGTCTTTTGAGTAGTATTATGTCTTAATAATAGTTAAATTTAACAAAAGAAGTGCAGGGCTGGGGACTTAGCTCAGCAGCATAAGTGCCTGCCTTGCAGGCGCACAGTTGTGTGTTCAATCCCCAATTCCAGAAGCGCAAGGTTCATATGCCAAAAGCCACAAAATAGTTTTTGAAAGAATAAATGTTTTTGATAATTATTGATTGAAATTCTTGATATTATATCTTTAATTTCCTATTTCTTTTTGAGTAAGTCTATAGTTTGCATCTTAATTGTAATTTTTCCATTTCATTAATTATTAGCATATAGTTATTCTTAATACAGTTGTTTTATTTACTTATTTTTATTTTTTATTTTTGTGGCACTAAGGATTAAATCTAGGGCCTTCACACTGAGCTACATCCCCAGCCTTTTATTTTTTTTAATATTAAGACAAGAATCTAACTAAGTTGTTAAATTGCTCAGGCTGGGCCAAGCTTTCTATCTTCCTACCTCAGCTTCCCAGGGTGCTGAGATTACAGGCATTTGGCAACACACCTAGCTAGTATTTTTTATGATCTTCTCTCTCTTTTTTGGTACCAGGGATCGCAGTCATGACCTAGCCCTTGCCAGGCAGACGCTTATGACACTGAGCTAAATCCCCAGCCCCTGATCTTTTTTATTTCTATAAAGTTAGCAATCTTCTGTTCTTTTATTCATTATTGTAATAATTTGAGTGCTTTTTCTCAGTCTAGCTAAAAGTCAATTTTGTTGATTTTTTTTATGAAGAATCAGTTTTTATTTTTTTTATTTTTATTTTTTTGGAGACAGCTGGCCTGGAACTCACTGCGATCCTCCTGCCTTGGCCTCTCAAGTGCTGGGATTACAGGCATGCACCACCACTCTCAGCTAAGAATCTGGTTTTGGGTTTCATTGATTTTCTGCATGGTTTCCTCCTCTCTATCTCATTAATTTGTACTCTGATCTTTATTAATTTTTCCTTGGGTCATTTGGGTTGAGTTTTCTTTTCTTGAATATTTAGATTCTTGACTTGAGACCTTTCTTCTGGTTTAATATAAGTATTTATGGCTACATGCTTCCCTCTGGACACTGGTTTAGTTTCATTCTTAAATGTTGGTCTAGTATGTCATCATTGTTATTCATCCTAAGATTTATTCTAACTTATGTTGTGCTTTCTTTCTTTGGCCCACTGTATCAGTAAGAGTATGTTGTTTTGTTTCTATATATTTGTGAATTTCTCGAAAGTTTCTTTTATTCATTTCTAATTTCGCTCCATTTTGGTTGGAGTACACACTTTGCATGATTCCAATCTTTTTATATTTGTTGAAGCTTATTTTATTTTCTATTATGTGGAATATTCCATGGGCACTTGAGACAAATGTGCCTGCCTCTGTTGCTTGGTGGAGTGTTACATACATGTCTGTTAGGTTTAGTTAGTCTATGGTCTTGTGGAGGCCTTTTATTTCCTTTGTAAAATCATTTCTTTATTCAGTCCATCCCTTTGTGGGACACACAGGCACATGCAAAGATGTTTTAACATTTATATCTATGTTCCTTCTGTGTTTGGATATGTTGGATTCTCATCTATCACAATTTCAAGAAGCCTCTTTAATATGTCACTCAAGGCAGAGATCTGACTATGGGCAATCTCTAGTCTCTTCCAACTCTGACTTCCAGCCACACTGAATATCTTTGAGTTCTTTGAACACACTGTTGGTTTTCTTCCTTCTAGCCTTTTTACATGCTTTTTCCTTGTCCCAGATTACCTTTAATCTCAACTTCTTCTTTTCCAGCTAACTCTCACTCATCCTTCAAGGCCTAGGAAATCTTTCTGAACCCATGTCTGAGTAACCTGTTGCTCTTCTGTGTTCTCAGGACTTACTGGCCAGGGTTTACTGCATAACACTTCTTCCTTAAAAAAGAATGAGAAATTTGGCTTTTTCCCTCACCATCCTAGGAGCTCCCTGAGGGAAGGAAAGATCTGGATTATCCCTATTTCTCCAGCATCTGTCATAGGGCTGAGCAAAGTGGGAGTGTCAGGTTTTATTGAACAAACAGACAGACAAGTGTCTGGGTTCCACAGATCCACACATCAGTGAATATGTGATACTTTTTATATGAAAACACAGAAGAATAGTTTGCATACTTTGGTCATACATCTATCAAACACATGTGTAGGTTTTGGATATTTGAGAGAGATTCAAAATCAACTAGTTTTGACAGTGGATTGATAATGCCGGATGCGAGGCAAGGAGAGTTCAAGGATGACTCCTATGATTTGCACCTGTGTGACTCCTATGACTACACTGTTTCCTGAGAAATGGGGCCTTGTGTAAAAATCAGGTTGGGATTAAGATGGGGAGGAGATCTTGTATTTGTTCTTTCTTTTGAAATATTCAAGTGCAGATGTCAGACTGGCAGCTGGATACATGAGGCTGGAGCTCACAGGGGGCCCTTGGGGTGGAGGTCAAATATGTACTATATTGGGCGCTGTTCTTGATAATAGTTTTACAGGCAGTGAATAAATGTATTTCACATGATTCTTTAAGTTTTTTTATAAAATAAAGTAAGTGCGCCTTCACATGATTATTGTAGTGACCTTTGGAAAATGTTGAAAGCCTAGACTAGAAGTAAAACTCAAGAAAGGTGGTTTTTCAGAGGTGGCTTCATACTCAGATTTCCGATGTTCTAATTTGACTGAAGAGTGGAACTTAGAGTGCCTAGGAAGAGCGGAAGGCTAATGTGCTTAACCCAGGATGTCCAACATAAAGCCAAACACGACTTGGGAAAAGGGAAAGGGCTTCTTATGTTTGGATAAGATTTTTAGGAAAAATTACTGTCCTAGTTCAGGTTGCTGTAACAAAATATCATAGACATGGTGAGTTAGATACACCAGAAATTTACTTCTGGAGGCTAAGCATCCAAAACTAGGGTGCCAAAATTGTCGAGCTCTGGTGAGTACCCTTTCCCGGATTACAGACTGTGGGTGTGTTTTATCCTCCTTCAGCAGAAAACACAGCAAGGCAGTCTCTGATTTTTCCTTTTAAGGACACCCATCCCGCTCATAAAGGCTTTACTCTTGTGACATAATTTCCTCCCAAATGTCTCACCTCCAAATCCTGTCACAATGAAGATTAGCATTCAACATATGAATTTAGGAGAGACACAAAACTTTGGTGCCTAATAACTCACTAAGCGAGGTTACTTAATAATTAAAGAATCCTTCCTTTTTTTGTGGTACTAGGGGTCAAACTCACAACCTCATGCTTGCCAGGCAGGTGCTTGTGCTGGTGAGCTAAATCCCCAGCCCGGTTACTTAATAATTAACATAGCTCTTACTATGTGCTAATACTGTTCTAAGCAGTTTACCAATTTTGACACATTTAATTCTCTTGAGAACTCTATAACATAGGTACTCTTATATTGTTATCTGAATTCTACAGGGAAAGGAACAGAGGCACAAAGACAATTAGTAGTTTGCCTAATGTCACCTAACGAGCAAGAGACACAAAGCTTTAAATCTGAGGGGTCTCGTTTGAATCCCTGCCTTGTGATGCAACCCATGTGAATTAGTTGTTTCCAATCAGCTCAATATAAGGACTTAATAAAAAGTTCTAAACAGGGGAAAGTTCATTTACTATACATGGAGTGTGTGCATTGGAAAGCAAACAAGCTTCAAACAATATATTCAAGCCAAAGGAAATTTGGCGAGTTTAGCTGTCATTGCCTCATGCGTCACACCATGAACTTCGCAAGTCCGATTTACCACATGATGTCTTGGGAAATTAGTAATTATTATGCATTTTCTCTGCACTCTGCCTTAACCATGACCAGTTTATGAGCTACTTGGAAGACACCAATACCAGGTATAGAGATACACTAAATCTGTCATTGTCAATCAAGGACTTTTTTGAAATAAAAGAGCCTCCAAAACATTTTGCTAGACCTCCCGTGATTGACAGGACTGTATTATAGATGTGACAATACATCTGAACAGATTGAATTCAAAACTGCAGGGGACAAGCAAAAGCTCAGTTGACTTGCTCAAGGAAATGTGGACTCCAACTGGACATGTTGATTGGACAGATGGTGACTAGAAACCTCTCATTTTCCATTGCCGAGCTGTCTTGAGTTCAATGCATTCATAGATTTTTGAAGAATGCTGCATTATATTTGGTGGAAAACAAGGCACAACTGCATGAGAATTCCCTGCTCTGGACACAGGGGGAAAGGGTGCAGAAGAGGGTTTAGCTCATAGCATCCCAAGAGTCCAGAACCAGAGGGAAGTCTCTCACCATAGGCTAGACATGCAGAGCCAGGAACCTGCAAGTCAAAAGGACTAGCACAGTAGCAGCAGAGTCAGAGCCAATCTCTAGGCTCAGGCCATGTTTGACAGAGGCCAGGCATGGCTGATTGTCCTGCCTTTCACATAACAGCCTTGATAGGGTACAAAGAGCCCAGCTACAGTTTACAGATCTTGTCTCATTTCATCTTTCCTCTTCTCCCCTCCCCTCCCCTCATCCATTGTCATCTCTTCTTTTTTCCACTAGTGGGAATTGAACCCAGGTCCTTCACACTGAGCTACATCCCCAAGCCTGTTTTTTCCCCCAGTCTGTTTTATTTTTAATTTGAGACATAATCTCAATAAGTCAAGAAGTTCCTCTCAAGAAGTCAAGAGGCTGGGCTTGAATGTGTGATTCTCTTGCCTCAGTCTCTCAGAATGCAGGGATTACAGTTTGTTGCCACAACACCAAATTGGTTTCTTCCTTTTAATATAACTGCTTTATTGCAATGTAACTCACATATCAGTACGATTCACCTCAACCACAGGCTCTGATGAAAATAAACATTTCTTTATCTCCATAACCAAACAAAATACAAATTTAAAGACATTTTTCTCATTGCCTTAGGAGTACAGACATTTTATTTGTTTATAGCCTGCCTGAGACTAAATGATCAAACACTGTATCAGTGTGTGTTAGCATTCCACTCAGTGGAATAGATCTACCAAGAAGTACAACATCCTTAAAATTTACAGATGAACATATTCCCAAGCTCTTTGGATGGGTGGGCAAGCTCTGGGCAAGGTTGGGGTTTTCCTGATGCAGCAGAAAATGCATAATTTTCCTTAAAAAACTGTCAAAATTGAGTTTATCTCTGGAATAAGCATGAAACAGACACAGACAGAATAGCTCCTGCTCTCCCAGTTCATTTTGTTAAAAATACTAATGTCCTATTTTTATTATTGGCTCAATCAATATTGATCCACTAGGTCTATAAATATGCAGTTTTGACTCAATACATTTGATTGGGGTTTCAGGGCATGCTTTTGTATTACTGCTCCCACAATACATGCTGTTGAATAGATAACAAGCCACATTTTACTATCAATTTATGCAGTCTCTACAGATCTGCCTTTTATTACATGGCCTACAATGGGGAAAAAATAAAAATGCTCTGTCTTAAGTAAACTTTCCTAAAATGTCAGCTGTCTTGGCTAGATTTGTGATCAGAGCTCCATGGCAGTTTATTTAAACTATAATTTATGACAAGGGCTTAGAGAACTGGTATTTTTGTCTTGATTGCTTTTTGAGGGATAGGGCATTTATTTTGGAAATCTGGAGAGAAGGTGCTTGCAGCTATTGTGTTATGAATACTGAGAAACTTGAAATCCAGCCTCCCCTGAATGGAAAGTCACAGAATCCCTCATAGAGGTAGGTGCACTATCAAGTTGCTTGCAGCAATACTCAGGTATTCTTCTGGAAGCACTTTGGCTCTTTGTTTCCATGTCAAAAGCGCATCCATGAAGTCCCCAAGTTCCCCGATATAGAGCATGGCATTAACCAGTCACTTGTATGGTCATAGAAACACCTCAACACTCTTCCAGCACCAAGATGGCCACATAAGGATCCTTCAAAGACATGGAGTGGTGCACACTGTGTGAAAGCAAACTTAGCTGAAGGGTGTTTATCTTAATGGACAAGATCCCATCTGCACTTGAGACGAGGTAGTTCTCCCTTGCTTGCTTTCAAGAGCTCTTCAAAAATCTCTGTCCTGTGTCTTTGCAGGGAGAGTGAAAGGGTCTTAGTTTGGGAATCTACCCTCCTGATCCCCCACATACACTCTGTGCTCATCCTCAGGGTTTGACTCTAGCTCAAGATAATAGAGTCATGCCAATGGAATCTGCCAGTGTTTGTTTATTATATTTATTTATGTCCATTCTGGACATTAAATTGAGGGCTTTCAAACTGAGCATCATCCTCCAGCCCTTTTTATTTTTTAGGACAGGGTCTTGCTAAGTCACTGAATTGCACAGGCTGGGTTCAAATTTGGGAAATTTGCCCACTAAAGCACTGGCAGTATAGGCATGCTATGCCTGGCCTGTTTACAGAGTTTTATACTAAGACTTCCCCCTAATAACATGACACTTTCTTCTGCTTGTTTTACCCAGCTGCCTCCTCTTATTCAGACCTCAATTAGCTATCATTATGACTGTAAAACCTTACTTGATTATCTGAGTCTGAATTAGGTTCCCATCCCCAAGGGTCCCAGAGCATCTTCTCTTTATCACTGAGCTGTAATGGACTGTTTATCTTTCTGTTCCCCCACTCTCACCTAGACAGTAAGGTACATAATGGCACTGGTTTACTGCTGTATCCCCAATTTCGCATATAGTGCTCAGCACAAAGAAAGTGCTCTGTAAAACTTTATCAAATCAAAAAGTAGGCAAATTCATCCCATCAGCTAACCCATCCCTTAAACGCAGGCTGCATCCTTGAATTACTCCTCAGTTGGAGACTGACACTACAGAATGGCTGATTTTAAGTAATATGACTTCCCCAAAAGTTGGCTGGATGAGTTAGCTGCAGGTCAATATGCTCCCAGGTGGCTGAACCTACTTTATAAAGTTATTTAATATTAACCAATTGAGTTACAAAAATATGTGTCAAAGTCAATGGTTTTAATTTATTTTAATGACTTCTTACAGGAGCAAAGTACTGTGACCAATTATCTTTTGAGGTCCTCCCTGGAAGCCATGTCACCAGTTTACTAGAAAAGTGCCTGCATTGTATTTGCTATTATGAGGAGAATATTTGTCCAAATGAATATTTTAGAAGTAGAAGTTTGCAAAGAAGGTGGCAAAGTCTTTGCAAAGGTTCTCTATCCTACTATATTTGAAATGCCACATTGATAAAGATGAAGTAAGGGCTAACAAGAGATCTCATGTGATGGTAGCTCCTTGGTGAGTTTACCAAGATCTACTGTCTGTTCTTCACCTTTGAAATTATTTTTTTTTTGTATCAGGGATCGAACTCAGAACCTCATGCTTGACAGGCAGGTGCTTAAGCCACTGAACTAAATCCCCAGCTTCACCTTTGAAATTTAAAACACCTCAAATTCTGGCTGGGAGGTACAGCTCAGCAGTAGAGCTCTTACCCAACAAGCACAAGGCGCTGGGTTAAATCCCCAGCATCCCCAAGAAATAAAATAAAAATAAAACATGTCAAATTCACACTAATCAAATCAGGGATCCATTTTAGTAACTTGAAATGAAATATAGAACAAATATCATAAAGGAAAATATTGACAGATTTGTGTGGATAAATATTTAAAATCTTATATAAAAATTAACTATAAATAAAATTAATGAAAAATGATTGATATCCATATATAATGACCTCTTACACAATACACGGATGACTGGCTGTAAGGGAGGGCAACATGTCACAGGTTTTAGGGGGACATTTTGATACAAGCCATAGCACAAGGAATTCAGGGCCTTGTGCATGCTAGGCAAGTGCTCTACCACTAACCAACATCTTGCCCTCCTTGATCTCTTGACACTATTTAGTTCTGTCACCATTATATTCTCTTGAAATCTTTTTGTCCTTAACCTTCAGTGACATATGATCCAGGTTATTCTCCAACTTTCACAGCTTTTCTTTAGTTACCTTTTCAGACTTTCCTCCCATTTTCCATGTCTAGAGGTTGGGATTTTCCAAGGATTAATCTTGAATCCTTTTCTCTCCTTTGTTAATTTGATCCATTCCCATGGGTTTAAATATCACCAATGGGTTTTATGTTTAAATCTCTTCTGTGAGGTACACTTGCTAATTTATCATCTCCCCCTACATGTCTCAAAATCATCTCAAACTCAATATATCCTAAACTAGAGCCTGAAACTGTCTTTTTCCACAAAACAGAGATTCTCCAGTTTTTAGGATCTCAACAAAATGTAACATCAGATTGGCCAAAAACCTAGGTGTCATTCTTGGCATTTTTGTCTTCCTCATGTCCCCATCACCAAGTCTGAGTTGTCTTTATCTTTTAAATATCTTCTACACGAGTCTTCTCTTCATATCCACTTCTACCATCCTTAGACAAGCCTCCCTGACCTCTCAGCTTCCTAATCACCCTTCAGACCACCTTTCTTCTTTTCAGTACATTCTTGACACTGAGGCCAAGGGAAGTTTTCAAAACATGAATGTGATATTATGCTCACTCCTGTTTTAAGCCCTGCAGTACCTTCCTGTGACAGTTGAGTGTTAATTTGATTGGCTTGAGAGGCACTGAGGGGATTGGTGGAGCACATTTCAGGGTATGTCTGGAGGGTAGTGGGGCATGATCTTGAGTAATTAATCTGGCTTCTGCCCCCTTCCTCTATGGAGCTGTTCCCCTGCTCTGCTTCCCAGTAACCATGAACTAAGCAGCTTTGCTCTGACACACCCTTCCACCAGGATGTTCCCATCTTGGAGCTGGATAACCATGAACTGAACCCCCTGAAGCCATGAACCAAATTAAACCACTCCTCCTTTAAGCAGCAAGTATCAGGTTGTTTGTCCCAGCAATGGCAAAATCGACCAATATACTTCCCACTTCTTTTAGGTTAAAAACAAACCCCTTATTATTGCCTGGGGCCCTTCATGACCTTGCTCTGCCTGCCATCCCAGTCTCATTTCATAACACAACAGACCCTTGGCACTTTAGCCACACCAGTTTTCATTCTGTTTCTTAAGTAGAGATTTCACATATGCTCTTCCTTTTCCCTGGAATGTTCTTCACTCTTCCTTGTTCCTTTACCTTAGTGTTATGGTTGATAAATTGTGTCAATTTGAGAAGTTCAGAAGTTTAACTAAGAGACTCAGCAGGGAGCCAGGGTTCTTACTTATTATAAATATCCCCCTCCTGTGCAAGAAGAGGGCAAGAAGATTTTGTGAGTGCTACACTCTCCCTGGAAGGCGGCGGGCGGGGGGAGGGCTGGCTGTGTATGCTATAAGGAAAAGAGGCTTGCTCTTCCCCTCTTTTACTCTGGCTCCTTTTGCTGGTTGCTGCCTTAAAGTGTTGCCCCAGTGCTATACCAACCTGCATTGGAGTCAGCTGATTATGGACTGAAACCTCTACAAACAGTGAGCTAAATAAACCTTTCCCTCCCCCATTTGAGGGAGTATTTTGCAGGATATTTTGTCTCAGCAATGAGCGAAAATTAACAAAACACTTATGGACTCTTAGTTAATCTTCAGATCTCAACTCATTTCCTTGAAGCCACAATACTGACACTAAACTGGTAGATAAAGTAACATCTGCCTCCAGCCCCTCCCCTACCATTTGAACTTTCAGGGTACAACAAATAACTCCTGAATTGCTTTTACTGAAATATTATTTTTGTATTTCTCTATGAGTTATTTGATTGTTGACTGTCATCCCTACTAGCCCATACACAATGAGGCAGAGACCCAGTCTTTTTGCTTGTCATTAATGTCTAGCACATAGTCTAAGACATAACATACAATTGTTGCTCAATAAATACTTGAAAAATTAATGAATCATGCAGTGACCTTTGTGTAGAGGACATGCACAAAACTATGCCAACTAGTATTTCTCCTTTTGGTGTGGCTTCTAGGAAGTTAAGAATTACATACCTGAGATTATCTTTTTCAATGCTGGAACTCTAACTCCAAACCTCACACATGTTAAATAAGAGTTTTACCACTAAACTACATCTGCAGCCTGTGGTGGTTCTTTTTAAATGTCACCTTTACTAAGACAAGGGATACACAGAAATAGAGTATTTATGTGAGGATGCTTCTGGGAGCCGTGAACATTTAAATTGGTAGAGTGAATAAAGTAGATGGAATTCCCTAATGGGAGCATCTTCTATTCTTTTGAGGGCTGTAATAGATCAAAGTGGCCAAGAAAGATTGAATTGACTCCCTGTGCCTGACTGCTGAGCTGAGACTTAGTCTTCTCTCCTTGGGTAAGGAATTGTACCATTGAGTCCCCTGGTTCTCAGGCCGTTGGATTTGGGCTAGAATTTTATACTACTGGTTTTCTTGAATCTCTAGGTTACTGACAAGAGTAGATTAGTAAGCTTTTTAGTCTTCATAATCATGTTAGTCAATTCCTTATAATAAATTTCCTGTATTTTTTTGGTCTTTTTAAGACAGCATCTCACTATGCGGTTCAGGCTGGCCTTGGGCTCACTTTGTAGCCTAGGCTGGTCTTGAACTTGCAACAATTCACCTGCCTCAGCCTCCCGAGTGCTGGGATTACAAGAGTGCACCACCACCATAGGCAATTTCCTATGTTATTGTCTCTATATATACATACAAAATATGCCTGTTAATGACATGTATATTAATGATAGGTTTATGTTCTGAGAAATGCATGGGTAAATAATTTCATCCTTGTAGAGGCATTATAGAACGTACTTACACAAACCTAGATGGTATTTTGTCTTACACATCTAGACTATATGGTCTGTCTATCTATCCACCCTATATATATTATAACCTATTACTATGAAGGTCATTTACTCCACATGAGCGTAAATCAAGCATGGAAGTATGATGCAATCAAGAGACACAATAAATGCAAGATATATGAGATAATTCTGTAGACTGTTTTTTCTGGTGCTGGGAATTGAACCCAGAGCCTTTGCACTGAGCTACACTCCTATCTTTTTTATTTTTTATTTTGAAATATGTCTAGCTAAGTTTTCTAGTTTGGGCTATAAATTGCAATTCTCCTGCATAAGCCTCCCAGAGTTCTGGGATTATAGGCATGTACCATTATACCTGTCTCACTGTAGATTGTTTTACAGTAAGTGTGTGTGTGTGTGTGTGTGTGTGTGTATGCACACACACTGGGGATCAAACCCAGCACTTGTGAATATGTTCTACAACTGATCCATATCTTTAGCCGAGTAAATTTATGCAACTGGAAATACACACTAAAACAATGATTAAAAATATAGTACAGTAAATCCATAAACCAGTAACTTAGTCATTATTATTATCAAGTATTATGTGGTGTACATAATTATATGTATGTGCTGTACTATTATACAGCCATCAGTGCAGTAGGTTTGTTTACACCAGCACCACCACAAACGTGAATAAATGCATCATAATGTGACATTATAATAGCCACAATGTCACTAGGCATTGGAACTTTTTAGCTCCACATTAATCTTGCAGGACTATGTCAGATATGTGGTTCATGGTTGATGAAACAGCTTTGCAGGGTATGTGTGTCTACATGTGACCCTGTTGCTTCTGTTTCTCTGGAGAATCCAGACTAATACCAAGCTTAATCACAGCAAATATGAACATTATAGAAACAGTATATTTGAATTATGTCTTCAATCCTTGTGTGGCATATCTAATTTACTGACCCATAAATCTGTGTTGGTATGAGATGACTAGTGGTGGCGATGGTGAAGCCAGTGTCTCACCAAGGTGTCATCACTATCTTTTCCATCTCTGTATATTTTTATTTCAGTCCTTTGCCTTGGAGACTTTACTGTGGAAGACTACAAGGTCATTTATTGGGTTGAGACCTTGTTTCTCCAGATTCTGTACCATATCTGAGGGCTGTTGACTAACTCAGAATTAATCTTTTCAAATCTTTTTTTTCTTTTGGAATATAACACGCATCCAGAAGTTTCTTAAAACATGAAGATAGAGCAAAATCAATATTTATAAAGTCCACATAACTGCCACCAAGTCAAGGAAGTAAACATTGATTTTATTGCCTATATACTACACATCTTATATGCCTTATGACTGATTTTGTGTTTGATTATAAACATACTTTGTATTTCTGTATATAAGTATCTGTGTGTGTGTGTGTATATATATATATATATATATATATATATATATACATAAACCAATGCTTTATATTTCTGTGTGTATATATGCAAAACCACACTTTATATTTCTTTATAAAACTCATAGTGCCTAGTGTAGTACTCTAGATATGGCAGGTGCTTAATACATTTTACATGATTGTAGTGTAAGACTCTGGAAAGACTGCTGAGGACTAATTTTGGCAAAGGAGAAGCATTTGGGGAAATACAAAATTATATCATTTGTCTAAATCAATGTGTACAAGGCAGGTATGAGGATAATGAGCAGATCATGATGTGGGTGGAAAACGCAACATTCCCTTAAGTTCTGGCTACTGCCTAGGACTATTGCAGCATTGTTTGTTTGTTTGTTTGTTTGTCTGTTTGAGACAGGGTCTCATTGTGTAGTCCAGGTCAGCCTTGAACGCATTATGCATCTCAGGCTGGCTTTGAACTCTCTCCTTAGCCTCCTGAGCACTGAGATTATATGTATGTCACCATGCTGGGTCCTGTAGTATCCCTTTAACTGTTCTCCCTGCCTTCTGGCTTGCCCTGTTCAAACAGTTCCTCATATGGTGACTCAATCTGTATAAACATAGATCTCTTGTCATGCTACTGCTCAGTGCATTCTTGCAGTCCTTTTCCAACTTTGATGTATCACAGAGCCACCCGGAGAGGTTGTTACAAACCCACATTTCTTCTCCCCTACAGAGATTGCAATTTAGCACATCTGAGGTGAGGTGAGGTAAGAAGCAACATAGGTAATTTTTTAAAAAAATTTTAAATGAATACATAAGATAAAAATAGTACAAATTTATGAGTGTGTTAGGCATCTTTCTGTTACCATAAAAATACCTGAAATAATCAACTTATAAAAGAGAAAACATTTATTTTGCCTCATAGTTTTGTATGTTTTGGTCCTTGATCAATTTGTCCTGTTGCTTTTGGGCCTGTAGCGATGCAGTACATCATGTCCAGAATGTGTAGTAGAGAGAAACTGTTCACTTCATGTGAGTCAGAGAGCAAAGAAAGATGAAGAGGCCAGGGTTCCATGATCTCATATGAGGCCCCGCCCCAGTAATCTAAAGACCTGCAACTAGACCCTACCTGTTTTAAATAAAATCATCTTTTTAAAAAATGATTGTGATACTACTTTTGTCTTGGAGGTTTGATTTGCAGTTTTTGTTTGTAGTGATGGGAATTGATCAAATTCAAGCCCTATGTGTATACTAGGCAAGTGGTCTACCACTGAGCTATGCCCCCAGCTCCAGAATTTATTTATATCTAACGATAAATTAGTACCCATTGACCCACCTTTTTCCATTCCTCTGTTCCTCTTCTGGGGCATATTAAGAAACACTCATTCAGAACCATGGCTTCAGCCAGGAGTGATGGCACATGCCTGCAATCCTAGCATTTGGGAATCTGAAGCAGGAGATTCATCACAAGTTCAAGGCCAGCCTGGGCTACAAAGCAAGATCCTATCTCAAAACAAAAACAAAACACATGACTTCAAAAGCTCTATATTTCCTATAGATTGAAACTTCAGCATCCTTAGGATGACACACATGCTCATACAAGGTGCCCTCTACCCTTATTGTACTGGGGGTTGAAATGAGGGCCTTTACATTGAGCTACATTCCTGGCTCTTTATTTATTGTTTTTTAGACCAGTTTCACTAAGTTGCTAAGTGACCCAGGTTGGGCTTGAACTTGTGAAGCTCTTGCCTCAGCCTCCCAGAGTGCTGGAATTACAGGTATGTACCATCACACCCAGCTAAGGTCGCCTCCTTTAATGCTGACTTTATTCCCTCCATGCCACTCCACTCCCATGACACTGTTGCCATAATCTCTTTCTTGAACTTCTACAACAATCAACAATGTCTTAGTCCATTCTCTGTTGCTAAAAACACAAGACTGCAGACTGGGTGAGTTATGAAGAAAAGAGGTTTATTTGGGATCTTAGTAGTGGAAGTGCAAGGTCTAGGGGCCTCACTTAGTGATGGTTGCTTTCTTCTTCCTCTTCCACCTTTTGTGGTGTTAGGAATTGAAATCATGGTGATGGTCTTCTTGTTGGCCCTAGTCTCTAGGTAGTACAGGGTGTTACATGGTGAGAGACAAGGAGCACACATGCGTTCTGCTCCTTCTCCTTATACAGCCATGATAATTCAACCTTGGGGGCTCCATCTTGGTGACTTTATCTAATCCTAATCATCTCCCAAAGGTCCCAACTCTAAACATGAGTCAGATTACATTTCTACCCTTTTGATACCTCACAAAGGGAATTTCATTTCAACATGAATTTTTGGATGGGACAAACCATATTTGAACAATACTAAATAGTGAACTGAGTCCCAAGTCCTAACTGCTTTCGTCACTCTGTGCTCCAACCTTTTCCTCAAACTGGAGCCAAAGTGACTTTTCAAAATTGAAAATATGTTCATGCCATCCCCCCCAAAAGTGCTCAGCAGCTCCTCACTATACATGGGACAGTTTCTTCTGATTCAGGTGGCACAGCTTGTGGATATCATGGTGCTCTTTCCAGAGTGTCATGAAATAATTGATATATTAAATCCCAACATATGAAATAAAAAAAATTTTCAAAAGAACACTTCTGCTAGCAGAAAATATGTCTACATTATGTGTGTGAAATATAAGGTCATAGCCACAAGCACAGATGTCCATGAAAAAATAAACTGTTGAATTAAGTATGATCAGTACTTGAATTATCTGTTTACTATTAATTTGTTACTTGTTCACTCATTTTTTTTGCTTTCTAGTAGATAAGCAAGAGCATCTGTCAAAGATTTAGGAAAACTTTATAGTTAAAAAAGAGTTAAAATAGAGAAACTTCTACCCATTAACTAATTTATTTTTCATGGTGAGCATCCCATTTGCACTGGGCAGTTCCAGGCACTAGCTGAGTAGGCATTATCACTGGAGAGCAGTTTGACAATCGCTCTTCTGGAGCAAAAATCCTAAGCAACTTACTACAGTCGATATGACCTTTCGAGAACTAGCCCCAGCTTGTCTTCTGGTCCCGTATCACTTACACTCAGTGTTTCCTCCTTTTACCATTCCTTCTGGCCAAGACTTGAAAATCCCTAAATAGTCCCTGTTTCTCCCTTTCTCAGGGTACTGGGGGTAGAATCCAAGGCCTCATGCATGCTAGGCAAGTGCTCTACCACTAAGCTATATCCTAGTCCTGCCCTTTCTGTAATCTTAAACACACTGTTCCTCTACTCTCTCCTTGCCTGCCAGACAAACCACTACTCCTTCTTGGACACTCAGTTCAAATGACTTCTTTGAGGTGACTTCCCTCACCTATTTGGGCCTCTTCTTCCCCATGGTCTTGCTCCTGACTGATTATTTTCCTTATCACATGGCTGGTTATCTGTGGAGCTATCTAGAAACTGACCTGAAGGTTGAGGTAGGGGTTTTTGCCTCCCATTCCTTCTTCAGTCCTCTGGCACTCGGTACAGTCACTAATATGCAGTTGAGACACAGCAAATATTTGTGGAGTGAATGTAAAATTAAAGGAGGAAAAGTTTATTTTCAGAATCCTTCTACTCCCTACAGAGGTTTCCTATCTTCCTTTTTGCTTTCCAATGGTTATGCACATTATTTATCTATTTAGTTCATTAGTACACGTGTAGTACATGTTTACATTCCTTGTACATGCAGATAACACATTAATTCCCTTTCCGTCCCCTTTCCTTTCCCTCCCTCCTCTCCACCCCTCATTCCTGGAGCCCCTCCCTTTTTTGGGTATGTTTACAGTCCATAATACTTATGTTCTTTGTGTGGTGTTGGTACATGAATATAGCACTCTCCAATTCATTTTTTCATCCCTTACCCCTTTCTGCCCTCCCCTCTCTCCGTCTCTTGATCATTTTTACTGCTGAGAATCATCTATCTCCCTACTTTCTATTATCTATTTTTCTCTTTATTTTTACTCTGGGTTTCTCATACAGGAAAAGCCATGTGATATCTAAGCTCGTGTGTCTCATTTATTTCACTTAACATTATGGTCTCAAGGTGCTGTACTCCTTTCTAAGCAATCCTTTCCCAACCCTCAGCACTCCACACTCTCCTGCTGCCCATTCTGCAACTTCATCAGGATCTGCTGCTGTTAGCAATGGCCCAGACTTCAGATTCTTCCCTTGATAGCCTGCCATCCTCACCAGTCGTGTGTCCTATCCTCCCAGGGCTAGATTTTCAGATAAACCAGAGATTCACAAGCTTTAGAGTATATTAGAATCCCTTGGTGGGTGTGATAAAACATACTTTGCTGGGTCCCTGTCCTAGAGATGGTCATTCAGAGATTGTGATTCAGTAGAGGGGCGAGAATTTGAATTTCTTTTAACTTCCCAGGTGAAGCTGATGCTATTGGACAAAGACCACATTTTTAGAGACATTAAAATAAGCTGATGTAAAACAGGAGACAGCAGGTGGCAAGGCACAAAAGTAATCTTTAGTTCATCTTTACTCCCCCCACTTAGCTGGGTTTCTGACTCAATTGTTGCTGTCTGAATCTGGTTAATCCCTCATCATTTTCCCTCTGCCTTGCCTTATCTTTTTCCTCCAACTTGCTGATCTTACTTTTCACAATGTTCTCTGGGCTTGTCCACTTGAGACCAGCTCTATTGTTCTTTTCTTTCTCCTTTTATATAGCCATGGCTTTAGGACAAAGGCTTTTTCCAAGTTCTTAGATCCATTTTATCTGGCGTTAGTGCCCCTGCCTGGTTCAGCAGTCAGAATGACCTTTGCAAAGTTTGGCTCCCAGTAGGGCCCTCTCTAATCTAGCTGGGCTAGCCACTTCCCCTTGCAGGCCGGGAGTATGGTTCCACAAACATTAGCATGCTAATGACAGTCACCTGCTGGGCCTAGGGAAGTTGTGGCTTGCTCCAGCTTCCTTAAGCACAGTGGAAAAACTGAAAATGACCCATTTACATACTTCTGTACATTCCTTCACTCAGCAAACACTGCTGGAGCACGTCCTGAGCCCTGTGCTGGGCTCAAGAGATCTCACAAGGACACATTAAATATGCATGCATGGTCATGCCAGTGCTGAGAGTTACCAAATGCTTTTTCATAAAAGTGACCTATCCGCTTCCCTCACTACTGGGGACAGTCAAGGAAGAAAATACACGGATTCATCACAGATGAGGCTTCTTGCTTTCTGAGCCTTTCCATGTACCCTGCACCTATGGAGGTGATCTGGGACTAAAGACTGGGAAGCTGGACCTGACAAGCTTCCAAACCTCTTTATTTTTAAATTTTATTTAAAGAAAAAAAAGAAAGGGTAGAAATAATACATAATTTCAAAAAAAACCAGTAAGAAATCACTAGTTGATAATTACAAATTGTCTTTTTAGAACAAACCTCTTTATTGAAATGAACTTTATAATTTGCATCCTTCAGTAATTGAGCCACTGCCTTGGTTGAGGTAAGGTATGTAAAATACAGAATACAATGAGTTAAAAACCTCTCTATACTTTGACATATACGTGTGCACGCACATACACTAATACACCATCACACACTAGGGTCACACAACCCTTTATATACACACCACTAAAACACATCAACATGCACACATTGGCATATGCCCACACCTATCCTCACATGCAGACATACACAGCAAATGTGAATAAGCCAAGACAGACATCGACACAGATAAACATGCAGATACACAGCTCACACACACACACACACACACACACACACACACAAATGCATGTCTACTTCCATATCAACACCAACACACACAGTGCTCGCAACCAATGGAAACCAGGAGGCTGAGGCCCCAGGAGAGGCTTGCAGAGGCAGATGGCAGGTCTTACAGTTGTGGGACAAGCCACTTGGTCTTGGTCTGTGTGGCCCCACATTTTGGAGGAAGAGGCCTCTGATAGTCTCCAGGGACAGGCTGGAGTGTGTGACAAGAGGTTAGGGCACCAAGGATTCCCTGATAAGGTGCCTCAGTGCTAGGAGAAAATGAAAGGGCTTCATAAGCACGAAACTGTAAGGGTGAAGGGATACAGAAGGCAGGTAGGATTCCTGGGTAGCCCCACAGTCTCGGGCTACTTCCTGCCCCCCTCTCCAGGTAGCAGCTCTAATGTTGCCCCCACCGGAACTCCTTGCCCCACTCAGAGCTCCTCCTGGGACCTTTTCCCACCCACCTCACCCCAGCCCTAGCTGGGGATGACGTGTCTCCCTACTACAGAGAGGGAAGCTGCCAGTCACCTCTTGACTCCCCGCCCCCATCCGGTTGGGGGCCAAGGAACTGCAGTTCCTTAAATATAGCCCTGATCCCAAGTGTGGCAGCCATTCCAGTCTGGGGCCCAGTCCCTCCCTCAGGTTGTGCCTCAGCACTCTAGAGGGTCTTAGAGACTCCAGCCACCCCTCTTCCTTGCCACCGCCATCTGTCCTGCGGGCCTGTGCCATCTGTCCCATAGAACTTCCCTATACTGGTCCCTGCTTGTGCTAAGCTCTTTTCTTTAGGCTACTCTTGCGTTTCCAGAGCAATGACAAGGCCTAGTGGACACCAACTGAATGTTTGGTTCTTCCTGACAGTCCCTACAGCTTCCCTCTCCTGGTATCTCTCCTTTCTTCTGACCTCTTCCCCATCCAAAGTCTCTCGCTCCAGTTGAGGAAACACTTAATGGAGCACTTCCTGAATACAAGGTTCTGCATTTGGCACTGGGGACAGGTTTCAGGGAGTCCTTTTTCTCAAGGTGCACAAGGAGTATAAAGAGCTCCCTGAGTGAGTGAGAGGCATTGCCAGTGGAATCTAGGACCAGGGAATCTCCGACATGGCTACTCAATTTCCTTGACTTTCCTTTTTCTCCCTCTTTCGAAGGTTTCTTCTCTCTCCTGCCACCTCCTCAGCGGGCTTCTGCCCTGGGCATCTTGGGGGGGCGCCCCCCCAGCCGGGGTTCCTTCCACAGGTCTGCCCCCCCACCCGTTCCCGGGTCCTTCTCTGAGACCAAGGATCCTACCCCTTTTGCAGAGTGCAGTGTCCTCCTGCTGGCTTGGGGCTGGAGCAAGCAGGGTTTGCTTGGATTCGCCGCTTGCTGGGGAGCCAGTAAGGGGCCAGTCCCAGGGGAAAAGGGAGGTCGCCAGGGCTGGAGAGGTGCAGAAGTTCAGGAGCAAAGGAGACAGGCGAACAAAGTCCTAGCCTTTGGGGAGTTCTTATCTTTTGCACAATGCCGGCCAAGTTGTCCCGGGTGGCATTGGAATTAAGCGGGAATGAGAGAATGAAGAGGGAGAGGGAAGAGCGGAGAGAGAAAGGCTCAGAGACAGAGACCGATTGAAACTGAGAGAATCACACCGGTGTCCGCTCCCCATCCCCTGTTCCTCCATCCGGTCCCACAGTGCCGCAGAGCTGCGGACCTGCCTCTCCCGAGACTGGCCCGCGGACCCAAGCTAGAAGAGTGATTAGTCAGTCTGAGCCTGTGCTCACGCCAATCATCTACAGCTGGGTTGACGGGAGCAGGTGTGAAGTCTGTTTGTATTAAGTACCCAATGGTGGCGAGCTCGGTTTCACAAAATTACAGTACCCGAAGCCTGGAAACCCCAGGGCAGCAGGGACATCTTAGGTCCCCTGGCCTCAGGCTCCACAAGTCACAGCTCAGTTATGGGGCCGTAGCGCGGCTCCCCTCAACTTCTCCTTTCTTAACCTCTACTATGAAGCTGCAGGTGCCGCATCCCCATTCCCGCAGCCTCAGTAAAGCCCTTGGGCCCAGAAGGGAAGGTGGAAGAGAGTGGAGGTTTGAGACTCCAACCGGCCACCAGCGCTAGTATCCAAACACCATGGGATCTCGGTGGAGAGCAAGAAGGGGTCCCGGTATCCTGGCGGAGGGAGAGGAGGACTGCAGTGCTCAGCCACAGAGCTGAGATGGGAGGGGGAGGGGCGGGTGCTCCCAGTCTCAGGGTCTGGGGACTTAGGTCTACTAGGGAGAGCAGGGGGGTGTGACAAATTCAGCTGAGGTTGGGACGTACCACGGAGCCCAGTGGCGGGTGGGGGCAGAGGACGTGGTCACCGAGGGGAGCCCCCGCCCCCCTTCGTAGAGGCCTACGGCTGGGGTTGCAAGATTTGGAACTGAGCTCGCTATAAGGGGAGGTTGTGCAAACCCGCCCCCTCCCCACACCCCCCTTCCGAGGGGGTGGGAGATAGAGGAGAGGTTGGGGTTGGAGCCTCCGCGAAGGGGCCCCTCCCTTTCACCTCCCCCAACCGGACTTGGTCGCGCCCGAAGTGTAACACTTTCTCTTTGTCGAGGAGCTCCTCTGTTTCCTGTGCAGTAGCTCCCACTGCGGCGGCACCCGTGGCAGCCAGGAGCGATGGCAGCGACCGATATAGCTCGCCAGGTGGTGAGTGCGGGGCTTAGATACTAGAACCAGGGCTAGGGGCCGGGGGAGTACTGAAGAAATTTGGCCGCCTTTACGGCCACCGTGAGCCGTACAATGGGCAGCACCAAGGAGCCTAGGCATGGCGGGACTTTGGCTCTCGGGGTCGGCGGCTGGGTCCCCCAGCTTATCTTGGAGAACTGTAGTGGCGGGCAGGCGGGCAGGCGAGGGGCTCTGGCAAAACCTGCGAGCGGGCAACTCAATTTGCCTAGCCGGAGAGCTGCAGTAAGCGCCACTACCTCCCCCGCTGCAGCGGCTGCCCCGCTGCAGGGGCGTTGCCGAATGAATGGCTGCACAAACCGCGACCTGCTCCCGCTCCATTCCCTGGCCCGCTGGCCTTGCAGCGGCCCAGCGCACAGCTGCGGGTTGGGACTCCAGCTAGTGGCTAGTGCTAGAAGAGGGACACAGGGCTACGCTTAGCCTGGGGCTGAAGATAGAGAGTATGAGGGGGGCAGGGAGGTGACTCGTTGGAGTAGGGTTTCTCCATATGCATTACATATGTGACTGCGTCTGTCTGTCAGTGTATGCGCGTATAAGTGCACGCGTGCGCCCTCCTGCCTTCCGTTGGCGGGCGCTAGTGGCGCTCTGGTTGTGTCTGTGACCCTAGAGTATGTTCACCACTGTGGTGTATAGGGGCGCATCTGAATGTCTCTGTGTCTGCTCCTGTTGTGTGCTTCTGGCTCCCATTTGTGCGTCTGTGCAGAATGCAGCTCGCTATAGGTGTCTGGCTGCGTATTTTGGCGTTTCAGAGCGGACCTCGGGGGTCCGTCTTGAGTATGTGTTCAGTGTAAGTGGGTATGTATGCTAAATTCTGTGGAGCCAGCTTCTTTTTATGAGGACTGAGGAAAATAAAGGAGAAACTTGCAAAAGCAGTATTGTCTCTTTTTGTTGGCGACCGACTCTGGAAAAAACTATTAATTTAAAAAAACTGAAGTTTTCCAGCCTCGGGTATGCAGAGAAATCAGATTGAAGTGACCTGAGGCTCCGTATTTGTTTCCTCGTGCCAGAAGTTTGGTTACAAAGGGAGATGATTCCATTTGAGGGGGACAGTCTAGCTTTTCTATACATTCTTGGGCACCTGGGGTTTTAAGAAGTACACCAGGGCCGGGGATTTAGCTCAGTGGCTTAAGCGCCTGCCTGGCAAGCATGAGGTCGTGAGTTCAATCCCCGGTACCAAAAAAAAAAAAAAAACCAAAAAAGTGCACCAGCACCCTAAGTTGAGACAGGAGAGTGAGGTAGAGGTAGGTTAAATACTGTGACACCAAATACTGCTTTGTGGAAATCTCCAATCCACAAAAAAAGTTAAACTTTATAGTTTACTTATTTAGAGAAATACTCCATGCAGTGCAATTCCTGTGCAAAACAAACAAATAAATGCCTGTAGGAATTGGATGTAATTGAAATTGATTTGTTTTCAAAATCTAAATTTAGAGTCTGACAGTATTTTCTCTCTGTAGGGTGGAGGAGTTTATTCCATCTCCTGTCCCAGTCTAGGAGAAGGTCAGGATCATTTCTTTGGAACTTCCCCCACTACCTGCATACCCAGCTCAGAGCTCTTTATGCAATGTGGAAGGACAAGTTGTAGATGGAAGCCAGTGCCCTGTAATGATGCGATATGTAAGAATTCTCTTCACCCCTAAGACTGGTACTGTGGTATCCATTGCTTTAGTGTTCTGAGGGCTTCCCAGAATGCTTCAGCTCCTTGTTACCTGCATTTTAGAGATGGCATAGTTTAGTGGAGGAATTCATCTCCTGGATTATGCTTGCTTTATCTCCAGTGAGCAAAAATGACACTAATGATTTTTCTCATCAGATAATGAATTTGCATCGACCTGCCCATAGAGTCTCATCAGTCTCCATTGCCTAGATTAGGATTGCAGGATGGATGTTGTCAAGGGGATCATTCCAGAAGATTGTTTCCCCTTAGGCATAATTTAGACAATCCAGAGATCCCTTTTGTTCTGAAGATGGGGGCTGGAGGGTGGTTCAGGGCAAGTTTGCTTTGCATGGCTCCAGTAGGCTCTGGCTGGCCTTGCCATACAATACACTGAGAAACATAACTGTATGCCAGATTCTGAAGCTGAAAGAGCAGCCCAAGCACTTGAGACCTTGTTATGATGATAAATGGGTTTCTGGGAAAACTGACGTCACTGTTCATGCCTCCTTCCCCCAAGCCAGTGAAGCTCTTATTTATGTGTCATTTGTCTCTCCGTTCTCTTTTGTGTCTGCAAGAGGTTGTAATTCACTAGGGGAAGATGGAATTAACTCAGGAGACCTTGAGTGGCTGGTTGCTGCTGATTTCTTCCAAGAAACATGCATCTAGGGTTTGGAAGAAACTTGTGAATAAGCCTAAGGATGGCTAGTTTAGGACTTCTTTTTAATAATCTCTGAGACATGGTGTCATGCAAGTAGCACCCCAGTGTGTGTGTGTGTCTGTGTGTGTGTGTGCCCAAGGCAGTCGAGTCACTGTGGCTAAATATCCTTCGTGATTATACAGGCCAGAGAGTCATAGGGTTGGGCCTATATTTGGGCATGGATGAAATTTGGAAGTTCAACTCTTGTGTGCATAATTCATTTCCGTCTTATTTGACTGAACACTGAAAAGGATTCTGTATGATTGCCCTGTTTTACCACCATGTCCATAGGCATTTATTTGACAGATGTGTCCAGCATTATGGGTAGCCTTTGTCAACTGCCTTACTTACTTTTTCTCATTGCTGAGACAAAATATCAGGCACTCAAAGTTAAGGGAGAAAAAGTTTACTTAGCTCTTGGTTTGTAGAGACTTCAATCCATAACTAGCTGGCTTCAAAGGCAGGGTGGCTTGACAGAGGGACATCAGTGGAAAAACAATTCATGGCAAGAAGAAAGCAAGAAGGCCATGAAAGAGCAAGCAGCAAGCAAAAGCAGCAGCCCTTTTTCTGTTCCTTATATTTAATCTCGGCTACCCACCCTTAAGGCAGGTAGCGCTCATACCCAGGGTGGGGCACCCTTAATCCTAGTATTGTACCATGAATCAGTTCCAGCATCACACAGTCTAGATCCAGCCACCTCTTAAAAGCCCCGCCCTATGACTGCATGACGCTTTGGAGGGACATCTAGATACAATCCATAAAATATGAAAAAAATAGTAAGACTGATTTCATGACTTTTGTTTCCAGCCTAGTTGGAGAGACACATTGTGGACACTATGAGATAATTAGAAAACTATCAAAGATCAATGGGGTGCCCTACCACCCACTTAACTAACTCTGAGATATCTTGGGCTGCTATTAATATGTATTCTGAAGGTTATATGACTCATCCCAGATAACCTTGCAAGGCACAGGGCAGGTCTAAAAGCCACATCCGTTACCTCTTACACTGAGCTGTTTCTCTCAATATTGTGTTTTAGGGTCCATATTGTGAGTGCTAGCCCCCAGAAAGAACAGTCTGGTTGAGTCTGGCTTGATCCAGTCCCACAAAGTAGACACTGTTAGTTTCTCCAGAGGCTCTCCAGTTAATGTTTATTCTCCCAACTAAAAAAAAAATTGTGAGCACTAATTTTGCCCTACAAAATTAGCTGGGAGCTGGGTGTGGTGGCATATGCTTATAATCCCAGCATTTGGGAGGTTGAGGCAGGAGGATTGCCATGAGTCTGAGGCCAGCGTGGGCTACAAAATGAGGCCAATGCCAGCCTGAACTCCATAGTGAGACCCTGCCTCAAAAAGATTTAAAAAATTAAAATTAAAAAATTAAAAAGAAAATAAAGTTAGTTGGGGTCAATTTAGGACATCTATCTCAGAGAAATTGCATGCCCTTGAGAGGAAGATTGCTACTGAAATCTGGTCTTCCTAGCAAGTGGTAGTTACCTTCCCTTTGAAGGGCCCTGTCTCAGTTGACCCTACTCACTAAAGGTAATATTATACTCCAGGCAAGGAAAACAAAACCCCAATATTAGCTGTAACTCCCCTGGGGATATATCACTGAAGAAAGTTTACATGGCTCTGGACATTAAAAATTGTTGACTCTGAGTTGAGGGCATCTGAACAATCTTCTAACTTTCCTGTGTTTGAGATTTTTCAAAATAAAAAGTTGGAGGAGCATTACAGTAAACCCCCCCCCCCAAATTCACATAACCCCATCCCTCAAGGAGTGCACAGATTAGTACTGGAAGTAGACACAAATCCTCATGTCATTGTCATCATGCTCTGTGCGACACACACAGTTCCTACTTGCCATGAGAATTCATGACAAGGGGACCTAATCCAGCAAGGGATAGAGGCAGTAGGTGACAGGAAAGGTTTCCTGTGAGCTTCAAATAGGAAATGGGTAGGTGTGAGCATGGGTGAGATCTTACTTCTGCCACCCGGTTGGGAACATGTCATTTGTTAATTCCCCCACTGCTATTTTCATTCATTTCTTCAACATTTATTTATTGGGCATGGATTCTGGCAGGCCTTGTGCCAGCTTCTGAGGTATAATGGTGGCTAGGGCATTCAAGGACTGTGTCCTCTTGGAGCTTCCAGATGAGAGGCAGGAATAAGCCCTCTTTCCTCTTCATGTTCTAAATCCTGGAAATGTGTGTTATTGGTGTGCTTATTACAAAGCTATACCATAGCAGAGTGATTTGTCTGCGTAGTAAAATGAGATTTCAATCTGCAGTCATATGCATAGCATTTACTTTGTGGAGTCAGTCCCTGCATTAAATTTTCTATTAATTGCTGGCCTTGTTACCCAACATACTCCTCCCTCCTTTTGTATGGCATAAAAAAAAATTCATTGTAGTTGCCTGTGCAAATCTAATTAGGAAAAGGAATCCTCTGGAAAAAGGAATTCCAAAATGAAATAGGAGTAATTTCTAAACTTATCTGGGTTTCTGGATTATCAGAGACATGGTTTAATGTTAGCATGAACAATTGAGAAGAGTTTTGAGTTGCATGTGTGTTACGATCACTTTTAAAGTGATCGTAATTTTCAAGATAGATGGAAAGAAAGAGGGAAAGAAAAGAAAGGCATAGGATGATGGATATATGTAACATGTTTCTTTTCACTATTTTAAAATACTGTATGATTTCATTTTTCTCAATAGCTTTCTGGACAAGTTTTTGCTTTTGTTTGTTTTTTTTGAGACTGCTCTCATAAAGTTGCCCAGGCTGGGCTTGTATTTGCCATTTTTGTGCATCAGCCTCCTGAGTGCTGGCATTATAGGTGTGCACAACCATTCCTGGCTATGGATGGATATTGTTCTCTTCATTTTATGCATGCAGGAGACCAAGTGATTTAATCCAGAGTGTTATCACTGGTCAGTGGAACATCAACCAGATGACACAGATTTCCTTTTTTTTTTAAATGTTGGCCTTTTCAAAATGCTTCTAGGAAATTAAAATTCTGCCTCTTCCCTTTCTTCTCTGTGCATTCTCGAGCATCCTTACCAGGGTCAGAAAAGAGTATACTTGGATAGTTTGGAGACTCTGATGTTAAAAAGATTCTCAGCTTAAATCCAAGATAGCACAGTCACAGGTTGTGTGGGTTTTCTTTTTTCTCTCCATACTGCTTTAAATAAAAATCTTGGAGCCACCAGCCATGTAATGATGGATTATTTTAAGTAACAACTGGAAGGGGGGGGAGAATAAATTAGAAACACAGACCCTTCCTCCTCGGTTTGGCAGGAGAAGGCTTCTGCTGCCAGGACTTGAAATCGTGGGTTTCTCGGCTGCCTGCACAGAGGAAGGAGGCCACATGCTCAGGAGGGTGAGAAACAATGTTATCCTCTTCTCCACTGTCTTCTAATTAGAGACAGCCATCTGCTGAATTATGTGGGACACTCTCAGCTGGCCCTGGGGTTGGGTCATCTCTTTGACCAGGAAAATATTTACAGGCCTTCTCAGGAACAGGCCTCAGAGCATTCCGGTTTCCCCTGCCAGGGCTCTGTCTGACCCCTAGGGTAGACCCTGAGGTAACAGGAGTAGAACTCTGCTTTCACAGCCCTGATGAGGTGTGAGGTGGTGTTTGGTTTCCTTCCACCCAGAGGCCTCGAGCTCCGAACACTGGCGCTGAGGCAGGAACTGGGTTTTTTCACATCCCCATAAAATGAAAACAGATGGAGGTAGAGAGGCAAATTCGAGCTCCCCAGAGGGCAGTTGGGCATTCACCCAGAGGCCTATGGGTAAACCTTTTCTTTTTTAAAAAAATAGTTTGGAGGTAACAATAGCTAGCACACCTAGAAAACCCAGAAACAGCCTGACTTGAAAGGAATATTCCTGGCTTTTGTGAGAAAGTTAACTAATGCTAAGCAGGGGCCACCCCTGGCCTGAGGTGAAGGTATTTTACCCAGACAGTGGCTTGTTATGTTACTAGGCTTGTTAGCCCTGGGGCTCTTTAGTAGAGCTGGGCAGCTGGCCAGCTGCAGAGGTAGGAATCAAAAGAGAGGGAGGGAGGGAGAAAGAGAGACAGAGAGAGAGACAGAGAAAGAGTGTGGAGAGGAGGAGCAAGGCCCTCTGTGGCATCAACTGCCTCAGTTTCCTTCTGTTGACCAGACCCACCTTGGTGAGCCTATAGGCTCTGGGTCTTGTTCCTTGACCTTTCTCACTCTCAATGAGCATCAAGTCATGAGCTGCACTCCTGGAAGTTTACCAGCATAAATACATCTGCCGCTTTAGTCAGTTTTTCCATTTGAGAGTGACAGTCTGCTTGACAGGGTCCTGGATCCTAGCACCACTCTATCACTCAGGGCTAGTCACTTCCTCTTTGTGTGTCTCCATTTCCCCTTTTGTAAAAAGAGTGGGTTGAATTAAGTGATCTTTTAGGGTGTTTCCACTGTATGGTTCTTGTGTTTCCTTGTTCTCCAATCTAATGTGTTTTAGGTCTTTGCCTGCTTTTGCTTCCTAATGAGGTGGCAAAATTGAACTCCACCCCTTCCCTGCTTTGACTCCTTCCTTGAGCTGGGAGGAGAGAGAGTTGTGGAGAAGGCCAGCGTATGCTTTTAGCTCAGCAGGGTCTCCATAAGTGGAATAGAAACAACCCTTCAAATATTGTCTGTCCGTGTAGGTATATATAGCTGTCGTCTTCCTATAAAGGTATATGACATCTGAATGTTTGTCATTGAATCTCACTTTAAATGCACTAGGAGAGCTGGCTATTTAATAGAATCCTACTGTGGATCCTTTTATAGAATAAAAAGCTACTCTGGAATTTATCTTGTGTATTTAAATCAGCTTCATCTATTGACTTTGCCAAAAATGGGCCTTCCCCCTGGATGGTAGAGATGGTCTCCTTTGTGCTTCCTCATGGTCCCCTAAGCTGTTCCTCCACTGAAGGTCATTTCTGAGTCCCCTTTGGGACACTGCCAGCCCCCCCCCCACCCCGCGCACCTAATTTGTCCTCGAGATGCCCCCGACATTCCCCTCTCCCAGTACAGAGCATTGTAACTGCCCTGCTTCCTCTTAGCTCAGCTTACCTCAGCACAAGGGAAATGCTGATGTTTGATGTGTTGGGTGCATTGGAGGTTTTTATTTTTTAAAAAACTTCTGAGAACTTATTGGTGCTTTTGTAGTTTTTATGACCACACTGCATGCAGCAGATGGGGCTATCATAAACCACCCAGTAATTTTATCAGGACTTTTTACTACATGTTTCAGGATATATGGTTTAATTTCTGGTTTTACATGAATCTTTATAAATAGTACTGTATGATTATAAGTTATATATATAACAATAAGTTACAATAAGGAGAATAATAGACTCTATTGTATCACTGGCAAAATAAATGTCTCATATGCAATAAAACTGCCTGGAAGCTAAAAGCTCTACTTAATCAAATTTTCTATTGTATGTGTGTAAAACACTTTTTGGTTCCAGTTGAAAGTTTTCATAAAATATCTGAGACACTTCCTGCCCAGGAAAATATCATCACAGAATCTTAAAACAAAACATTTAAGCCAGGTACAGTGCATGTCTGTGGTCACATCTACTCTGCTGGCTGAGGGATGAGCAGGTAGATTATATAACAAGACATTGTGTCTAAACCACAACAGACAATTTTTTCTAGATCACAAGCTAAAAACATGCCTATTGTAGAACATTTGGAAAACACAGAAAATCATCATTTATAAGTTTTCTGTTTAAAAGTAACCACTCTCCTCAGGCATTCTTCCATCACTGGGATGATCCTGCAGGTTTTTGTTTTTCTTTGCTTTGCCTAACAGTATTTAGTGAGCATTTCTTCATGTCTCCATTTTGAATAACTACTGAATATTCCATCATACATCAGTGAACTGAATGAGTTGATTTCGAATGACTTGGGAATTTACATGGTCTCTCAGAGGTAAGTATTCAGGGTGAGGGATGGACTTGGAGAAAGGGATGGTGTGAAGACTGAGCTGACTACCAAATGATGGATGAGGGGAATTCCAGTTCAGTCAGTGCCTCTGTCCCTCGCTATCATTTGGATGCAGAAAGTCAGAGGAGAAGGTTGAGGAAAAGCCAAGCCTTGGATAATGGGTTCCAAACAGTGACTACCATAGCCACCCTGGCTGTACATGAAGGCAGGCAATTTTCTATTGACACAGATGGACCCTTAGTTCCCAGAGGCCTCCAATCCTACTTGCTTATTCTATTACAGATGTTGGAAGAGGGGCAGGGGCAGCTGTTGCCTACTTGGGTGCTTCAGGGAACTCTTTATTTTCAGAATAACGGCAATGGGAGAAAGATGCACACCTGGAGGCCCTGTAACTTGTTTTTCTTAATATGAACTTTATGACTATTTGATTAAAAAAATGAAATCGGTGTGTCCTCTGGGGAGGAGGTGGAAGAGAACAACGAGAGCAGTATTTCTGCCTGCGATCTGAAATGTGGTATAACGTATTTCAAAACCGCAGGTAACTGCAGATGAGGAGAAAACAGGAAATGGAACTGGGGACACAAGAGGAGGCTCTCATTCTCACGAGCACTCTTTCATTTTGCCTTCTTTTTAGCTCTTAGAGTCTCTGCATTGTAATTACCCCTGCTACAAAGCCTGTAGAGTAAGAACTCCTCTTTCTTATATTAAAATCTTTTAAATTTATGTGGGTGATAGGTGAATACATTCATGCTATAAAAGAATCCAACACAACAAAAGCACACTGACTACCCGCTAACTGGGGCCCTACTTCCATTCCCCTTCTCTGAGGAAGCCACTCCCTGAGGAGTGGCTTTTTAGTCTTCTGTCTATGTATGATCATATATTTGTGTCCAAATGTACTTAACAGGCTTTTGTGCATATACGGGTTCATACTGTGCTTATTGTTCTATGCCTTCTGTTTTCTACCTTATGCTATGCCTTGGAGATAGTCACATCAATGCTTACAGAACCATCACATTCCTGTTAATGGCTGCAGAATGTTCCAGAATATGCATGTACCATAATTTAGTTACTTTGTCATTGTTGTTGTTATCAGGCTTATAGTATTTTTCCAGTTTTTCAGTATATAAACAATGCCGTAATGAGGTCTTTGTATAGGATATATGAACGTTACGTAAGACCAGGCTGCAAGGCTGTGGGAGATGTATAATTTATAATTTTGGTAGCTGTGGCTTTTCTGGCATCACAGGTCAAGCCTTGAACATAGAATCACCTGTAACTCAAGGCAACAACTTGAGATTTTAGTGTCATGATATGCTAGGCTATGTGCTCTTGTATACATTGTTGTCAAGGGAGCATTTAATTAACCGCCAATCAAAGTAATCACAACCTCAATCAGGCCACATAGGGAAAAGAAGTAAGTTATCAGACGGTTAGTGAGAGAAGAGGAAGAAAACTTCCAGAGGCTGCCCAAGGTGTCGCTGTACATTTGGTGTAGCGTCTTGTCCTTTTTACCTTTACATATATAAGTCTGAGCAAAGCAGACTGATATTCATAATGATGACCTTGACAGCTTTTAAGATAATCAAAGCAAGAGCATCTAGTACACATTAGGCAAGATCTCATGAAGCAAGAACTATATAAGTACATTTTAGGCTTTGTTTTGTGTCTGTTTTTTTGAGATGAGGTCTTGCTGTGTAACCCATGCTGACCTGAAACTCATGATCTTCCTGTCTCAGCCTCTTGAGTGCTAGAGTACAGGCATGTGGCACCATGCCCATCTACAAATTCATTTTTAAAACTTTCTTAACCAGAATGATTGTGACAGAAAGTTTGCTGTTTAAATCTTCAATAGTAAGAAAAACTCATTAACCAGCCCTCATGTTCCCTAGTCTTCAGGCTCTTAAAGTTAATTTAGGTATATTGAATGCTGCGTAAAAAACTGCAAATAAATAAGGATTCTAACAGTCACCAATGACCTTCACCAAATCCAAATCAATAATTGTTTTTTTTGGCTTTCCCTTTGGCTTCTGGGAATAGAAAACTACTATTTATATTGGACCATGGTGGTACACATTTGGAATCCCAGCACTCAGGAGGCTGAGGCAGGAAGATCAACATAGTTCGAGGCTAACCTGGACTACATAGTGAGACCCTGTCTCAAAAGTAAAAAAAATAGAAAGCTACTGTATTGGGTCATCTCTTACTTTTCTGATCATTTTCTCTTGGGAGAATCCTCTTTATCTTTCCATTCCTTACTTATGGATGTTTCCTATATTTAGTCTTTAGCTCTTTTCTCTCTGTGTTCTCTCTCACATCCAGTTTTATACTCTCACTCCTACATTTATATTAATCCTGAATTTACTCTGAACCTACATTCCCATATTGCTAACTACTTATTGAAGATATTCTCTTGGATATCTCACCATAAACTCAAAACAATCTCATTTTCTTTCATATTTAATATGTGTTTACAAATCCAAGAGGAAGATAAACACCCATTTTTTAAATGGACAAAGGCATGACTAGGTAATTCACGTGTACACACATAACACACAAGTATGGCTAAACAATGGAAAAAATGTTCACTTTCACTGATAAAATGCAAATTAAACAACCTGATGCCATTTCTGTGATTCAGTTTGTAATGGCTAAAAAGCCAGTGTTTATGGATTTATAGGTACACTGTCATATACTAGTGATGGAAACATGAATTTACACTTTTCTCTGTTAAATGATGTATTAGTGTCTTTTATATGTATCTACTTTCTGAACCAGTAGGCTTTAGTACTCAGAAATAATCAAAGCTATATGTAAATGAATATAAGAGATATGTGTAAAAAAAAGAATTATTATTTATTATGTTGATAACTTGGAGACACATTATCTAGCAGTATAAAGATGGGTTAGAAAAATAGGGCAGATTTCTGCACTGGAATGCTATATGGCCACTAAAAATGGTGTTTTATGTGCCTGGATAGGCAACTTAGTGAGACCCTGTCTTAGAGCTAAAAATTTAAAAAGGATTATGGATATAGTTCAGTGCATAGGGCTAGGTTCAATGCCTAGTATCACAAAATGTTTTAGAAGTATACTTCATTACTCAGGAAAACATCTAAATTATTATGAGTTTATTAAGCTATGTTATAAAGAAGATTATATAAGAATACTGCTATTTTGTTAAAACAAGGTACAGACTCTACTGGGCATGGTAGCATGCACCTGTGACCCCAGCATTCTAAGAGGGTGAGGCAGAATGATTGCAGATTTGAGTCCCATCTCAGCAGTTTAGTGACTGAATGAGGCCTTTTCTTAAAATGAAGAATTTTAAAAGGGCTGGGGATGTGGATCAGTGCAAAGACCCTGGATTCAATACCCAGTATCAAAAAAGAAAGGGTACAGATAGGAGGGACATACATATAAATATTAAGTGATTATCCCTGAAGAATTATGAGTGATTTTTATTTTCTTCTTTATAATTTCTATATGTTATAAAATTTCTGCATTGAACATTGATTACTTTTATAAAACAACCTGATAAGCATAATGCTTTTAGTAATGGCTTATTTGAAAGCAGATTCTTCTGACATCTCTATTATCTAAGCTCTCTCTCTCTCTTTTTTTGTCTTTTTGAGACAGAGTCTCTTTGTGCAGTTCAGGCTGGCCTTGAGCTCACTTTTTAGCCCAGGCTGGTCTCGAACTTGCAATGATCATCCTGCCTCATAACTAAGCTCTCTTTCCTGGCCTCTTTCCACCCAAGTTGCTATCAACCTAGGCCCTGGTTTAGACCTTGCAGTCAGCTTTGATTGCTCTCTCACTCCCTCTGGCCAGTTAGTTATTAAGTGTCATCCCTTGTTTAGGACATTTCTCAAGTTTGTTCCTTTTTTTTCCTTTCAGTTCTGGGGATCTAGTGCAGAGCCTTATGCATGCTAAGCACAAGCAGTACCACTGAGCTATACCCACAACCCCAGTGCTTTTGAGTCTCAGATCTAGTGAGTTTACTTTAGACAACATGTGTCGTCACACTGTTGGTGTCATTCTGCCAATTTAACACTATTGGAACCACCTCTAACATGTCTTCCTGATTCTAGGCTCTTGTTTCTCCAGTCAGTCAAGCATTCTGCAGCTGTAATGAACTTTCAGAACACTATTTGTGCCTGTTGTGGTGGTACACACCTGTAATCCCAGAACTTCAGAAGCCAAGGCAGGAGAATCAAAAGTTTAAGGTCTTCTAGGAGACCCTGTCTCAAAGCAACAACAGTAAATCCCATTTGTACCATAGCCTCCCTGCTCAAAACACTCAAATTCCCCAAGCTCCATTGCTTAGGGAAGTGGTAGCAAACCTGTATCATGAGTGCCACAGTGGACATGTAGAGCCTTCTCTTGTCAGCACATGAGCCAAGTCGCAGCAGCAGCCAGGTGTCAGGTAACAGTTGTTTTTTCTAACCTAAAACCTCAGTATTCAGGTTCAATTGCAGAGTTGGTACTTTGAAATAAATCAATGGGTTTGGGTTGCAGTTTGGGCTGCAGTTTGGGCACTTAGTCTCTAAACGGTTTGCCTTCGCTGGCCTGGGAAATAGGGCCCATAATCCTTTTTACTTTTCAGGGTTCTTTACAGCACCATGCTGGGGTGGTGCAGATAATGGTGGGCACATGGGAGGTGTTTGGTCATTCAGCAGTGAAGTAAATCTTTAAGAACAGAGAGAGGGTTTTTCTCACTGCCCTTCGCCATCTTAGTTTTAGAATTCCTTTCCTCTCCTTTTGGCATTAGGCCAGAGTCTTTGGAGCACTGGAAGTTTCATGGCGCTGAATTGGAGACAAGAAGAGGTAGCCAGAGGTGATAAAATATGTTTCAGGAAACCCCAACTCAGAGTCCCCAATTTCGGAGGCCTGCTATGTGGGAGGCTCCGTGGGGAAGGTGTGTTGCCTCTCAAGTCCCTTCCCCCACAGGGAGGAGAAGAGCAGAGGAGCCGACAGTCGGAAACTTACTGTTCAGTTTAATGGGAAAAAAAGAAGCAGGGGGGAAAGGAAGGGGACGTGGAAGATGTGAATGTAGAACAAAGCCCTAAGTGAAGTGGGTTCCACATGAAATTTAGCTGCCTTCAGAGAACGCCCACCTGACTGGTCGATGGCATATGGTCGTCTGTCAAGAATGCTCCCCTGGGAGTGTGTGGGGTGGTATGTGTGAGGTAATGAACTTGCCAGATGGCAGTCACCAGCCCTGGCTCTTGGGGGATCTGCTGACACCAGTGGGAATGGGATCTGGAGTGGAGTAAAGGGGCTGTGTGAGAGCTGCTTCTGATGATTCTGGTGGCTGAGAGGCCCCTCCAGTGCTGCAATGGGTCCCTTTCCCGCGCTTCCTGTGGACCCAGTGCACCAGCAGGTCCAGCCAGTGTCAAAGTTGCCTATGGGTGCAGCCTGGAATGCTGGCATAGGCTTCCAGTGCTAACCGAGCCCTTTTTGATTGCTTTTGGCATCTTTCTAGTTGTGGGAAGCATGGTGCAACCCCACCCAACAGAGATTCTGACTCCTTTCATGGACCATTCTCATCAAGTTCAACCGTCTGCAAACCACCTTCTCTTCCTTTTTCCTCTTTCTTTCCCTTCTGCCATGACCGTTGGCAGTTGACACATTTCTGGAGTGCACTCCAGCCCTTTTTGTCCTTCCCCACCCTGCCCCTACTACTTGGAAGCCTACCCTAGTTTGAGACTCTCACTGTTTTTGTAAAACCATTAACTCTAAGAAGCTTTGAGTCTTGTAAGTAAAGCAAAGGCCCTCTGCTTTCCAGGGCTGGGAGTGTCTTAGTTGACTCCTGTGGAATCCAGAGAACCAGGGGAAGCTGCAAGCAGCTCTTTAGTCACAGGAAGCCACAAGTGTGTTGTGGCATGACAGGTTTCAGGATAGGTTCACAGCTACCATTGATTAAATACTTACTGCATGCTAGACACTATGGTACGTATGTCAGGTGTGTTGTCTTGTATGATCTACCCACTAGCAGCTACTTTCCTGATTTTAAGATGGGGAAACTTTGAAAAGGTAAGTAACTTGTCAGAGGTCACACAGCCAGATGTTGGCAGAGGTGGGACTCAAGGTGATCCTCCTGTCTCAGCCTCCCAAGTGCTAGGACTGCAGATGTGCACCACCATTCCCATTGACATGTTAAATTTCCAAGCCGGTCCTCTTAACTTTTATGCTATGTAGTCCTTGTAGATGCCCCAAATGTCCTAGAGGGAAGATTAATTGCTTTTTAGGAATATTTACTCAACACCTAAGCATGTATTAAGCTCATTACATATAGTAACACATTTGAGTTTTCAAGTCACCTCTAAGATAGATTATATTATCTTATATGATAGATATGGAAGGGATGGAGTCTCAGAGAAGTTACCAGCTTGTATATTTAGCTCTTAAGTGATCAAGTTGAAATTTAATCCGATCAACTCCTTTGACCCTACTCTCCCATCCATGATATGCCTCCTCTGTAGTTTGCTATCTAGAACTGCAAGGACATTGTCATTGAGCCTAAAGGGTGCATGGGCCCAAGAATCCATGGCTTCCAAGCTGATGGGCCATTTTTCTTTGCCGGAGGGAGTGACTGAGGGGAGAGATGAGGGTGGGTGTTGGATGGAGAGTTGAGACTCAGAATGCTTTTAAGCACATTTTCATTTTTTCCTCTCCCTTTCTTCCCAACTTAGGGTGAAGGTTGCCGAACTGTCCCCCTGGCTGGACATGTAGGGTTTGACAGCTTGCCTGACCAGCTGGTGAATAAGTCAGTGAGCCAGGGCTTCTGCTTCAACATCCTGTGTGTGGGTGAGTATTTCCATAGCAGGAAATTCTATTATAGAATATGGATCCTTGATGGCTGGATGTAGCTTTGCAGGTAACTAGGTTAAATAGTGTGTTGTTCTGACCAAACTGCAAGAATCCCCCCACCCCGTTTTGCAGTACACTGGTGATTGAACCCAGGGTTTTCACACTGAACTACATACCAGTTGATTTTTATTTTTATTTTGAGTCAGGATTTCACTAACTTTGTAAGTTGTCCAGGTTGGGCTTGAACTTGTGATCCTTCTGCCCCAGTCTCCCAGAATGCTGAGATTATAACATGTGTCACTATGTCTGGCTCTCCTCCCCTTTATTCTTCTATCCCTCAATGTATTTTTTAGAAGCAGCCAGTTGTGTTTACTTTTTTCCTTGGTCAGACCAGACTCTGGGGCCATATGCTGGGGGAAATGTAGCTGTGAGACCCTATGGAAATCTTGTGGACAGATTGGCTGGCTTAATTGCAGCTGTCAGGTTCATTTTGATTGCAAAAGACAGGAGCCAGGGAACAAAAGGGAGAGAGGTGATAGGTGAGGGAAGAAAGATGCCTGTCCACCAGGGATAGGGGTTGGGTCTGTTGGTTCCCTCTGCAGCTTCACTATACTTCATTACCACTTGAGCTCCCATGTGAGGATCACACAGCTGTGTGCAATAGTTTTTTGTTCCCCTTTACCTGCATCTCTGCCTAGACCTTTATTCTCCACTGTGGGAGCCACATCTTTGCACCTCTATTGCTCATAATGGCACAAAGAGAATTGGAAAATGTTAATGAAATGGAATAAAATGAAATGACTGAGTTAATCCCCCAGGAACTACTCATTCTACTTTTCCAACTGTTTCTTACACAAACCTTTTTGGTCCTTACTCTGCAAAGTGATCACAGCAAGTAGTTTCCCTGTCCTCACAGAACACATGGAGACAGAGAAGCTCAGGGAGGATGAGGCAGCACAGAAAAGTAGCAGAGCCATAAATAGGGCACTGACTCAGTGACCCCTTGTCCCTTCCACTGCTCCTGTAACTGCTGTCAGCAGCACCTCTTGAGAACAGGAAAGCTTTTGGAAGCTATTAAACACTAGCCCAACATGTAGGACACTAGCTCTTTAAGGGTCTTACCTTAGACCTTAAAAATCCAATTTACAAACACAATCATAGAGTATAATTTTCACCCCACAGTGTAGGAAAGCATACCTGCATATTTTCAGCGACCTCCTTCTGAACCTTAATGCTTATATAAGTGCCGTAATAAAACCAGCTTTCACACTGGCTAGAGCACTCAAACACTTATGCTAATTGCCTTTTCTTATTTTTGTATAGCATAGAGGGGGGACTCACTGCAGTTACACCACTGAATTGGATATTTTACCCTTTAATATGTTCAAAAGTTCTGTTGTCTCACAAAGGTCATTTTGTTGAGTTCCTTGCTTTTTCTTCTCTATCTCTAGTCCTTTATTTCTGGGTCATTTTCTATAAGAGAATCACTGCACACTAAGGACAAATGGAAAATAACAAAGCCACTTCTAAATATGGATGCCAGACACTAAGCTAGGCTCACTCACTAGTGAATGACTCATTCCCGTGTATCAGTTTTGGAAACTACAAGATAAAAATATGTGCTTCACAGTATTACACATTGGGGGCTTTAGAGTCTAGATTGAGACGCTTAACTCTTTAAATGCTGAAAGTCTAAATCATGCTTATGTTTAGGTGCTATTAGAGCATGAAATAAATAGAAGTTGGCGTGCTCAACATCAAGAGCAAATGCTATCACATATAATTTTAGTACTGCTGAATCTGTTTTAACTAACATGATATATAATTTTTGGCTGATAGCCAACTTATTTCACATAATATTTGATTACCAAAATATTTCAGCACAAATATCTCGGATTCCCTTGGCCTCCCTCCTACAGTTCCATGTGACCTGTGCTGAAATGGAGGAGACAAGAGGTCAAATGACAGACCAACCTAAACTACCTTTCAGCCAATTGGGCAGACGCATAGGGGGAGGCCCTGTGAGTCGCAATGGTTCTCTGAGGGCAGAAGTGTGAGGAAATTTGACATGTGGATCACAGGCTTCTCTAGGGCCCAGAGGAAGAATCTGCCAAGCTCAAGGCAGTGAGTGAGAGAAAATGTAAACTCCTACCCTCTACTTCCCACCCAGACATTGTACAGCTGCAGCTGCTTCAGCACAAACCTGCCACTGGGATAGAATTGCTCAAGAACCTGGTACAGTCTCTCCAAGAGGGGAAGGATAGGAAGGAAACCCTCCCAGCCCTGGGGAGCCACACATGGCCACCCTGAGGGCTTTCCTCTTAGATTGCTGGTGCAGCCACTGGATATATCAGCTGGCACTGGGTTCATTTCATTCCCTATCCCTGATCAAAAAAACCCCCACAATTCATGCTTCTTGCTGTGCTTGTAACCCTGTCATTGCTCAGAGAACCTATAATTGGGACCAAGGTCACGAGCAGCTGAGGGTGGCTCTGAGGCTGCAGTCTCAGCTTGGCTATGATGCCAGATCCTATACTGACTTGATGAAGAATCTCTAGATTGACTGCAGAAGGTTATCTTTTCTCTTGCAGGACTTTCAGGGACTGTGTTTTCATGCCTATTGCCTGGGTATGATTGTCAAGTTTACTTTATTAATGGCTGTTTAAAATTATTCTGTTTGCTCATAGGATATGTTCCCACCAAATATTTTTTTTCATTTCTGATAGGCATTTTCAGTGTACAATGATATTAGTGCTAGCTCCAATTATTAACTGAAACCTATGATTTTTTTCACATTATTATTTTTGCTGCTGGGCTACTGATTATAGACCCATGCCCATCAGAGTTAAGTATCCTACATACATGTGTGCGTATGTGTGCATATGTGTGGATGTAGGGATTGAGAAAGAGAATTTTATAAATCTAGATTCTAATTTGTATGTAAAGGTCCTAGTGGATTGGACCTTTTAGCTAGGCACATGGACATCAGCATATTACGACTCCTCTCTAAGAGATTCCTTCCAGTCTCCTTAATCAGAAATAATACTCTAATCCCTTTGCTTTGGAAATTCTGAAAATCCAATGATTATAGATAAAATGTGTGAGGTCTCAGAAGAGCCACCCAAACCAGCAGTACAAATGTTTTGGGGCCTGTTGCTTTGCATTTTTGGATGACAACCCCCAAAAGACGTATCTATCCAAATGTGCCAGCGACAATAACGGCTGGGAGGATCACAAAGGGTCATAATGATAATATTTATTTTGAAGCTGCTCTGAATTCCAGGCTCAACTGGGCTCTGTTGAACTTGGACAAAGACACATACAAGCATGATTGAGGCTTACTGCAGGAGGAAAAAGGGCAGCTAGCATTCTGTCAAGGTCAGGGCCCAATGAGTTCACCCCACTGACTCTGGGAAGTGCAGCTAGCTGCTCACTTATCTAAGGCAGGTTGCCAGAAGTGGTCAATGTCTAATAAACCATTGTAGGGGGAAACTTCCCATGGTTTTTAGCAGCCACTGATTTCTGTGTTGTTATTACCCCCATCATAGCTGATTTTAAGCAACCAACATGACATCATTGCATACAGGTTTGAGAAGAAATACAGGAAGCTGTATAAGCTGGCTGCTGTACACCAAAGTCTGCCAGACTTTTGAAAGATCAGGCAGGAGAAAGGGCAAGGTCACACAGCCAGGCGGGACCTTGTGCCTGTCCCTAGGTTCCCTTGGCCAACTGGAATTCCTGGAGCATTTCCTTTTAGACACCTCCCTATTGAATTCAAAAACATTTCTCTTGGTTTATTCCAGCATTTAGAGCTGGAAGACTCTTTAGCTCTTTGAGAACAAAGATTGTGGCTATTTTGTTCATTGCCTTACCCTCAGCTCTTGTAATTGCCTGGCTCCTATTGGAAGTTTCATAAATCCTTGTAGGATGACTAAAATAAGCAAACATGTCATATGTATGGTGCTTACTATTGCATACTGGTTAAAAACATGGGCATGGTAGTGCATGCCTGTAATCCTAGCACTCGGGAGGCTGAGGCAGGAGGATCACTTGAGTTTGAGGCCAGCCTGGGTTACATAAGTAAGTGAAAAGTCAGCCTAACTAAATAGTAGAGACACTTTCTCATAACAAAACAAAACAAAAACAATTTGGGGTCCAAAATGGGTGTGGTGATCCACACCTATAATCTCAGCTATTTAGAAGGCTAAAAAAAAAGCAGGGGTTCACAAGTTTGAGGCCAACCTAGACAGTTTAGCAAGATCCTGTTTCAAAACAATAAATGGACAAAACAAAGGATTGGGGTGCAGATCAGTGGCAGAGTGCCCCTGAGTTCCATCCCAGTAACACACACACACCATGAGTTCCAGTGTCACCATGCCTAGATGTAAATGCTGGATCTGCAACTTATTAGTTTTTTTTTTTACTTTGGACTGTTACTTCCTTTATGTTGTATAGATGAGGAAAATAAGGTGCAAAGAGGAAGAGAAACTGTAAATTCACAAAGCTAGTATGTGGCTTTGGACCCAACTATAATTCATGGACAGATTGTAGTATATATGGGCCAGGAGTGTAGTTCAGTGATAGAGCACTTGCTTAGCATGTGTGAAACATTGGGTTCCAGCCCTTGTGCTGCCAAAAAAGTGGGATCTACCATTGGCTTGTTGTGAGAAATAAATAAGAAAATATATGGGGGCAGTGTTGCAGTGCTATGCTAGAGTGCTTGTCTTGTATGTGTGAGATTTTGGTTTCTATCTCCAGCACCATGAAAAGGAAATACATATTTTTCCTTATAGTAACTCTGGTATAAACTCATCATAAACCATAGTTATTGTTCTCACTCCCTCCTTCTCCTTTTATAGGAAAATAAACTGAGACCCAGAGAGGGAAAAGGTCTCAGCTTTGGTCACACAGTAATTTAGTGATAACCTGGCTTGGAGTCTTCATTTCATAACTTGCAAGGGTTCAACTGCATGGGATGGTAGAGGATGTGGGTATTAACAATAAATAAGGAAAAGTGCTAAATTTTGCTTTAGCTCAGTGGTTTTTAAGCCTGGGTTAGGAGGTCAATATCAGACTGTTTCAGTGAATATATTTTGAAATGGTATATTTTTAAAAACTGTTGTTTCTAAGATATTAGCTACATAAAACAAGGTGAGATGAAATACTCTTGGATGGTTGCAGTATGATTAAAAAATGGCAAGAAGCTGGGAATACTGGCACCACACCTCTAATCTAGCACTCAGGAGGTGGAGGCAGAAGGATTGTAAGTTTGGGACCAACTTGGGCTACATAGTAAGATCCTGTCTCAAAACAAAGCAAAAGTTTATAAAAGACTAAGAAAGCCTGCTGCCCACTCTGAGATGCTCTGGAAGGGCTGAGGAGGAGAAGAGGGAAATAGACCCCTGGGGATCTCTTAGGTTTCCTGCTGGAACCTGATTGCCAAGTCCCCACCTCCTGCAGAGCGTGGGATCTGCTGACCTAACCCCTTAGGCCATGTGTGCTGGGCCCAGGGTAGCCATGGAAGGGGACAGCGTCCTAGGCCTAGGCTTGGTGTGGGCCAGCCATTTGAAAGAGAGCCTCCCCTTGTCCCCAGGCACCACACAGATGGTGACCTGGGGTTGGAACACCCCATAACCATAACCATAACCATAACCATAACCATAACCATAACCATAGAAATAGCTGGCTTGATTTTCTGCTCCCTTCCAATCTGCATGTATTACAATTCCCTGGACAGCCACAAGTTGTTTTCAGTATTTGCCGCATAATCTCCACAGTCCTTTTGTGCTGACAAGCATCTGGGTGGTCATTTTTCCTGCTGGCCTGCCCTGCTGCCTGCCCTGCCCTGCCCAGTCCAGTCCCCATTTCTCCAGCTGTGCAAACAGGGTGGGTCCCTCCCTCTGCAGTGTGCTCCTGAGGCCTTCTGTGAAAAGCTGGTGCTGGGCATTTTGGCATACAGGGTGATTCTCAGGGATTTCTTAGGACAGGGAGCCAACCAAGCTGCCCCTATCCCAGAACCACAGGAAATTGAGCAAAAATCTTAGGGAAAAGAGGGGTTGTGTGGACTCTGGAAAATCCATTGAGCATATACAAAGGAGTTTAAACCTCTTGTGTTCCCAACCTCAGAGATGCTGACCTCATTTGTAATTGAGATATTCCTTTACCTTGGGTGGGATGGGGTGGGATGGGAATATCTTCAGTTGCTTGACCCAGTCTGTCACCTCCTGTTGGAAAGACCCAGGAGCCTTTTTCTAGAGTCTTGCTGCTAATAGCTATAGCAGACCCTGCCTGGAAATATGATCTGTCTGAGGAACCATGTCTGCATACCCTGCCAATCCACTGTGTTATAGCTGGTTATGAAGTAGGACCAGGAGATCCAGTAGCCAGGTAGAATTGAATGTTTTTGGTCACTATCTCTGTGTGTCTCTGTCTCTTCCTTCTCCATAAATAAAAAGATCTCATCAAAGTTTTAAAAGCACCTCTTGCATTCATAGCTCATTATTCAGGATAAAAGAGGCCCCAAAGATACAAAGTTAGACACGCCCCGTAGGTGGATGGGAGATAGAAAAATTTTGGTTTCCAGTCATGCAGCTCTAACCCAAGCTCTGGAATGCCTTGCAAGTAAGTTCTGTTGGTCCCAAGGGGAGATTTACCAGACGGGATTTGTCCAGTGTAAACCTACTCCAACTGGGGTGGGAGAGTCAAAGCTCACTTCCCTGGGATTGGACAATTGGGTGGGTAAGAGAGGGATAATACTAGCAAAATAATAGAGTAATCTTATGCATTCAAAAGGCAGCCCAGGATCTTTAACTAATGACTTTTATTCCTGGCATTCCTGAATCACTTGGGGTACAGTGTGTGTTTGTGTGTGTATGCAAATACAGTCTATTCATGGAGACTGTTCATGGTTTTAGTGCCTAGCCCAGCTTGTCCCTTCATATCAGATTCCTGCCTAGCTACCGTGTCACCAACTTTGCTCTAATTCATGAATTCTTGTGATATTTCATTCCCTAAAGACTCCTTAGCTCCAGGCAGTGGCTTGTTATTCCCTGGTCTCCCAGGAACAACTTCCCCAAACCTTTAGGAGTCTTCCACAATCCCCCGCTCCACTGCTCTAGCGTGAAATTCAAGACTTTGGAAATTGCAACAGTTTATTAGTATCCTGTAACCTATGAGTTAAACAAACAAACGGCTAGTTCATTTAAAATTTAAGGAGAATAGTAATTCGTAGCTTGTTAATTTGCTTCCCCATTACTAGAAAATGGTCTAACTGAAAGTTCAGTTGAGCTGAGGGAAGCCTAGGTCCTACCTAGTCTTCCTTCTAGTATATACATCAGGGATACCTAGGGTCCACACGGTCTCCCCACTGGGAGACACATCTAGGATAGCTATTGAGTGCTGTTTGGGTCTGGTGGGGAGTGGGGGTGGGGTGGGGAATGGGACAACTGGGATGGGAGGTTATTTGTTTGGTAAGACATTAGTGTTTCTAAAATTTTAAAGTAGCCTTTTAAATTTTATTACAAAAGCTCCATATCTTTTTTAAAGCTATATATGTTCCACATACTTAAAAAAATTGGAAAACAGAAAAGAATTGAAAACCATGTATAGTCCCATCACTCAGTGATGACCATTGTTAAGAGTGTTTTATTTCCTTCTAGCTTCTTTATAGGAATAACTATATCTCTCCATCACTGCCTGTAATATAATTTCTTTTTCTGACTATAAAAGCAATGCATAGTCAAGGTGAAATGGTCAAATAACAGGAAAAATTCAAAGAGTAAAATGAAAATTATTCCAGTTCCACTATTGTGAGATGACTATACTTATGTTATTTTGTTCCCTTTTGATAGTTTTCATTTAAACAAGATCACATCAATGTGTGCCACACTTTTCACTTAGTATTTTATTATATACCTTTCTCCTGTTGGTATGTACACATCTGAATCATGACATGTGATAGCTGCATGGTCACAGTGTACCTGGCCCCTAATTTATCCTTTTGCTTTTCAGGAGAGACAGGTTTGGGCAAGTCCACCCTCATGGATACCCTGTTCAACACCAAGTTTGAGGGGGAGCCAGCCACCCACACACAGCCAGGTGTCCAGCTCCGGTCCAATACCTATGACCTCCAAGAGAGCAACGTGGGGCTGAAGCTCACGATTGTTAGCACGGTGGGCTTTGGGGACCAGATCAACAAGGAGGACAGGTAAAGAAGGCAGTGGGGTGGGATGGGTGGAGGGTCACAGGGAGGAGTTTTCAGTGAGGTCTCAGAGGAAGCATAGATGCTGGGGCCTGGGGTGTCCCCCCAGAATGGTATGGGCAGGCAACAGATCCCTCACAGGCACCATCCGTGCCAAGAGTCCCTGTTTATAGCAACTGTTTTATTTGGTCCACTTTTCCAAAAGAGACATGTTTTTCAGTACACCTAGGTGGGGTCTCAGTTCCATTCAGCAAACACTTTTGGAGCATCTGTCTTGTGCTAGGAGCTGCCGGGCTCTGACATTCTTAGTCTCTGCCCTTGAGGCACTCATTTCATGACTGGTTTTAAGCAAATAATTTCCATAGTGGTACGTTCTGTGAAGGACAAAGTGTGAGGAGGTAAAGGACAGTTACAATGAGACCACAAATATGAAAACAGTTCCCTGTGGGAAGGTCAGGGAAGCTGTGATGGAGCATGTGCCCCTTGAGCTGAATCCTAAAGGACAACTACTTTGCCAACACATGGGGGACAGGAGGTGACTACTTATACTAGGGCACAGTGGCATGGTGACCTGTTCTAAGGAACTGCCGGTTGCTCTTTTTTTTTTTTTGCTATTCAGGGGCAGAGTTACTGAGAAGCTGATGAAACGTAAGGCTGTCATGTGCATAGGCCCTTTGCAAGATCCTGTAACTAATTTGTATTCATAGGTTTGTATTATTTTTCTTGGAGGACCCTCTGGACCCTTCCAGACTCCATAAAACCTGGATCTGCCTCTGGGCCAGTGACTGTAATGAGCTAAGAGAAAAGTCAAGGGGCGTAAGCCTGGAGTGGGAGCCAGATCCTGAAGTGATTTATAGAGTATGCAGATATGAAGCCACTGAATGATTTTAAGGAAGACAATGGTGTGGTCTGATTGTCCTTTGAATAATGTCCTGTGGTATGGCATTAAAATATAATAGAAAAGCAAGAAGCCCAATGAAGAGACTATTGGACCAATTAGATTGAGGCAAGAGGTAAAGTAGCTGCTGATACTGAAGAGAGAGGTTTGATAACTATCAAATAGGTAAAACCAATAGATCTTAATAGATACTACATGTGTAATTGTAAAGGCAAAAGAATAATCTAGAACGAGGGCTGGGTTTCTGACTTTGGAGAGTGGACAAATGGTAGTGGCCTCTCATGAGTTAAGAACCACATTTTAAGATGATAACTTCTGTTTTGGACATGTTGCAGTCCCGCTGTATCTAGAATATCAGGAGCAAAGATGGCTTTCAGTGGTAGGTAGCTAAGTAGACAGATTGGTGGTCTGAAGAGGGTCTAAATGAGAAAGACAGCTTTGGATTATGAAGGTAAAGATATGTTCCAACACTGGACACAGGTAAAATTGTCTAGGAATCAGCAGAGAGTGGACTTAAGACAAAAACTTTGGTATGTGAAGTCAGCAGATTGAGGCTGAGTGGGAGAGATGGGAGACACAGGTAGTTTGCAAATGCATGAGTGAGGGGTGGAATGAAGCTGAGAGATGAGGCTGTGGTGAGGGCTGGGGCCTGGGAAGGGGTGCAGGTCAGGCACTCTCTGCATTTAACTTGAAGTCACATGGGTGCCACACACGCCCATCTCAGGAAGGACCATGCATCATTTTGTCTGCTCATCCCTTGAGTCACTTCTCAGATGGACTGAATCTCCAGTTCTGCTATTTCTTCCTTAAAGCTACAGCAGTTGTACACCCATCTTTACAATGACTAAATAGATGTAGCTTCTTAATAATGAATTGAATTTTTTCTATGTGAAATTCTAGAAGAAAGAACTTCTGTTTTTATATAGGCTTGTTCATTGTGCTAATCTTATTTGGCTGACAATGCATTAGGGCCTGGGGAAAGGGCTAGTTTGGTCACAATCTGAATGCTTAATCTCAGGTACAGATTTTTCAGGAACTCCCCAATTAAATTTTGCAAAGTTCTTTCAGTCACATACCTTGAACATAACTAACAATGGGCAACACCTTAATAATTATGATTCAGAAGGACTGAATAGATGTGCTCCTAGAGGCTAATCTATCCTATTATATTTTTAAACATTCTTATTTTTTCCTGATTACAAACATGATACTTATTCATAAAATATAAAATAACAAACTCTAGTAAGTGGGAATGAGAAGCTTCCTGGAAACTAGGCTGGGCGCAGGGGTGTTGCAAGCTGCAGGGAACTGTAATAGAAAACAGTGGTCTCTACATGCTACCAGGGCTACTTAAGCACACATAGAGTAGTGCAGCTGCATTGAGCGAGGGTGTCAGAATGCCCTGCTTTATCCAGGGCATGTGCTTCAGCTGGGAAGAGCAGCAACTCAGACTGGGCCTTGTGGAAAGCTACGTTCAAGAATTCTGGGAAAAATGGAACCTAAGGAACTGTGAAAAACAGTCTGGAGAGGGAAGTGCCTAGGGACTTAGGTTTTGGTCTCAGACAGACCTGGGTTCAAATCTCATCTTGCCATTTAGTACCCCAGGAACCATAAGGGAGGTCCTTAACTATTCTGTGGCTCAGTTTTCAAATTACCTAGAAAATGAGGATGGTGATTACAATAATCCTTAACTGTAGAGGGCTGTGGTGAATAACTCTTGATACATATGGCATATGAAATGCTTAAACAGTGCCTCACACAGAGTAAGTACCCAATAAATAGAAGGTATTGTTATAACCATAGTTTTTATTGATACAAGAATGAAGGCAGAGTCATATCATCTAGTATATGAGAAGAAATGATAAATAGCATCCAGGAAAATGAGAACCGAAGAACAGCCTTTGAGTTTGGTAACATGAAAGTCATTAATAGACTTAGGAATAGTTCCAGGGGAATTGTGAGTAGAGCCTAAATTGCCATAATTGCTGTGTGAGTGAAAGCCAAGGATGTAAAAGCACCAGAATCTCAGAAAGAGCACTAGAACAGAAAGTGAGTCTATCAGATTCATGTTTACATAGAAAGTTAGTATATGTAAGTCAGCAGGAAAAGAATGAACTATTTAAGAAATGATGCTGGGAAAATAGGTCATCCATTTAGGAAAAAAAATAAAATGAGACCCTCTCACACAAATACCACTCCCCAAAATAGATTCCTGTTGGACTAAAAACAAGTTCTAAAAATATAAGGAGGAAATGTTGGAGAATATTTTTATAACTTTAGAGGGAGAGAAGGCTTTTCTACTCATGAACCAAAATCCAAGTTATACAAGAAAAGAGTAACATTTAAATTCATTAAAATAAAAATACTCATATATTGAAAGATGTCATAAACAAAAGTAAACATTAGCTACAGATGGGGCAAAATTATTTGAAACCTATGTAACAGAAAAAGGATTTTTCTAAAGTGTATAAAGAACCTCTAATGCATTGAGAAATAAACATAATTGACAAAAGGGAAATACAAATGACCAACCAACATATGAAAAGATGCTCAGTTTCCTCTATGATTAAGGGAAATACAAAATGAAACAGTGAAATATTTTCTGTCCATCATATTTGCAAAAATAAAAGATGGCATAATATCCACTAACACAGGGTAATTTCATTCATGTTGGTGGGAGTGTAAATTGATACAGATTGTTTCAGGAGGGCAAATTTGGCAGCATCTCTTATAATTTTAAATGCGAATGATTCATGACCCAGCAGTTCCATTTTAAAATATACAGCCTAGAGAAACAATTGCACATGTTTGTGAGAAGCATACAGAAAGGATGTTTATTGTAGCATTGGCTATTGAATAAAAAAAAATTAATGAGAATTTCCATCAATTAACAATGAAATGAACTGTGATACAACCATACCATGGAATTATATTTGGCAGATTAAAGGAATGAGGTATGGGCTCATCTGGATAGAGCACCAAATTGTTTGGTTATGTGAAGAAAAGAAGCTGCAGTGACATGCAGACTACAATGCCATTTGTGTAAATCTTTCCCCTTTGCCCAGTAAAGCAACTAACACTTCTCTCTATTCATATATGTAAATACATAGAAAAAATGGGGAATGATAATCAGCAGACTGAAAACAGATCACCTCTGAGACATGGAGAATATGTATATGTGTTGCTTGCATAATTAAATATAGATGTAAAGGAATGGAGTTTTAGAAAAAGAAGCTGATAAAGTAGGCATTAGACCACTGGCTTAGAAAGCTTGTCTGAGCTGGGAAAAAGAGATTAGTTAGTGTGGAGGAGAGAAGGAGGTCGAGGCAATTCTTAAGGATAAGGAGAGTTGATGAGGGTTTAAACAGGAGCAGAAGTTTCCAGAAGAGACAGAGGGGATATATTTGTAAAGAAAATCAGTAAGACTTAGTAATTAAGTTGGTGTGGGGCCTAGTTCAGTGTATCGACTACTAAATGTCTACTTTGTGCTAAGTACAGTGTGAGGTGCCAGAGACACTTGCAAATAAGGCAATCATTAGTTAAGGAGCTTATAGCTTAGTGAAAGGGAACAATATGTATACAGATCCTTCATAATGTGAGAAGTTCGGTGACAGCGGTCTGTGGAGGGGAACTGTGGGAATAGGAAGGGCAGCAATTGGCCAAGCTTGGTGGTAATAGAATAGGGCAGAGGTGGCTGAAAGCAGATGGTTAGGAACAGCTGTGCTAGGTCTTGAAGTCTTGCAGAATAAATACAAGTTAGCTAACTGACATATTGTAGAACTTCAGTACATTTTGTTGAAAAGAAATAAACATTGGTGGAAAAATAAAGATAATACCTATAAGTTTTTATTTTTCCATACCAAAAATATTTATCTGATATGTTAGAATGCTGTTGTGGGTAGAAAACAGTGTGTAATGTATCGGAGAGAATAAAAACGTTTTGAAAAATTGAGTAGATTATTCCTTCAAGAAATATCTATTTATTGGGCACCTATCATACAGCAGACCCCATACTAGGTCCAGAAGACAAACATGAGCCATCAGGGAAGCAAAGACATAGCAAGTACTTGTGACACTTGGGTCATTTGGGAGGATTAGGTTGAGGAGAGTTATTTTACGAGGAGGGACGACATACAGAAGTTTACAGGCTGAAGGAAAAGTCTCTAGGAAGTGAGGTGGTGGTAATGAAGTAATGATTCCAAGGAGCCTAAAGGGATGACATCAAGTGCATAGGGACAACAAGCTTTGAACTGGATGAGACTATTTCATCCTCAGAGACTAGGAGGCAGGGAGTGGAGGGATTGTTTGTAGAGAACAGGGGTGAGACAGGAAGTTGAGATAGTGTGAGTGTGGTGGCTTGTTTGTTGGTAAAGTAGAGGAAAGGGGTCATGAAACTTTTGGAGCCTGCAGAACAGGTGAAAGTTTGGAACAATCAGTGAAAGCAGTTGGAAGAGCCAATGAAGTCCAAGTAAAGGGGTTGTACTGTTGCTCTAGAGGCCCGTATGTGGTTGAGGCCATAAATCTGAAGTGATGTCAAGACTTATTATTTTGTGATTGTTTCTAACCATCATCAGTAGCAGTGGTATAAGAGCAAGAAATCAGGTCCTAAAATGTGTTTGGGGTAACAATTATACTAGTCAAATAGGGTGGAAGGGCAGGAGTGGAATGGAGATAAATGTGTTAATAAGAGATGACATGGTGGTGCTTCTCTGTAATCCCAGCTACTCAGACACCTGAGGCAGCAGGATGGGTTGAGCCTAGGAGTTTGGACAACATCACAAGACTGCATCCAAAACAAAAACAAAAACAAAAAACCTGGAGATGAGGCTCAGTGATAGAACACAAGGCCCAGGGTTATTCATTCCCTAGCAATCCTCCCCTCAAAGAGCACAGTGACAGATACCTATAATCCCAGCTGCTTGGAAGACTGCATAGGAAGATCACATGAGGCCAGCTGGGGCAACTTAGTGAACCCTGTGTCAAAAAAAGTGCTGGGAATATAGCTCAGTGGTAGTGTTTGCTTAGCATGTTTGAGGCCTTTGTTCAATCACTACTACTAGTACTAAAAACAAAAAAAATATCAGTTTGGATTATTTGTATTAGTCATTTAGTGTTCCTGGCATAAAATATCCAACATCCACAACTTAAAGGAGGAATCGGTTATTTTTGGCTCATGATTTCAGTGGGTCTAGTTCATGGTCAGCTGGCTCCAAGGCAGAAACTGCATAACAGAATGGCATGGTAGAGGAAAACTACTTACCACATGGCAATAAGAAAGTAGAGGAGGGGCCAGGGACAAGAATATACTCTTCCAAGTTGACCTGGCCCTTCCAACCAAACCTTGCGTCAAAATGTGAGGGGGGGCTATTTTAGATCTAAGCCATAATGTGCTGAATCATGGGATTCAATTTAGGTAGAGAAAGAAATTAGACAAGGACACTGCAGCTGTCCTGAGAGATAGTGGAAAGGATGAGGTTTTAGAGGATTCTATGGAGTGGAATTTGGGAGGGTTGAAGATACACAAGAGCAGGAAACATGTGCGGTTGTGGTCACAGAATATTAGACTAGGATTTCTTGTTCAGAGCTGTCTGGCTAATGATAAGGTGGGAAAATAGCTGAAATGGAGGGGGTTGAAGGGTATGAAGTTGATGCATTCAAGGAAGAAAGAAACAGAACTTGACAGGTTGTCCTCAGGCATATTGTGGTTATCCAGAATGGGGAGAGAGATTGTGAGTCCAGTGCTGTGAGAAGGAGATGAGGTAGGTCTCTAATGCAGAAAGATTTTTAGAATGATGTGGCTAGTCATAGTCTAGTGGAGCACTGAGGAGCTATGAGCATATTATTTACTGCTCCCAACCTTAGGATGCACAGGTAGTGGGAGAATGAGAAGCCTACACTGGCAGTGGCTGCTAAGATATGAGAATGTGGTTTCTGTCAGCATGAGGAGGCAGGTGACATAGGCCAGCCCTTCTCAAACTTTAATGTGCATTCCAGCCACTGAGGCACTTGATAAAATGCAGATTCTGATCTTGTACGTCTGCATTCGGGACTCAAGATTCTACCTTTCTAATTAGCACTCATACAATGTGGGTGCTGCTAGCCCAAGGACAATTTTGTTAATCAGTGGTGCAAGGGTTTCAGACACAGAAGGAATAGCTTAGAAGGAAGAGGACTCTAGGAAGATGACCTGTCTTCCTTCTGCTAGGCTCTGCCTCCTAAAGGCCATGCCACCTCTCAGTAGTGCCACAGGTTGGTGAGCAAGCCTTTAGTGCATAGGCATTTGAGGGACAGTACAGATCCAAATGATAGCAAATAGAGGAGACCACAATAATCAGCTCAAAGACACTTCTGACAAATAGTTGAGTAACATGACCAATTTCAAAATAAACATTCAGAAAACCATAGACTTCTTATGAACAATAGTAACCAAGTAGAAAGTGCTATGGAAGAGCAGATTCCATTCACAGTGAAAAACTCCCTTAATTTGCCCTTCGCATAAGGCCCTACATTATCTAGGTCTTGCTACCTTACTTGCTTCATCTGTTGTTATTCTTTTTGTTTTTGTTGAGGTGAAATTCACATAACAAAATTAATTACTTAAAGTGTGCCATCTGCTGGCATGTAATACATTGGCAGTTTCCACCACTATCTTTTGTCTTTTTGAGACAGGGTCTCTCTCTGCAGTTCAGGCTGGCCCTGAGCCCACTTTGTAGCCTAGGCTGGTCTCGAACTCACAATGATCCTCCTGTCTCAGCCTCTCGAGTGCTGGGATTACAGGTGTAAGCCACCACACCCGGCTCCACTATCTTTTGTATAAGCTCTACTTCCATCTAGTTCCAGAATATTCCCATCACTCTGAAAGGAAGCTCATTAAACAAAAACTTCCCATTTCCCTCTCCCCCCAGACCCTGGCCACCACTAATCTTCTATTTGTCTCTGTAAATCTTATTTTCTAGGTACCTCATAGAAGATGCTCCATACAGTATTTGTGTCCAGGTTCTTTCACTTACTGTGATGCTTTTGGAGCTCATCCATGTGGCAGCATGTATCAGAATTGCCTTTTTTTATGGCTGAGGCCATACTTTTGTATGGATTTTCTTTATCTAGTCCTTAGTTGATGGGCATTTGGGCTGTTTCTAATCTTTGGTTATTATTAAACTATGGGATAAATAGTTTATTATTCTTCTTTATTCACTAAATCGCAGATCCCTGGCCTCCTTCCTGTTGTTCAAAATTTTCAAGCTACCTTTTGCTTCGGGATCACTACTTTATTTGTTATTCAATCACCTTGAAATGCCCTCCTCATAGATAATCTCTGGTACTGGGAATTAAACCTAGGGCCTTTGCAATAAGCTATATCCCTAACACCTTTTTCACTTTTACTTTTAATAGAGGGTCTCATTAAATTGCTAAGTTCCTGAGGCTGGCCTTGAACTTGCCATCTATCTGTCTTAGCCTCCCAGAGTGCTGGAATTACAGGCATTATCCCTCTCCCCCAACTTTTTTGGCTGTTTGATTCACATCCTTACAGCTCAGAGAAACTTTACCTAATCACTGATGTAAAGTAGCTGAACCCAAATCACTTTTGTCCTATTATTATATTTTACTATCTTCATAGTACATGTAATAAGAAAGTATTTAAGCATGAAGAAATGAAGAAGTGTTATCTAAGCCAGGCATGGTAACAAACACATTTAATTCTAATATGATGGGAGGCTGAGCCAGGAGGATTCCAAGTATTGACCCCCAACCTGGGCAACTTACTGACTTAGTGAGACACTTCCTCTGAAAAAAAAGCCAAAGGGCTACAGGTATAGCCCAGTGTGAAGGCACTGCATTCAGTCACCAGTACTATAAGAAAAAAAATTGTCTAGACCAAAGGTTGCTTTGTGCCATTGGCCCCTTTAGCAATATAGTATGGCCTATAGGTTTATTTTTAAAATAATAGTTTTAAATACCCCAATATACTGATTTTTACCAAAAATACTGTTACCAAATTATTGAAATATCATGATTTAATAATCCATGTGCTTCTCTATTAATTCCTGAAATAACAGTGCCTATATGCAGGCTTAACAATTATCAGAGTTTGGAAGTGGCCATGGGCATGAATGCAGTATTGAGATATTTGCAACCATTAAAACAGGAAACAAAAATATCAGTGATTTCTGTTGGCTGTGAAATCACAGATGCTACAAACATTCCTGTAGACCATCACCTACATTTGTAGCTGAAGAAACTGCTGAAGTTCAGTCCAAGATCAGTGACAATGATGCATTTTTTCTACCTAAGCTCCTGGAGCCTCTGAGTTCTATCCATCAACCCCTTGGAAGTCTGGGGACCTCAGGTTAAGAATTCAGGTTTTAAGTGGAAAAAGACTAGCAGTGGTGATGAGAGAAGAGTCCACTGGAACAGGTTTATGCTGGAGATGGAAGAGATCATAGTACACAGGGAAGAAAGGCGCAGAAGAAAGCTGCCTGCTTCTGCTCCCCATGGAACTTGAGTGTGAAACACATAGCAGTGCACGGTTGTGAAACACTGTACCTTTGAAAGACCGTCAGGTATCGCTTCCGTAAGGCAGAAGTTGGTGAGGAGGTGGCCGGTGCAAGTAAGGGTTTTGTAGCTCGCGGATTGGAGTCCAGTGAGCCAGAGTGTGGGACAGAGATAGCCACCATGAGAAGATGGGCCACGGGGACAGGGATTGAGAGAGCACAAAGTGGTAGGCAGAACCCTTATTATATTATATTCCAGACAGCAGGCCAGACACTGAGGTTCCAAAGATGACTAAGACAGAGATGAGTCACCCATTTCCGGTTCCCGGAACCAAATCTCTTTTGGCTGATTGGCTGCTCTGGCTGGTCTGATTTGTGCATCTCTTCAGAGTTACAGCCAGAGGTGCCAGCAATAAGATGGGTAGAAAGTATACTGGAAACTCAGGGTGGGGGAAGCTAAAAAACCCCACTGTCTTCTTTCTTCTGTTCCCTTTTGCAAAGGAAAAACACAAAGGGAAAAAGTTATATAATGAATAAAAAATAAAAAAGAAGCAGTGTCAAGATCAGATCATTCAAACTAGCCTCTTGTCCAAAATCAGATAAGCCACGGAGATGCTGCACACACACCCCACCCCCCAAATTCTTCATGAACCTTCTAAAGACTTTGCAACCAAGAGATCCTTTGATGCTGTTACCTTTCAGAACAGCGCTGGCTCAGAGGAATCAAAAGAAGAAAGGAGGGACTGTATTTTTAGATTTTCTTTGAGGCTCCTGCACCTGGATCTCTTTTCTGTGTGCAGCTCTCAGAATCTCGGATTCTGCGATTCTTTTTTCAAATGCTGATTTCCCTTTCTCTACTAGGGGCCTCTTTCAAAAAGGCTCAGGATGGGGCTGCTTCAGGTGGGTGGCATTTGTTGGGCCCAGCTTCTTTGGTCATATTCCCCTCGACAGTGGTATATGAAGAGCCCCCTGCTCTGGACTCACGGGACAAACCTCTTCTTCCCTGAAGGGAAGCAGCCCTTCAGATGGAGAGGCAGTGGGCGGATTGGGGAGGTGAGAACAGAGGCAGGTGGAAGCTGAGCTGACCTACTTAGGGTAGAAAGAGGCTGGAGGGGCGGCAGGTATGGCCCAGGTGGAGACCAGATAGGGCAGGGAAAATGGAAGCTCCCCAGGGAGGCCCAGGCCAGGGTGCAGCAAAGGGCTGACCATTGGTAAAGAAGTCACTGTGAGACTTGGGATCCACCTAGGGAAGCTGTGCATGGTGACTCAGCAAGCTGGGGCACACGAGTATGTGTGCAGATGGTGGGGAGTATATTTACCAAATACTGTCTGAATACTTATATTTAAGTCACAATTCGCCCAGGCACAGTGGTGTACACCTCTAATCCCAGCACTCGGGGATGCTGGGACTTAATAAGACCCTGTTTCAGAATAAAAAATAACAGAAGGGCTGGGGATGTAGCTCAGTGCAAAGGCCATGGATTCCATCCCCAGTATTGCATGCAAGCATGATGGATATATATATATGATAAAAGTCAAGACCGTGGAGGAAATGAGAATCTGAAAAATATGTGGACCTTAGGAGAACTGTTTGGGGTACTTAACCTAGCACAGTGTTCTGACAAGATTCCCCAGCAGGGTTGAGGAGAGGTCTTTTGTACCCAGCTTCCACGAAAGGCAGAACAGGCATAACATAGGAAGTGGACAGGGCCCCAGTGTGGAGGAAAATTAGCCCAAGGGCAGATCTTGCAGGTGGGTTCCACATTAACATAGGGCCCCATGGAGCATAGGAAGTGTCCTGAGCAGGCCCTGCCCTTCAGGATGACCCAATTGAACACAAGTCTTTATATTATATTATATATATATATATATATATATATATATATATATATATATAATTTTTTTGGTTTTTTGAGACAGGGACTTGCTATGAGCTCAGGGCTGGCCTTGAGCTCACTTTGTAACCCAGGCTACTCTTAAAATCAAAATGATCCTCCTGCCTCAGCCTCCTGAGTTCTGGGATTATAGACATGTGCCCCACACGTGGGCATATTTTTCTTTATGCTCCCGTGTCACAGGTTTCTGGCATAAGTGGGGAAGGCTATAGGAAGGAGGTTGGCATTAAACTGAGTTCTGACCTGTGGATGGGGAGGATTGGCCTAAGCAGAGAGAAATGAGTATTCCGGTACGAAGGTACACAGATGAGTGTAAGTGGGACTCATATGGGGACCCGGAAGGTGGTCTTAGCTGACAGAATTGGAAGCCCACTGAGGGTCGATGAAGAAACCCAGTTGGATGAAGGAGAGTAAGATCATGGGAGGCACTTTACATTTCTAGAAGGGACTATATCACAGTCCAGGTTTTTCAAGGAGTCCAACCATCTCCCCACCGTCCACTTTAGTTACAAGCCCATCGTGGAATTCATCGACGCGCAGTTTGAGGCCTACTTACAGGAGGAGCTGAAGATCCGGAGGGTGCTGCACACCTACCATGACTCCCGAATCCATGCCTGCTTGTACTTCATTGCCCCCACAGGGCATTCCCTGAAGTCTCTAGACCTGGTGACGATGAAGAAGCTGGACAGTAAGGTATGGAAGTGGGGGTCGAGGTGGTGGGACACCAGGCCACCTGGACTCACTAGTAGAATCTTGTACACAATAGGTGTTGGATTTTAGCAGAGGTTTCATGGCATCCTCATTCTCTCCTCATTCCCTGTCTCCCTCCAAAGGCAGTGCTGTTGATCTAAGTACCTGTGTCACGTGCTTTGTCATCCACTTTCCCAGTACTGGGGGTGGATTTGCCCTGAGATGTCTTTCTGCACTGATTCCTCTTGAAAATAAGGGTGGATGTATGCATGATGGCCAGCGATCTCCAAAGCTGTAGGCTTTGACAATAGAAAAGATTTTTTTTGCTTTTTTTTTCTGTTCTGATATTAACTGGACTATTTTTGAATCACATCTGCAAACCTGATTTGGAAAGTTATTGCTAATTTTCATAATAGCAGATACCATCTGTTAAACCCTCATTAGATACCAGCACTGGGTTAAGTACCTCCTAGAATATTTCATTGGATCCTCACACCCCTATGAGGTAAGCACTATTATGATCCCCATTTTACAGAGGAGAAAACTGAGACTGAGAGGTTAAGTGACATGTCTGTCATCTGTAGCTAGCTGGGCAGAATCTAGATTTGTACCCAGATCTGTTCCTATCAGGCACATCCTACTTTAAGAGAAACTGAAAAATGTAAATCTCATACCATATATAAATTAGACAGATTAAAGGATTATTTAAATTAGATAAATGAAATAATAAATAATTAAATTAGATAAATTAAAGGATGATATGCTGTACAAATGGACCATGGGATTCTTTTAAAAGCCTAATTACTAGAACTTTTTTCTGTAACATTTAATATGTAGCAGGCACTGTGATGAACACTTTGTATGCATTATTTTATCCTTCCTGTAATCCAGGAAGATTATTATTATCATTATTATTATTCCCATTTTTCGTATGAGAAAATTCAGGACCATAGAGGCAAGTAGCTTGCTCAAGGCCAGATAACCCATAATGGATCTGGAATTTGGTCTCTTTGCTCTCTTTGAATCCAAGATATGTTATTTACTTTACAAATATCTGATTACTATATATAGTCATTTGGTAGCATATCCATTATAAAAACTGAACTTTAGCTTTAATCAGAATAGTTTTTTTTTCATTTTTCACAGCACTGAGTTCAGTTCTCATGAATAATAGACTGCTCTTAAAATGTCACAATGCCTGGCATGTCTCTGCATATGACAGCAGAGAGCCATGTTGCTAGTGGCCTGATGGGTAGGCTGCATTAAGCAAGCAGCTTTACTATATGTTTATAGTGCACTTGGCAAAAAGCAACAAGGAGAACTGACTTGATGTTTTTCCACCTTGGTGAGAATGTTAACACCTCATACTACTCCCCCAGATAATTCAAAGGAGGTGGCTTCAAGGCCCAGTCTTTCTCTGACCTCATCCTAAAGCCCCACTTGGCATCAGTACCCAGAGGCATTCCTAAGCCAAAGCAGGAAGGAACAGGGCTTCTCTTCCTAGTCTAGTGCTCCCAGTTCCCCATTTTACAGCCCAGTGTCTGAGCACCACTCACACCACCCTGCTGGGGCCTACTAGCAGGAATGGCTGTGCTCACTGTGGGAACCTGAGCTTAAAGGGTGTTCTGCTTCACAAAGCCATGTGTATGTCAACTGTCTTTACCTTTGACCGTAAAAGCCTCATCCCGTCTTAGAGGGATTTCAAGGATTGGGGTTCCAATGGGGTAAAATTTGGGGTGGCCTTTCTCATCTGAAATTGGGCATTAATACCTAATTTTCTTTTAAGGTGAGTATTGAGGATTGAATTCATGGAGTAATGAACTATGTCCATAGCTCCTACCCTCCTTTATTTTTTTGAGACAAGGTCTCACTATGTAGTCCAACCTGGCCTTGAACTTATTATGTAGCCTCAGCTGACCTTGAAGTCATGGCAATCCTCCTGCCTCAGTTTCCCAAGTGTTGGGTTTACAGTTGAGCACCACTTTTTTTTTCATTTTAAGGAATTATTTTTTAAAAATTTTATTTAAAGAGAAACAAAAGCATGTAAAGGGTAGAGGTAATACAGAATTCCAAAAAAAAAGATAAACAATAAAAATCACTAGTTGATAAATTACATATTGTCCTCTTAGAAGTAGTTGCTCAAGTTACAAAATTAAAGCATACAAAGTAGATATTCAAACAGTGAGACTCTAAACAGCTACGCATGCATGAGTCTCTACATGTATTTCTATCCTTTCTGTATTAGAGGGAAAAACAAAACATAGCAAGGCAAAACAAAACAAATTTCTATAAAAACATGAAACCAAAAAGTCATATAAAACCACAGTACAAGGTGATCTACAATGATTACTGTGTTGTTTCTTATTATCTTTAATAGAATGTCTATATCATCAGGCATAATTGAATATAGCAGTGTGATTGAGTATAGCAGTAAATAACAATATTAGTAAAAAATAAAATATTGTAGACAGTATAAAACTTCAAAGGCAGGTAATGATCAAACCAGAGTGGATATTCTAGTGAATCTTGTCATCTTAAGTGCAGTTGCCTATACTCTCAGACTTGATACTATCAATCATAATAGCTTTGAATAAAATCTATCAATACAAAACAGTGATCCAACAAACCAGATTTGATTACGATCATCATGGTAAAACAGTGTAGGTTTTACAGAACTTTAGATTAACTTAATAGGAAATTAAGGATGATTACTGTACTATATCCTGTTATTTTCGGGATTACTGTCTGTGCCCTCAAATCTAGTACAGGTAGAATGACTGGAACAGAATATAATACATCTAAGCAGAGTAATGTGAGTAATGTGAGCACCACCTTTTAATGGGGCCCTTTTAATTTTTTTTTTAAATTTTGGGACACGGTCTTACTAAGTTGCCCCAGCTGACCGTGAATTTAAAATCTTCCTGCTCCTTCTTCAGTCTTCCAAGTAGCAGCATACCTGTTTTCTTTACCTATAAATTCATAATGGAACTCAAGCACTCTGTCTCTTTCTCTGTCTCTGTCTCTAACTCTGACTCTGTGTGTCCTCCTTGGGCACAGCCTGTGCCTCCCTTCCCTGAACTCCCCCTGTAAGTCCATAGCATGCTTGGCTGGGCCCAGCCCAGCTGCACTGGATGGATGGAACAGTTCACTATTAGCAAGGAGCAGTCACCTCTCCCCTTGTCAGCTGCAGATTGCCAGGCGTCACCTTTCTGCTGCAGACACCTCAGCAGAGATCTTGATACCAAGATACAGCACAGCTCATCAACTTGGCTCTGAACCAGTAGAGACTCATGGTTAGCACCATGGAATTAGGAATAGGGCTAAACTTGGATTTGAATCTCAGTTCTGCTATTTATCTGCTCTGTGGCCTTGGACAAATTTCTTAGTTAACCTCTCAATGCCTCAACTGGTGAAACAGTGCTAATGATAAACTCCTGAGAAAGTTACTGTCAAGATTATGTTGATCCATACAAAGTATTTAGCTCAGTGCCCAGCACACAGTAAGTACTCATTACTGTTTATTAGCGGTTATTTAACTGCAGAAGTGGCCACTCGTAGACCAGGGGACAGTGGTAGAAATCCTAGGACGTGCTGTTTTTCGTTCTGTCCTGTATTAGGAAGGTGACTGGATCATGGGGCACCACCGTTCTCTTCAGTGGGTTAGTCCATTGGTGTGTTGTTAGCTGAATATGCTGTTGGGAGATGGGGTCTGGTCAGGGGGACCCGGTTTCCAGGTGCATGACCTGGAAGGGATTGTCTCCCTCTCAGGCTCCTCCCTTCTGTCTCTGCTTCTTGGCCAGCACAGGTTAAACACCTTCTCCACCATGCCCTCTGTCAACCTGTTTCTGTCCTGGACCATGGATTGAAACCATGAACCAAAATAAACTTCCCAAATTGTGGGTGTTGGATATTTTGTCCCAGTGATAAGAAGGAAGTGACAACACAGGCTGCTATCAGGTGCCATTTGCCAACAGTGGTCCCACTTTGTTCCTTCTTTCCCTAGGTGAATATCATCCCCATCATTGCCAAATCAGATGCCATTTCTAAGAGTGAGCTAACAAAGTTCAAAATCAAAATTACCAGCGAACTTGTCAGCAATGGAGTCCAGATCTATCAGTTCCCTACAGATGATGAATCAGTGGCAGAGATCAACGGAACCATGAACGTGAGTTGGAGCATGGGGACTCAACTTTCTGGCCATTTTTTCTGTAGTATTTCATAAAATAGCATAGACATACCTTCGCCAGCCATCTTAGGGTAACTGACTTTTTTATTTTGCTTTTTTGTAGTACTAGGATCAAACCTAGGAGCACTCTCGTACTGAGCAACATCCCCAGCACTTCAATTTTGTTGTTGTTGTTGTTTGAGACAAGATCTTGTTAATTAAGTTGCCCAGCTGGCCTGGTACTTGCAATCTTCCTACCTCAGCCTCCTGAGAAGTTAGGATTACAAGCATGCACAACTCAGTCTGGCTTGCAGTTGACTCTTTCCCTTTTTCTTTTTGAGACAGGGTCTTGCTATGCATTTCAGGCTGGCCTTGAATTCATGGAAATCCTTCTGCTTCAGCCTCTCAAGTGCTGGGATTAGAGGCATGTACCACCATGCCTGGCTGTAGTTGATTCTTGATTACCTGAGTCTCAGCTATTGATGAGAGAAAATCCAGAAATAAAATAGCTCCTCTCTCTTAGTGGTGACTGCCACAAAGACTAGAAATGCAGCGATCAATGGCCAGGGCCCAAGGGAAAGACAGACTCCAGGCACAGACTGAAGCAGGGAATTCAGCCCTCTCTTTCTAGCCACCTTTCTGATCTGCCTTGGGCTAGGCCAGGCAGCCCCTGTGAGAATGCAGGAAAGACAGAACAATGCCAGGACAGTGAATGCACTGAAAGATGAAAAGGCTGAAAAAAGATACCTGGCTCATAACCTGGGGATTAATCCATACTCAAATAATCCAGCCCTGTGACCCTGGGAGGAGCGGTGATATGTAGTCTCCAATTTGCTTGTGACTAGAGGCACAGCCTTAAGTATCAAGGTTGTGCTTTGCTTTATTAAGTGTGAATGGATTTTTAAAAATCCTCTTTTCTTTCCTCCCCCACTTCTCCCTACTAGAGAAGTGAGTAATAGGGAAGGCAGAGAATCAAACATCTTCTCATGCTTCTTTACAATGTGTTGATGCTGGTGCTGCAAAAGCCTCAATGTTGTGATTTCAGAGAGACAGCTAATAGCTTTCAGAAAGCCTCTGCTTTGAGAACAGATTTCTTTTTCTCTGTTGAGAGGCATCAGTTTTTCCTAATGACATAATGCTTGGGGATAGCCAAACTCAAGAAAACTTCGTAATAAAAGCCATTTTTAGAAAACTTTCCTACTGCCACTGGCCTCTAAGTTATCATTAGGGCATCAGCTGCCACCTCCTGTGAATTGGCCAACAAATTAGCATAGCAGGGCAGCAAGTCATTGTCTCGGGCTTGACTTCCTGCCCATCTGTCCACAGAGATAGGCTTGTTATTAGAAGTCCATTGTCGACTTTAACAAATCGGGCTCAAGGGTAAGGTTATGTGGATTGTGGTAGTTGGAGTTACATCTTCTGTGATCTGACGTGGGCGTGGAAAAAAAAATGGAAAAGATCAGTCCATGTCCTCCCAGAAGTCAGGGCTTTTTTTTTTTTTTTGGTACCAGGGACCGAACTCATGACCTTGTCCTTGTCAGGTAGGCACTTAGGGAGCTGAGCTAAATCCCCAGCCCCTTTTTAAAACTGTTTTGTTTTGTTTTGGTACCGGGGATTGAACTCACAACCACGCACTTGCAAAGCAGGTGCTTATGCCACTGAGCTAAATCCTCAGCCCAGTCAGAGCATTTTGATGGAGACAGGTTCTGTGATGAGGAGCAAGCCTGAAAGGTGCCTCGTTTGCAAAAACACAAGAGCCTGTGGAGAAGTGTTGCCTGGTGTTCCTGGCATCAGTGTCTGGATCCAGTCATCTCGCACCACTATGCACCAGCTATCTTCCAAAGTCTGATTCCCTGAGTTACCCAGCAGCATTCAGGCTTGTGGTTTGCTTTGCTTAGGACAAAGATGGCGGTTTCTCAGCAGTCTCAAGGTGTCACATAAAAGCATATCTCACTGCATTGTGGATTAGGAGCAGCAATCATCCTGGGCTGTGTTCTCAGCTCAGCTCCATCCTCCAGCTTGAGCCTACGGTAGCATCACCCTTGAGATGGGAAACCCCATGCTATGAAGCAACAACTCTCGACTACACTGTTGGGGCTGTGAAGGGTTATGGGTTTTGTTACTCAGAACAGCTTGACATTGCTGTTATTTCACTTAGAAAAACTAAATTTGAGTGTACTCAGGGATATCCCTAGAACAAGGCTGGCCACTCACTCACCCGCATCCTACTGTGCTTTGCTGAGCTGAAAAGACAGACTCAGCCTCTCATCCCATAAGCGTGGAATTGGGTCTGCCTGGGAATTTTCTGTGTTGCTGTGCTGGGGTGGGGGAAGGAGGAAAAGTCATGGCTAGCAAATAAATACACAAGATTGCATAGCCTGCCCGCTCCCAGAATACCTAGGTCAGAAGGCTGCAGAGCCTTTGGACACACCATCATGTCTGAAGCTGCATCACAGAGACCTGGGCTTTGGTAGGAAGAGGGATGGGTCCCGGCCTTTGGAGTCCAGATTTGATTCTAGGGCCCAGGCCTCAGGTCCCCTAGCTCATTGCCATGGGGCCCAGGTTGGAAGAAGTGGAAGAAACCCTTTGTTCTGTGGGGAAGATTGCACAGCCGTCCGATCACTTACCACCCGGGCTTTCCTGGCCAGAGTGGAAGCGATGAGGCCTCAGTCTCTCCTTGGTTTATGGCTAGCTCTGGGGAACCTTATTTTAGATCAAGGTGGCAAAAGAAGAGAGAGAGAGAGAAAGAGAAAAATCTTGTTGCCTATTATTTTTAACCCACATTCTTACTTCCCTCTAGGTTGTAGATTTTACCCAGGCTCATTGTCACAAGCCTGTAACCCCCACCACTCAGAAGGCTGAGGCAGGAGAGCCCCAAGTTTGAGCCTAGCCTGGACAATTTAGCAAGACCTTGTCTCAAAAGAAAATGTAAAATAGGTTGGGAATGTAGCTCAGTGGTAGAGTGTTTCCCTAGCATGCTTGAGTCCTTGGGTTCAATCCCCCATGCTGCAAACAAACAAAAAAGTGGTGGGCTTCTATACTAAAAATTATGTTGTTTAAATTTAATATTGTTCTTGGAATGGCTCAAATTACAGCCAAGGACCAAGGAACAGATGCAGTTTGAGTACTTGACCGTGGTTAGTTGGTTGGCCATTTGTAAGGCACTGGGTTTGGTTCCCAGAAAGGAATTTGGCACTTGGGCACAATGAGAGTACATGACTGACCATTGGGGTCACAGGGAGAGCCCCATGCTCAAGCCCATCCCTTCTCCCGAGACAGCAGTGGTGTTACCATTGTTTGCATGTCCACCAGAGAACACATTGGGCAATGGCTTTGTTCAGCTGCCAGTAGGAGCCTGAATATAGAGGTTAGCATAACCAGCTACAGCTGGGAAACGCTGTCTGCCCTGGAAGAAGCCAAGCCCAGTGGAGCTATTCTTACCAGACGAGATCTAGACAGTGTCTCACAGGACTAAACAGAATGTTTTCCTAGCACTCTGGGAGGCTGAGACAGGGGAATCACAAATTTGAGTCTAGCCTGTGCAACTTATTGACTTAGTGAGACCCTGTCTCAAAAAATAAAAAGGACTGGGACTGTAGCTCAGTGTGAAAGCCCTGGGCTCAATCCCCAGTACCAGGGAAAAAAATAAATGTTCATGTATTCTCTCAAGCATAGTGGATGTGGTAGAATGAGAATACAATACATCATGCCACTTGGATCATCAGAAACTTTAAAATGTACCAAGAAGAATTTAAGGAAGACATGAGAAAGTGTAGCTAGTGCTATGGCTTGAATGTGTCCCCTGCAAAATCCAAGCATTGGGGCCTGGGATTTAGCTCAGCAGCATAAGCACCTGCCTGGCAAGTGTGAGGTCGTGAGTTCGATCCTCAGTACCGCCAAAAAAAAGAAAAAAATCCAGGTGTCACCCATGTGATAGTATTAGGAGACAAGGCCATGGGGGCTGCTTCCTCAATGAGGGATTAAAGTCCTAATTTTAAAAAAGGCTTCATTCAGCCTCTGCCAGACAACCAAATGTTCCAGTTTCTTTATCTTGGACTTTCCAGCCTCCAGAACTATAAGAAATACATTTTTGTTCTCTACACATGACCCAACCTGAGGTGTTTTGTTGTAGCAAGATGGGGCAGATTGAGAAGGTAGTGAGTCTGGGAGCAGATGCCCCAGGGGAGGCTTGAAGGTATCTTGTTGGAGCTGCCTGTGGCTGGCAGAGCTGACACCTGGGGCCACCTCCTCAGAGGTCTGGCTGTTAGCAGCTGTACTGCCTTGCAGCTGCCAGACTCCTCCCTGGGTTCACACGTACAAATGTCACCTGTCAGTCTTCTGCAGGGACCTGGGACAAAAGGAGAGAATGCTTGACCTTGAATTTAGGTCCCCTGGGTAGGCCCTGGGAGTGTGGTTGGGAGTTTATCTTCTCCCTGCCCTGCTTGACTCTGTTCTGGTTGCTGTAGCCATGTATCTATGTCTCTCAAAGGCAGCAGGAGATAGGTCAGAGCCTGGTCTCTGTGATCTCCTGCCTAGCACAGTTAGCTGACTTCCAGCAGGTGCCATCTAGCCAGGAGGCAGAGCAAAGGCCACTCTAAGTGGCTGGGGTCGACCAGCAGCCAAAACACACTGGCCTCAGTGCTCCCTGGGAAGACCTAAACACAGAAGATTGGAGTCTGGGTGCCCTGTTTAACCTCTGTGTCTCAGTTCTGTCCCACCATGAATGAGGCCCTGTAAGGCTGTAGTGAGAATCAGATGAAATTGGAGCTCTCCAAAGTGATCTCCTCTCATACATTTGTCAGAACCAACTCTGATGTGGGTTTCAAAGGTGTGCAGAGTTGGGAGGTCTTGAGAGGTCCCTGAGTTCATCTTGGTGGGGCTGTGTACTGAGAACACGAGGAAGTTGGAGGAGTCAAATGACAGCAGTTTGAGAAGAGGGGAAACAAGTGACCCTATCATTTTGACAATATCTCTTGACATTGAAAATAACAGGTCCCAGGGAAGACTGGCATTTTGTATGCCTTTGTTTTCTTTGGGTTTTTTTTCCTCCTTTTTCTTGAGCCCAGAGAAGTGCCTCTCACTTTACCTGCCTCCTTCTCCATCCCTTAGATCCGAGAGCCCAGGATGAGCGGCAGCACAGCACAACTTCTCTTCCTCGCCTCCTGCCTTGGTCCAGCCCTGTGCCATCTCTGCCTCTTAGCTCTTTTGTGTCATATGGCTGAAGCTGATGTTTCTCTGCAGGGGAAACATCTCCCGAGAAAATGAGTGGGGGTGGATCCGATGCTTCTGGCATTGCGTGGGTCCCTGAGTGGGAAACAGTTGTGCCCATATAACCCTTCCATGAAGCCAGGTTAGAGTTGCTTGGGCCCTTGAGCTGTATTTTCAGGAATTCAGTGCTCCCCAAGTGCCCCTGTATCCCATACCCCTTTACCGCATTGATCATTCCTGCTAGGTTCAATGAAACATTTCCAACCGCCAGCTCACCGCCAGCTCACGCCTACTTTCCACATGCATAACTCAGTCATACCATTTTCCCTCTGTCAGTACTTCAGGGACAGTCACTGGAATGGGAAGAGGCTGATGAGTCTAAGTTGGGTACCTAGGAGTGAGCAAGGGTAAAGGAAGAACAGCTTCAGCTATTGGCCCAGCCCCTGGGGAAGGCTGGAGCTGAGCTTCTGTGTTTTCTGTGCTCTGAAGAACATTCTGCGAGTCGAGAACTAGAAACAAATGGAGAAATAGGATTGGCTGTGAGACTGAATGGAGAGGAAGGATCAGCATGAAGACTGAGTCAGCAAGCTGTGGGTTTCCCAGAATTGAACTGCCTCATAATCTGGCCTAGCACACAACCAGTTAACCCCGGGGCTTAGAGTGCTCACCTCATCAGTTGCTTGGACCCCATAAGTGGGAGTAGCGGGCAAGCAAATTGTGGGCTTTGAAATCAGAGACCCAGATCCTACATCTAGCTCTGCCCTCAGTGCTGTGTGCCTGCTGGTGAGCCACTTAGCCCCTTGGGCCTCAGTTTCCCCATCTATAAAATGGAGATAATAAGGCTCCTTCCCCTTCATGTTGCTGGGAAACTCAATCAGATAACACAATGTAAAGCACCTGGTACACAATGCACAACACTTAATAAAATGCTTCCATTGATACTAATTCTATAGCTGCTAACACTGGTAGTATAATTGCTGCTGTCTATTCTGCAATGCCCTCTCTGGCTCACCATGAAGTTATACCCTCCTTTGTGTTCCTTGAGCCTTGGGCCTCAGTTTACAACTCTGACCAACTGCATTGCTGTTACTGGCATGCCTTTCCCTGCCCTACTCTGGCACTCTCTGGGAGCAGGCTCTACACTTCTTCAACATTTTATTTTCCTTAATGCCCAGCACATAGTAGGAGCCCAGTGACTCTTTGTAGATTAGATCAGCAAGCAAGATGGGTGAAAATATCTGAGACTGTGGCCTCTTTCTGTGAGTTTGCTAAGAAAGATCGAGTGACTGGACTTGTCATTTGTTGGTATAAAGCCCCGCCTGGACTCACCTGGTCTGTAAACATTTAGTCAGCCTTTCCATTTGGCCAGTGGTGACTTGGCACTTATAAATTGGCTCATTCCCTGAGCATTTTCCAGTCCCCACACTGTCAACTGGGGAAGCTCCCTCTTCAAGCACCAAGGCTTCCTGCTAGCCAGGCCCCATTCCTCATCTCCCCTACAAGCACCACACTCACACCTTTCTCTGTGCTTTGCCTTTCTTTCCTTTCTCCTATTCCACTAGCCTGCCACTGCCATTCACCTATTATGTCTAGGGCACTGTCTTGGTCACATTTCTCTCATTGCTGAAATAAAATACCTGACACCCAAAGTTAGGGAAGGAAAGGTTTAGCTCACAGTTTGTGGAGGTTTCAGTCTGTACTCAGCAGGCTCCAAGGCAGAGTGGCACAGGGCAAAGGATAACATTTCATGTTGGTAGAAAACAGCAAAAGCAACAAGAGCAAAATGGGAGGAGTACAGACAGAAGACTTGTTCTGTCCCTTAGATTGTATGTAGGCCACATCCATCCACTTGGGTGTAGCACTCATATCCATAGTCCCAGCATTGGACTCTGAGTCATAATGTCTAGAAGCCCGCCTCCTTGACTGCATGAGGTTTTGGGAGGACATCCAGACTCAAATCATAACAGGTACCAGACCATATGCCATGGGTCACATATTGTCTTTTTTTTTCTTTTTGAAACAAAGTCTTGCTATGTAGTTCAGGCTGGCCTTGAACTCCCTGTGTAGTCAAAGCTGACCTAGAATTCATGGCAGTCCTCCTGCCTTGACCTCCCAAGTGATGGAATTATAGATGTTTGCCACCCTGTATTATCATATATGCTTGCATGTCTGTAATTCAGCCTTCCCAGCGTGTCTGTCAGTTTCCAGAGGGTGAGGGAGTGTATCTTCCACTAAAGTGGAAATCAGCATTGGCACAGCATGTGGGCGATACTTGGTGACTTGCCTGCAAGGCATCTCACCTCAGTGTGAACTCTTGTTTCAGGAAAGGACTAGAGCAAGGATAACATGGCTCAGCCAGCCTTGTAGCTCATTCTCAATGATCTTGAGCTGTGGGAGGAGAAAGGGCTATTGATCACAGCCCTCTCTGTCTCCCTTATCATATCTGTCCACACCACCTCCCACCCCCTTCCCAAAGCTCTTCCCTTCATTGCGGCTCTGCCAAAGGAATGGGTTTGCTACTCTGTGTCTGCTTATTATTCTGCTTATTTTCTGTCTGCTCCCTATGCCTTGGACCATGTCATTCTTATCTACTGTGAATTTCTGAGCAGCAGGAGCTAGGAGTCGACTTCTTATCCCCACATGATTGGCTCTGGAACCTTATCAGTGCTTCTAGCTGATGACAGCAGTGAGTGACATTGCATAGTGAGGGACCAAGGCCCCAGAGATGAGCAGCAGTTGCATTATGGGATGTGTAGTGCCTTTCCTTTGCAGTTCTGAGCCTTTGTTTTCCTTCTGTTTCAGGCCCACCTGCCGTTTGCTGTCATTGGCAGCACGGAAGAACTGAAGATAGGCAACAAGATGATGAAGGCACGGCAGTATCCTTGGGGCACTGTTCAGGGTCAGTCCCTACCAGATGGACTGCACTCCAAGAGCCCTTTCTGTTTGCCTTTTTGCCTCTCCCAGCCACTATACGACAAATCCCTAATTTTTCCCAGCCAGCTTTGGTCTCAAATGGCTACAGGGACCACTAGCAGGCAAACTGGTTCCCTACCTGGGTTCTCTAATGGGAGCCCATTCCTTTGTCTCTAGTGGAGAAAGCACTCGTAAAACATAAACAAGTGGATTTAGAGCAAGGAAGGAGTGTACAAGAAAGTAAGTATATTTGCTTGACAGCATAGGAGATACACGATAATATTCATAGCAGTGTTGTTCAACATGGCAAGTAATTAAAACCAACTCAGGTAGCTGCTGAAATAGACTGAGTAAATTGTGAAATAGTCATAAATGAGATATCAAATAACAGTCAAATTAATAAACTACAGTTACATCTCCATGAGCCTCAGAAACATAATGTTGAGCTCAATAAATCAGAGAAGAATATAATGTAGGATTGAATTTTATGAATTCAAAAAGTAGGCAAAACTAAACAAGATCCTGTATGTATTTTAAGAAATCTAAACATAAGTGGTAAAACTGTAAAGGAAAGAAAATGAATTATGAGCCCCAAAGCCAGGCTAGTAGTTAAGATTCATTGCCAGGAGATATGAGTATGGGATTGGAAAGGGGCATGAAGGGGCTTCTAAAGTACTAGGAATATTTCACCTGGGTTGTAGAAACACCTGTGTTAATTTTTAAAAATACTTTAGCATGTACACATTTTATGCACTTTTCCATATGTATGATTACTTTACACTTTAAAATGAATTACATAAGCTTGATGTGGTAGCACATATGGTAATCTCAGATACTTGGGTGGCTGAGACAAGAGAAACACAAGTTTGAGCCCAGCCCAGGTATTTTAGTGAGCCCCTGTCTCAAAAAAGAACTGGAGATTTGGTAGAGTGACCCTGGATTCTGATGCAGTATGACAAAAACAAAGAGATAAATGTACACCAGGAAAGTTCCTTTTGTGGCCCAAAATTAAGGAAGGAGAAAGGTTTATTTAGCTCACAATTTCTGGAGGTTTCAGTCTATACTAGGATGGCTCCAAAGAAGAGGGCGGCAGTTCATGCCAGCTGAAGATAGCAAAAGCAACAAGATAAAAAAAAGGAGAAGCTCACAAAGAAGATTCTTTCTGTCCCTCATATTGTATGTAGGGCACACCTTGGCTGGTGTAGCACTCATACCCATAATCCCAACATTGGACCATGAATTCATCACATTCTAGAAGCCTGCCCCCATTACTGCATAAAGCTTTAGGGGGATATCCAGACTCAAACCATAACATTACCCTTGGGGTTAATTGGTTTAGTAGGTAAGACAAAGCCTAGGATATTGCTATGGGTAGAAGTGGTCTCTAGGCCTTAGGGTCTACAGATTGTAGGAACACTATGCAGCAGGGTGGCAGGTTCTTTGTAAACTCACCTCATAACCTTGGGCAAACAAATGAAAGTGGGTCCACATCATATACAAAGGCTGGTATGTTTTAGGAGTTACCAGAGACCCACCATTGATAGCTGGAGTTTATTTTCTTTAATTTGTGTGTGTGTGTGTGTGTGTGTGTGTGTGTGTGTGTGTGTGTTAGTGTGTGTGTTAGTGTGTGTTACTAGGGATGGAACCCATGGCCTCCTAAGTGCTAGGCAAGTGCTCTACACTGAGCAGCACTTCAACCTGAACTTTCCATAGGCAGAGCAAGGCTAATTACAGAGCTGTGGTAACTTCAGCTCTTCTCTGCCACTTGGGACTAGGGATCCTCCACTAGGAACATTGGTAAATGCTTCCCAGACCACCAATTTCACTCAGGGAATGAATTTGTGGGCTAAGAGACAACAACCTAAGGTGAGAGGAGAGAAGCCAGCATGTGGTTCCAATGACATCCTCCAGCTGGCTTTTTTGAAGGGTGTTCTTACAAATTTGAATTGACTTCATTTTGAAGGAAGAAGTTGTGTGTTGCTTGGACAGCCTGCAGAGGCCTTGTAATTAGACCTTTTGACTGACAACCAGGGATCACCATACAGAGATGGAGGAGCAAATAGCACCTAGCATAGTCCTGAGAAGTAGCCCTCTGATGGGATTTTTAGCATTAACATGTTCTACGACAGCGAGAAGAGGGGTATCCTAATGCAGTCAGGATTATGCAGAGGGGTTATGTGGGCTCATTTGGGCTTTAGAAAGACTCCTGTGATGACCACAATCCATGTACTACAGGTATGCCCAATCTTGTCATCTCATTCACCCCCTTTCTAACCTCACTACCCTCTCCCATGCAAGGTGAAACCTGGGGGGGGGCGCTGATCTATTTATCATTTCAGACACCACTGTCCATACATGGGCAGGCCAAATGCTACCAACAGCAAAGTTGTACTGTGCCTGAGGGCACCCTGATAGAGCCCTGCTTGTGACCTGTTTTGGCTAGAAATCTGTTTTCCTATGACTTAGTCCACATCTCTGTCATTCTCGACCTCTGCCCAAAATACAGAGCTTTGCCATGCTCTCATGAGATAGAAGCTTGTTTATTCACAATGCAAAGTAGGGTCCACTTTCTCCTGTTCATCATTGCTGCTGTCAGGCCATTGTCAATCCTCTGCTGACTTCTCAGCCTCTTCTGTCCAGATGGGCAACCCTATTGTCACTATCATTTATTGATGTCCCCTAGTTCTTTCCCCCTATCCTTTGGAGACTCAGTCACCTGGTCATAGCTATCACCCCTCCCCTATATTGCTTGGCTTCCAGCCTTAACTCTGCAACTCACTAACTATACAACGCTGCCTTGTCTCATAGAGGTCAGCCTGATAAGTGCCTCTTCCTTCTAGAGTCATCCTAGAGGCTGTCTCTTTGGTGAGGCCTATAGTCTTCCAGGAGTTCTGAGTTTGTAGTCCTTCTTCTGGGCTTTCCTGACCTCAGCTATCCCTCCTTATGTAATTTTTGCATTACATTGCATTTATCTATTTGCATCTATTCCATGCAACTGTAAGCTTCTGAGAGCAAGATTTCATGACTTTGTTTCTGAATTCCCAGGGCCCCCCTACAATACTGGGAACAGTGGTTGCACAAATATTTATTGGATGGCTGGATGGATGCTTGGAAACACATGGACTGTTTGTCCACAAAGAGGCACAGAGTAGACATTCCCATGAGGGTCTGATTAGTAATTTTGGGTTGAGAGGCTTTGGAAGATCCTTAGGTAATTTTTACAATGTTGCAATTTTTCACTATCATTTTTATAACCTTTCATTTACATTTTCAGTAGAAAAGCGAGTAAGGAGGTAAATACTCAGGCTCTATATATCCAATGACAAGGTGGTGTCCCTGATAGACTTTTGCCTCATGTCATCCCTTGCTGCTTCTGCTGGCCTTCCTTTCACTGTACTTTCAATATCCCAACCCCTGCTGTGCAGTTGAAAATGAGGCCCACTGCGACTTCGTGAAGCTGCGGGAGATGCTGATTCGGGTCAACATGGAGGATCTGCGGGAGCAGACCCACACCCGGCACTATGAGTTGTACCGCCGCTGTAAGCTGGAGGAGATGGGCTTCAAGGACACTGACCCTGACAGCAAACCCTTCAGGTACCGCTCCTGCCAGGCCAAGCCAGGCCAGCTTAGCTAAGCCACACAGGTGGTGTGGAAGCCTTTTCTTCCTCGAATCCTCAGGGGAGACAGGGTAAAGCAAGGGTGCCAGCTCACAGATTCTGCTGCCCCTTCCTTCTCGGCCTCATGCACCTGCTTGGAGCACTGCACAGGTGGGTAGCGAGGGCAGGGAGGGGACCTAGAGAAGCAGCATGGCGGATCTCTCATTGCCCCTCACCCTACACACGCCAGCTCAATCAGCTGTGCTGGAGGGGAGCACCAGGAGGGGACTCAGTTCCACAGAGTGGCAGTTAATAACTGTCCTGTGCCTCATTTCCTTCATCAGGCTCCTGCTGCACAGGTAGGTTTCTTCTTGTCTGTTCTTTACCCTCCTCCCCATTCTCAAAACCAGACAGGAGGTCTGAGGAGTGGCTCAATGGTACAATACTTCCCTAGCCTGTGTGAGGCCCTAGGTTCCACCCCAAGCACTGCAGGAACAACAAACAGGCAAATAAATAAAAAAATAACAAGAAAAAGCCAGGTAGCAGCCCCTTTGGGACCAAGTAGGTAGGAGTTACTTTACCCATGTTGATGCATACAGCCTCCTCATTCACTGTCTTTAGTGTTTGCAATTCAAGTGCAAGTTTTGTTCTGGCCACAGGATAAGAATAATCATTGATATATTTCTCAAATAAGAATCTAAGATGCTTTTGGGGAAGGAAAAAAAAATTTTTTGGTACCAGAGATTGAACTTACGACCTTGTGCTTGCCAGGCAGGCTCTTGTGCCATTTAGCTAAACCCCCAGCCCAGAAAATGTTTTTTGTTTTGTTTTGTAACAGGGATTGAACTCATTACCCTGCACTTACCTGGCAGGTGCTTATGCTGCTGAGCTAAATCCCTGGCCCTGGAAAATATTTTTTAAATCAGTTTATTAAGTAGATGGGGGCGACAGACCAAGTTGAAGTGTGTCCGATCTCTGTGTGTGAGAGGCAAGATAAGCCCTACATTTAGTGACTTGGTCTCCTTTCAGGAAATGTCAGGCATCAGTAAGCAAGTAAGGTGGATGTTTGTGGGCACAGAGGGATTTCACATGGTCTTGAGGTCCCATATTACCTGATCAAAGTGGAAAGCTGGCCTGGGGCAAAGCACAGCCCATCCTTCAGGGCTGTTGCTTCAGCCAGGCAGCTTAATGCTGCTACAGGGAAGGTAGGGCCAGGGCCACAGGACCACCTAGGCTGGAGGAAGGTGTGCAGCCTCACTGGTGAGAGCTCCCTTAGCTGTTCCTCTCCTTGCCTCTGGCAGCTTTTAGCTACTTCTGTGGAGGAGGAGGTCAGCCTCTAACTGGCCATCCAGTCCTGTCCCATTGTCCTTTGCTCCATGCTGCATACCTGTGTTCCTGAATCTTCATCCTCTTCAGTCCCACTCCAATAACCCTTTACCCCTTCCCTGTAAACATTCCCATCCTAAAGAAACCCCCTTCACCCTGCTCATCTTCACCAGCCTCTGCACTGTCAAGAAGCCAGGCCCTGACCACAAAGAGAAAGAGCTGTTCTGTGTTTACCAGCCTCCTTTTTCCTCTCATTTACCTCTTCAGCCCAGTATGGGCTGCCTTCTTCCCCCAGCTCTCCATGGAAGTGCCTCTCCAAGAACTCTTCATGGAAGTGCCTCTCTCTCTTTGGGCCAATCTCATTGCAACCTTTGAGTCCCATCCTCTTTGATCTTAATGTGCTGCACGTCATACTAATTCTCATTGCCTCCTTCTTGCACTGCTATCTGGCTTTGACTTTTCTAGTACTGTCCTGGCTGACTTTATCCTTCTCTCTCTTCCCTCTCCTCTCACTATTTCTTCTCAGCCTTGTTTGCACGTTCATTTTCTTCAAGTTCTTTAAATATTTCTAGGGTCTCTGCTCCTCTCCTTCTATTCTCTTTGCAGCTGGTTCTTTCTTCTTTCATAGCCCTAATTATCACCTGAAAGTAGGTAACTTGCAAGCTAAAATCTTACTTGTGAGCTGTGAACTCATCAATCCACCTATATACTAGCCATTTCCACTCAGACATCACATAGAGGCCCCAACTTAAAATTAAACTGTTCACAGTCAGATTTATCTTCTTCCCCCTTAAGTATTCTCCTCATCCAGGGTTCTTCATTGTACCTGACAGTACCACCATCTACTTGGTTGTCCAAGACAAAAGCCAGAATCGTCTTTGCCTCCTCCCTATTCCTGCTTCTGCAGATCCCTCCACTCCCTCTCATCCCTTCAACATGGGGATCCTGCCATTTTGTACCTGAGTCATTGGAAATTATCTTCTTCCCTAAACAGCCAGAGCACTCTTTCTCACTTTCTGGTTGGATTCAGTCAGTCTTGCTTAAACCCATGCAGTGGGTCCACGCCCATTGCCTTCACAGGGCATCTAGAGCCTTGCCTTCTCCTGCCAAACTCTGGGACCTCCCCTCCCATTCCTTTTCAGCTTACTCAGCCTGTAAGGCTATGGCAGCTCCCCAGGAACGCCATTTTATCTCCATATCCACGTTCACATGAGCTGCCTTTCCTGCAGTCCTTTTCCTCTTCTTCCTCATCAGGCTAACTCTTGTTTCTTGAAATGTAAGTCCAGGACAGGGGCAGGGGGCCTCAGCCCAGGCAGCTCTCACCAGACTTTGAGTTCGAGGGCAGGCATGGAAGCTGTTGGCTGTAGGTGTGGAGCAACTAGAATAGCATCAGCACTGTGTCTGTCATGGGGTGAAGATGCAGAACCTGTTGGTTGGAGTGGTGAGCTCATGCAGGCGGTTTCAGAGCCAGGACCTGGTAACATAGCACAGTGGGAATCCCAGATAAAGAAACAGGAGACACAGCTTCTGGTCCCAGTGCTATGTGATCTTAAATAGTTGCTTTACCTCTCTGGGCCTCAGGTTCCACATGTGTAAAGTGAGGGTATATATCCAGATTTTTAAGTCTCACCTAATCACCAGGGTTGCCTCACACCCCTCAAGCAGCTCTGTGATTCTGCTCTCATGTGTCAAGGCGACTGCCCAACACTTTGGCATTCTGTGTTCGCCATCTCTGTCTGAAGTGGGGAAAGGAGGATGGCAAAACTCAAGGGTGGGTGCTTAGGGCCAGTTTTCATTGAGGAGGAGTCTTGTGAGGGCAAAGGAATTAACCTAACCATGTTTGCAGTTTGCAGGAAACATATGAGGCCAAGAGGAATGAGTTCCTAGGGGAGCTTCAGAAAAAAGAAGAGGAGATGAGACAGATGTTTGTCCAGAGAGTCAAAGAGAAAGAAGCAGAGCTTAAAGAGGCAGAGAAAGAGGTAAATATGAACCTTATATTAATTTTCTAGAGCCTCTCCATCCAGTGTGGTAGTCAGTCCCTGCGTGTAGCTAAATTGTGAGGTTTTTTTTTTTTTTTTATCAGTACCAGGGATCGAACTCATGACCATGCGCTTGCAAGGCAGGCACTTATGCTGCTGAGCTAAATCCCCAGCCCCTATTGTGAGTTTTTAAAGTATTTAAAATTGGCAAATAGCAATTGTATGTATTTATGGAGTACCACACGATGTTTGCATATGTGTTAACATTGCAGAATGATGAAATGAAGCTAGTTAACAAATGTGTCACTTCTTATGCTTATCATTTTTGTAATAGAAACATTTAAAATCTATTTTAGCAATTTCAAATATAATAAAATAAATTTATTATTTGCAGAAAGGGAGTTGAATCCAGGGCCAAATGTTTAAATGACTCTGTAACACTGAGCTACAACCCCAGCCCTCTTTTGTTTTTAATTTGAGACTGGATTACACTAGGTCACCAAGTTGCCCGGGCTGGGTTTGAATTTAAGATTCTCCTACACCAGCCCCCCAGAGATTTGGGATTATAGGCATGCATCACCACTGCCAGCTAATATACAATAAAGTTCCTCACTCTTATTAGGCACGTTTCAGTGCTCACCCCTCATGTAGCTAGAGACTGCTGTCTTGAACAGCATAAATACAGAACATTCCCAGTAACACAGAAAGTTCTGTAGGTCAGCACTGCTAGAGTCAAGCCCTTGCAGTCAGTTGCAGGATGATTTAGTTTCCCTACCCTAGGAATCTGGAGCTCTGCAGGGGTAATTGATGACTTTCTAGGCTGACTTGTCCCATCCCACCTTCTATGATGGCCATGAGGAAAGCTAGTTCTGGGCAATCTGGGTTGTTTGCTGAAAGCTAAAACAGCAGCAGCTGGGGCATTTGCATTCACTTGGATATGTGGTTCCACTTCAGAGTTAAGGAAACATCGTCTTTGCAGCTCTAGTGAAGTTTTAAAATGAGGTTTGATGGGTCTGATTAAATACATGCAGTTAATCCTCTACCCATGACCTTGCTTCCAAGGTTCCAGATTAATTGGCATAAAGTATAGTTTTGGTCATGTCAGCTGCTGTATTACCTCTCTGGGCCTCAAAATGTTCAACCACAAGGAAAGGAAGCACTTAATTACTTCCCAGGTCTCCTCCACCTTTAATCTACTGGGACTCTTGATGGTTATCACCAAGGCCTGTGGCAAGGTTATTGACTTTATTTCAGTTTCACTTTTAAGGAGAAAGCCATCAGCCAGCACCTTTAGGAGGAGAGGCCATGGGGGTCTTAAAGATAAATGAATCAAAGTTGCAAGGAAGCAAAGCAGTGTAAAAGCAACTAATGGGCAGCCCAAGTGATACCACAACCCCACATGACTCATAAAAGCTGGTTTGGATGACAAGCCTGTTGTTCCCCCTACATTACTAAATGACAGTCCCAGATATCCATAGGAAGCAGAGAATTGACCTCCTTTTTGTGCACTGTTACAGAATCCTAAATTCTCTCTTGTATCCTCAGAAAAAGTGGGGTCTGCTCTTTCTGGTCAGGGGAGTTTACACATTCTAGTTGGTGACCATCTATGCCTCTTGCTCTCTGATTGATACATCATAGTGAGTGCCAGAACATACTTGCTGTTCTTTAGGCCTCGGGATTTTTCAGGACAAGTTAAACCTTCCCTTTGGTTAAAGCTGAGGTTTCCACACTTACTCCATTTCCCTTGATCAGCTGTTCTATTGCTGTAGTTTACTCTGAGATCCATAATGAGTCTTCCTGATTGCAGGGGATAGAATGGCCAGGAAACTTCAGGAAGCTGAAGCATGAGGTTCACAAGTTCAAGCTCAGTCTGAGCAACTTAGCAACTTAGTGAAACCTTATTTGAAAATGGGAAAGAAAGGACTGAAGGAAGGAAAGAAAGAAGGGAGGAAGGAGGAAATAGAAGCAAGCTGGTATGTGTAAAGGCCCTGGATTCAATCCCCACTAACATACACACACACGCACGCGCACGCACACACACACACACACACACAGTACACACAAAGATAGGAAAGAAATGGCAAGAACTGCTTCCATGTTGGAAATGCCATTATATAATTCCATAAAAACTGGTTTGAACTTAGACAAATGCCTTAATTTCTCATATCTTATGTTTCCTCATAAAAATGAATATCATGGTCAAGTACTGTGGTACACACTTATGATTTCAGTACTTGGGAGTTTGAAGCAGGAGTACCATAAGTTCAAGGCCAGCCTCAGCAACTTACTGAGATCTTATCTCAAAATAAGAAATTAAAAAGTACTGGGGATGTAGCTCAGTGGTAGAATATTTTGCTAGCATGTGTGAAACCCTGTGTTCAATCCATGCCAGCAAAAAAGGATTGAAAATGAAAAAGGACATAATAGCAGAACCTATTGATAAGATTGTTGTAACAATTAAATGAATAATATATATGAGGTGCTTGTAAAAATCAGTATTGGGCTGTAGCTCAATAGTAGACTGCTTTTCTAGCATGCACAAAGCCCTGGGTTCCATTCTAACACTACAAAAAAAAAGTAATAGCAATATGAAAGTTGTTTAAGTCAATGCTTGGCCTGTCATAAACACTTGGTAAGTGTTACAGTATTATAAGCGATATTGTTATTTATCATATAAAATAACCATGGGGATTTGTTTAAAAATTATTTAATTAGAACATATTATTCCTTTACTACTTCAGGTGCAGAGATTTTGAGATAATGACAGGCAGAAGTACCCACAGCATGGTGCCTTTTGGTACTGTCTTGGTATTCCCTGGCAGAAATGTCTTCTGAGGTCCCAGGGTCCTGCGGGGTTGCAACCCTGCCAATTCCCCAACCCTGGGCTGGGTCAGACTGGGGCCTGTTCAAGGAGACCTCTACAGTGTTTTTTGGCTTCCCTGTCAGCTGCATGAGAAGTTTGACTGTCTAAAGAAACTGCACCAGGATGAGAAGAAGAAGCTGGAGGACAAGAAGAAATCTCTGGACGATGAAGTGAATGCTTTCAAACAGAGAAAGACAGCAGCTGAGCTCCTCCAGTCTCAGGGTTCCCAGGCTGGAGGCTCACAGACTCTGAAAAGAGACAAAGAGAAGAAAAAGTAAGTAGCAGGCTGCTATGGAGTGGTGGGCTTCTTGCTCCTCCTGCTGCTCATCCCACTGGGGCAGGACCTGGAGGGTGAGGGCACTGAGGGCTGATGGCCAGGTGTTTGCTGTGGCCTGTTAGACTAATTTGAGGACCTGTAGCTAATCTCAGTGTCCCCATGGGACCTTTGGATTCCTCGAGTTAGAGTTGTTGAGAATAGAGGAGACAATTGGTCTGCAAGGCCCAGCCCCTCTGTCTGGCTTACTTAGGAAAGCTCTGCGAACATCAAGGGGTGGTGGAGGGAATGTGAGAGTAAATGGAAGGAGGAAATGAGCAGTGCAGAGGCGTAAGACAGGGATGAATGGAAGGGCACAGAGAAGGTAGTGAAAGAGAAAGAGAGCCCTTTCAAAGAAGCTCCTGGAGCCGGAACTGGCCCTGATATGGCATACAGGTCCTGTGTCACCTCTCCCAGCGCTCGCTGTGCCTTAGTTGTCACTAGGTGCAGCCAACAGAATTTACCTGCTGCCACTGAAGGCTGCAGCCTGGCCCTGACCTTCCACTCCTTTACTGTCTGTCCCTGCTGGCTGCTTAATTGTGCCCAGCCTGAGGAACTGAGGACTTACTGCAGAGCCTTCAGAAGCCAGTGTCCTCCCAGTACCCCATCCTTAAGCTGGAGGAATGATTTGAAAACCAATCTATCTCCCCAGGTATTTGGTCAGGCAAGACAGCATAAGCTGCTGGTTACCACCGACTCTATAGCCTGGCCTCCACCCCCATTTCTGCTCACTGAAATTACCCATTCCTCATCCCAGAACCAGAGAGGAGAAAAGCACTTCTGTCCAGACCTGCATGACACCAAGAAAATGTCCAGAGACCCTCTGGCACTCTGTAGCTGTTTGCACACTGTGACTCACAGAACTCCCAGGTGGAAGGTTTAGCAATGTCCTTACTGAAGGGTTCTTTGGATCCAAAAGATGTCTGTGGGCTTTGCCTTCTGTTTTTAGCCACTCATTTGTGAACAACTTTTGGATATTTGCCAGAAGAAAGAAACACCTTCCTTTCATCAGTGCCTGGCTTATCACTTACGAATAACACAATATCTTTGTACACTATAAAATATTTTATATCTGAAAGCACTCAGTTTTGCAATCCAGTTATTCACATTTGACTAAAAAATGTGTAATGTGAACATTTTCACTACCCACTCCAGAAATTTTTATTACTGAATCTTAACACTAAATGTCAGCTCCACTGATTAATTAACTCTTTCGATAGTACCTGACGGATAAAGTTCAACTAGCCAAATGAATGTCTCTTTGAACACATCGTATATTAGTTTATCTGTTTTAGTGTATGAGCTGTACCAGAAGGAATATCTTCCTATTTTTAAGACCAGAAAAATCTAAATTTGATTTTTTTTATGGTGCTGTGGATCAGAAAAATCCAAATTTATCTTCCAGCCCTAGTCTGCTGTTGTTATGGTTTATTTGTTAACTCAATCCCTGGGGCAGTTTCACAGCCTGCTTGCAGGAGTTAGATTATATAGTTTGTTTATACGACACTAACATTAAGCTATAAACATTCCCTCTTTGAGATGTTCAGTGAAAGCTCCTCTCAGACCAAACTTTCCTCTTGTTGCTTCAAATCAATTGACTTCCCCCCACTGATCCCAGCCTGAAGATCCTGTATAGGGTGACACCTTTCTCCATTCTCCAGAAATAATTGGGATCAGTGACAGTGCCCAGTTCTGAGATAGGTAAAACCCTTGCTGAAATGTGGCATCTCATATTATTAGCAGTAAGTACCTAACAAAATAGCCAGTCCTATTCCATACTTCCAGATGCACAGTGACCCCAGGTCTGGGCTTCTTGTGTATTCCATGAAGAATCAGTGAACTTCTGGAGGAACCATTGTTAAACCTGTGCCATTCTGCACCCATAGTGATGGTGGTGGGCTTTAAGGGTAGAAATGGTGGTGGGAGCAGTTCTTGAGAGATGGTGGTTGGATCTAATAGTCACATGCTCTGAATTTCCTTTGGCTGGCCTTAAATAGAGTAAGAAAGTGTACAGTATTTCAGGGGTTCCTACCAGTCCCTCTTCCCTCCTCCCCTCCCTGCTACTCCTAATCTCTCTTGACCTCTTAACTCTTCATCGTTTGTGTCAATTCATAATATTTTATTTCTCCTCATGCTTACTCCATCTTCATCAGCTCTTACTGTTTTACAGTTAACTCTGCTGTTTGCTGCATGCTGCATGAGACCCAGGGTCCTGGTAAGCTTTATTAACTCTAAATAGAACTGGCAATGGCTTCTAGAACTTACCTCCCCAAACCCTATATGCCCTATGCCCAAATCTAATCATAAAAGAAATGGCTTCACAGAGGTAGCTGGTTTCCTCTCATGACTTCTGGTATGAAGAAATAGCCTGGTATGGTTTCAAGTGTACATGGTGAATGCCTGCCTGCCTGCCTGCCTGCCTGATCAAAGGGAGAATCTGCAGGCTTCTGCTGCTAGAACAGCTAGGTAGCATAGGTGGATCCTGTCATCAATATTTCAGGTTTCAATTTGGGCAGGCAATGTGACACAAACAATTAATAGGTTTCTATTGTTCAGCTGTTCAGGTGACTGGGTCTAGACCCATCTACTAGACACTTGACAAACAGCTCTCGCCCCAGAGTACCAGGTAGCTGACTCGGCCTTCTCCAGAGGATGCCCAAGTTGAAACAAGCCTCTTCTGTTTTCCTTGTGGGACAAGGAAATACAGTTCCCCTTAGGAACAATAATCATTACTTTCAAAATTAATTAACTGTGGTGCCTCAAGAAACCATCCTGCACGTACAAGCCTACTCCTATAGTATCTCAGACAGCCCTGACCCTCAGGTTTGGGAGTGGGTAGAGCCAATGGAAACTTGCATCTCTCTTTCCCTCTGGTGGCTGTTTTTTTATCTGAAGGGTTCAGGTTCTTCTGTTTCCTTTGGCTGTGTACCTCCCCAAACCATAATCAAAGTGGGAGAAAATAAAGAGAGTTCAGATATAAAGTCTTCTACTTAGTTCTACAAGTGCCAGCTTCATGCAGACCTGCTAAGGAGATAAGCAGATAACCTTTAGTAGGAAGTATTGCTGAGGGCTAGATGTTGTGTCCGTGGAAGTAAAGTACTTGCTGGCATCACACAGTTTCTAGGGAGACTGAAAACAGTGATTACAGGGAGTTATAGGGAGAAAACAGTGATTAGGTACCTTTTATCTACTCTGCTAGATTCAGGTAGTAGACAAGGAATATAAATGATTTAAATTTAACATAATTAGGTGTACTTATTATTTTCAAACTTTACCATGGCAACTTTCAAATATAAAAAATAGTACAATGCATCCCCACATACCCACAAACCTGCCACCAAATAGCTGTCAACTTATGTCCAGTCCAGCTAAGCATGGTGACACACACCTGTTATTTGAGCACTCTTCAAGGCTGAGGCAGGAGGACTGCAAGTTTGAGCCCAGCCTGGGCAATTTAGTGACTTAACCTGTCTCAAAAAAAATATAAATGGCTAGGGATATAGTTCAGTGCCCAGTACCACACACAAAACAAAACAAAACAAAAATATATGGCCAACCTGTTTCATCAATTTCTCCCAACCTGCTGGATTACTGCAAGGCAAAGCCTGTATCATTTCATCTGTAAATATTCTAGTGTGCATCTCTTTGAGATAATGACTTTAAAAAAATAACCATCTGCTCTTTTCATACCTACAAAATTAACAATAATTTGTTAATGTAAAATGTCTAGTCAGTGTTTGAAATGCCCCATTTGTCTCATAAATGCCTTTTTACATTTGGTCTGTTTGGGTTGGAGAATCTGAACCATCGAGAAGACTTCTCCCCACTCACCCAAGGAGTTTATGCATTAGATGGAGAGCTTTCTGTTAGTCACCAAACTCAGTGCTGCAGCTGTTGCACTGGGGACACTGGAAAGCTGGCAAAAACATCCTACTTTCAAGATGATCCCAAAGAGGAATCCATAGAGGCTTCTGAAACAGAAGGCCCATGAAAATGGGCCAAAAGAAACCATCCGAAAATAATAATGTGATGATTTACTATCTGGCTTACAGGCAAGTCTCAGAGCCCTGCTAGCTGACTGGAGTTAAACAACAGCTCTCCATTTAGGAGTACTATAAATTCCTAGTGTATCCATGCACTGCTGAAGTCCCAGTGCCTAGCAAAGCATCTGACACACAGTAGGAGTGTGCATCTTGCAGCTTTTCGTTGTTCCCCTAATTTCATCGAGGAGAGCAGGAAAGATGTATCCTATGAATTGGACTACAGTTAATTTCGGTTTTGTGCATGGCTTGACATGATTTCATTCAGGTTTCTCTGAGTACATCATTGTTAGTGGCCAGTTCTAAAACAAATTCTAGAAAAACTGTGATTAAAGGCACACTTTACAAGTAAGAGGCAATTGGTAGACCAACTGAACAATCAACCCCGACACCAAGTAGGTTGGGTTTTCCTGGCAAACTTCCCTCTAGTGGACTACAAAAGCATTTCTAAAAGAACAAATCAGGAGAGGCATTGGTTTCCCAGGACCTGAGAACAACAGAGGCAACTATCTTCTCCCCAGAGCCCTTATCCGAAGAATGGGTCACAAGGGCTACCTCTGGTGCAGGCAGAGCGATGATTACTGTTCCCATCCAGCTTTGAGGCCCCTCCCTGAGGCACTGCTTGCAGCTGTCTGTAATTGTAAGAGAAATTTCTCTGTGCCATCCATCCTGTGGTAGATACTATGTTTTGGTGGTTAGTGGTTCTTTGGGTACACAGCATATGGATAGTGCACACATCAGAACACTGCTGCCTTCCCACAGCGCCCAGAATGTTAGGCTATTGCTGTGCTTTTTAGGTTACTCTTCCCCTAGGAAGTAGATAAAGAAAAAATGAAGAGGCAAGCATTCATATAACATTTATTGATTTCTTTTCAAAATGTTCTTCTATATAACATCTCATCTTTACCACAGTTCTGAGAGGTAGAAAAGGAGGGAAGGATTTAAGGGACTTACTAAGGATCACACAGTGAGCTAGTGGCAGAACTACAACCAGAACATAGAAGTTCTCATTCCTGGTATAAACTGCATTCACCTGATGGGTGCATGTGAGTGTCTGTCTCTAAACTCTCTCTCTCTGTCTCTGTCTCTCTCTGTCTCTGTGTGTGTGTGTGTGTGTAGGTAAGTGTGTATATGTTGGAGGGTAGGTGTATTGACTTAAAGGAAATGAATCACATTTTCATTTATGTACATACTTTTCAGTTACTACACCCCTCCAAATGTTTAGTAGCTTTTATTTAATGGGATAAATGTATTCTCCAGGTAATAAATGGGCTTAGCTCCATGGCCAAGGAATTCTTGGGACATTGGTATGATGGGGAGAGTCTTAGTTAAATAATTAAACAACTCTCACCCTAGTTGTAACACTTTCTTGGTAACCACAGACAAGTCAGTTGATTTTTCTGTTCCTGTGTCTTCATATGGGACATAGGGATACTATTTACCTTATATATGACATAAGGATGGAGTTTAAATGGGAGAAAGGTCAAAGAGCTATGTGGACACAAACAATTAATAGGTTTCTATTGTTCAGCTGTTCAGGTGACTGGGTCTAGACCCATCTACTAGACACTTGACAAACAGCTCTCGCCCCAGAGTACCAGGTAGCTGACTCGGCCTTCTCCAGAGGATGCCCAAGTTGAAACAAGCCTCTTCTGTTTTCCTTGTGGGACAAGGAAATACAGTGACTAAGAGCTTGGTATTCTGTGCCACGGCCCAAGGCCACTGGAGATTTGCTGAAAGTCTTCCTGCCACAGCTATCTGGGGTTTGGGGAGCATTAGTCAGGACCTTAATTAAGAAGAGATTTTTAAAAGTATTTTTGTGTAATTGGTCACATTTTGCAATCTAATGCCTTTACTTTTACCATTTAGGAATGGGGGTGGTGTATATGAGAGAGAAAGCATGTTCCCAGGAGTCAATTCAGTAAAATTTTAAGACCATCTAACATAGCTATATTCTAATTTATTCATTAGTCATGATGACCTAAATAGTTTTCTTCTGAAAAAAATTTTTAGAATATTAATCTGTCCATTTATTAACCCAACTTCTCTTTTCATTTTCAGTTTGGGCTTCCTGTAGACGCGCCCTTTCCTGTGCAACAGAGCTGGGCCTCCCTTTCCCTAATTCCCCCTTAACATGTCTAGAGGGGCATACAAGCCTTGCCCTCCACTCTTTTCTGGAAAAAGGGTCATAGAAGCCTGAGAGTCAAAGGATGGTGTCTGGCCTCTGGTTAAGAAGCTAGCAGTTTCATGGCTTAGAGATGCAGCCCACATTTGGGTCCCCTCCTAGTACCTCAAGCTGTCCATACCCCTCCTCATCCCCATCTCTTACCAGACTGTAGCATGTCACTACTACTCCTCACCATCAGCTTCCCGGTTCCCGGAGGTATTTGAATCCATCGTGGCTGGATAAGCACCTGTGAGCATGGCTGTCTCCTCAGTCTCCTGCCTCCCAGACGCCGGTCCTCCCTGACCTCTAGCCTCATTCTTGGAGCTGCAGCCTCTTCTCAGAGGGCTCTGAAAGGATGCCTTTTCCTCCTGGCCTTTTAGTTCAGCCCTTTCCAGTTTTCATTCACTCAAAGTAATCATACTTAATCTGTGTTAAAAATCGGTGTCAAGTTTATTTATACCAAGCTCTTACTATAAAACACAATTGCTGGAGCAAATAGCATAAATTTTCCCCCTCTCTATCTCTGGGTAGCCCACAGATGCAGAAGGGAGAATAAAGCTGAATACTGTTATCTGCCTAGAGTCTCGAGTGATAAACTTACAGAATTCTGAGGGGTTTCAGCATCTTCTTGGTCATTTTCCAGGGGTTCCTCGCCATACTAATGAGGTGGGACCAGACTGACTGGTCAAAGAATCCAGTGCTTGGGCTTTGCAGGAATGAGACTAATGGTCTATTTAGTGACTATGATAATGATTTTAATGTGTATTTTGCATGTGTCCCCAATAAGAGGTGTGATTGTCAACTGGAGGGAGGAAAAGAGATGTTAGGCCTTGAAAGATCTTTAATCTTTTCTGTAGTCTAGCAATTTGATATTTTAAAAATATTCCAGCCTGAAGTTCTATAATGGGTCCCCTCTGATAGTGGCTTTGGGAGCCCCTTTGAAGTAGAAAGCCCTCATTGTTAGGGCCTTGAGGCACAATGGCCTTTGGCATCTGGCCAGCAACAGAGCAAGTGCTGGAGGCGACCTGGCAATGATCTGTGGCTAATAGCAGTCTCTCTGCCCTTCCTTTGCAGTAATCCATGGCTGTGTACTGAATAGTATCCCCTGCTACAGCTGGACTGGACTTCACTTAGCCTTTTAAGCGAAGGTTCCTATTCTGACAGCTTTTCTTTGGGGTGTCAGGCAGCTGGGTCCTCCACCCCTGCTGTGTACTTCAAGCCCCACTTCTTTTTGAGTTGTGCGACTTGCTTCTGCCTTCCAGTCCCACTGGCACCGACCATGACCTTCATTTTTCTTTTTGAGGTTGTTTTGTGATTACTTCCTTTTAAAACACAGTCATAGAAGGCCATGCCAAATTCCCAAGCCTTTTTGAAGTGTTGGGAAAGAGGAAAGAATTACTTTCTTCAATCATGGGTAATACTAGGAAGCAAAAAGTATAAAAAGTGAAAAGCAAATAAATGCACACACATTCTCTTTTCTCATCAGCAAAGCACAAATACAGTTCTGATACTGGTATGTCTTGGTTGGTGATTCACTGCTTGGTTACTGGCCAAAGCATAAGACAGTGTCTTGGGAAAATCCAAGTCAACACAGAGCATTTGAGGAGATCCTATGCTTTCAGGTAAAAACAAACCACCACCACCACCACCAAGTCCCCCCAAAACCAAAACAAATCTAAAAACCCTTCAGATACTCAGCCAGTGGCTCAGAAATTTAGGACCGTTAGGAGTCCTTGGAAAAGGCTCCTTGTTTGCTGTTTTGATGTTTCTAAATCTACCTTCCCTGATTACCAACCAGTAATCACCAGGCCTCTAGATAATTACTTCCATTACAAACAGGAGGCCCCTTATTTGTATTTGTTTACAGATTACTTGTGGCTTGATGATCTCAAAATACTTCAAAAGTATTAGAGCCACATGGCTTATAAGAGACCTATAGATTTTATAGTAAAGAATTTTCTATAAGAGGGAAAAGTTTTGCTCAGTAGGACAGAGTCTGCTTATTCTGTAATAGGAAACAGACCCAGATAAGTGAAGGGACTTGTCCAAAGTCCCACTTCTGGTTCTTGTCCAAAGCCAGCCTAAATTCCACATCTCTAGATACCAAATCCATTTCCTCAGTGGAATCCATCTGCTTGTATATATGCCTGGAAGCAAGATCTTCTGATGAAACCAGATAGTGAGTTGCTGGGTGTGGTGGCACACATCACATCTATAATCCCAGCCCTTGGGAAGCTGAGGCAGTAGGACTACTGTGAGCTCCAGGCCAGCCTGAATTACACAGTGGAACCCTGTCTCAAAACCAAACCAACAGCAACAACAGAAAAACTAGATAGTGGTAGAGGACACTTGAGGATTTTTCCCCATAGGAAAAAAAAATCCAAGGATGGGGCAGGTGGGGTTAGGCAGGGGAATGCTCCAGACCAGCTCTTTAATTTAAGCAAGTAGTACAGTTGAGAGGAGTCACCAGGGCACTTTCCTGCCAGTCTGGACAGGACCCAGTCTAATGTGCATTTAATAGATGCCCTGGGTGATCCTTGTGGCCAGGGGAAGTTTGGTAAACAAAAATCTGGATATAAGGTCTTTAAATGTCAATCAGGCCTATTAAAATAATCAAAGTGCTTATTTCATTGTCTAGCTTTTCTCAATGAAGACCAAAATGATTTTTTTCCTTCTTCATTGAAAAGGATTTTAATTAGTACAGTTGTTACTGTTTTTAAAAAATACCCTAAGTTCTCTGTTTAATTTTGGTGAAACAAAACCAGTCATTAGAAATGGTCTGTGTTTTTATTTTCCCAGGTTGGAATGGCTTTACACACACACACACACACACACACACACACACACACACCTACCTTCATCTCTCTCAAGCCAAGAAGTTTGCTTTCTCCAGCTGCAGTTCAGATCACTTCTTTTGTGTTTGTTTGTTTTAATCATTTGACATTTACATATGGCTGTTGATATGTGCTTGTTTTCATTAAAACAAGAAGCTTTTAAATTGGTGTGTGGTGTTGTTCGAATCTCCTCAGCAGATTTTCTGTTGGTGATGGCCCATCAATGACCCCATTTCTAACCTATCTTCTGAAGTTACAATCTCTGCTACCTCATACTGCCCACTCCCCTCCCTGCCTTTGAATGTCTTTTCTCTTTGGCTAATTTCATGTTCTCTTTCTCTTTCTCTCGCCCTCTCCAGCTTTTTTTAATCTTATCTTCAGCAGCTGCACTAAGTCTAAAGGAGAAGACTGTCATTATAGAAGAGTTAGGGTTCCGTATTGTTTCAAACCAGAAACCAACCACTTCCCACTCCCCTCAAACTGTATACACACCACACTCAACAAAATGTACATGTGTCCCTGTGTCCAGGCAATAAGCTTTTTTCTGACTTACATGGTATTTTAAAATGAAGTGTCTTGTCCCAAACTAACAAGGCAGGAAAAGAATCATCAGAGCTGGAAAATGGACCAAATGTAACCTCAGAGAGACAACTACAGGACCACTCACCCAAGTATAAGCGACTGGGGCAGGAGACCTCAGCTGTGGGTGTGGAAGTGCTGGTCAAAAGGTTTTATTTGAGTTTTATGCTTTTTTTTTCTTTAAAGAACAATTCTCTGGTCAGTGTGTTGACTGTATTTGGCCATTGTTAAACATTTCTGAATATGGAAGAGAAAGCCGAGTGGTACTTGAATCTTCAACATTCCCAAACCTTCAGCATTCCCAGGAGAAAAGGAGACTATCTCTGGCAAGGGGGAAAATGGATCCACTCTCTGACATTCAGGTGGAGAAAAGAGCCTAGAGCAAAATTATCCATTCAGACTTTGAAGGCCACTTGAGGTTTCTGTTCAACCTGGTAACTGGAGGGAGAGTTTTGATTTTGATAAATCTGCCTTGACTTTAGCAGTTTAACTTGCATCAAAATACCATGTGAGATAGATCTCTAGCACCGTCACCACCCTGCTGCTGTCCAGTGTCTCTAGAGAGCCTCTTTGCATGTTTTCCAGAATCTGTTTGTTTTCCCTTTTCTCCGTTCTTTTTCCTCAAAGATGTGACCTTCCCAGGCTTTTCATTTTCCAAGAGAAACATCCAGAACCAGCACTGTTTAGCTTGAAACCTTTCTATTGTCCATGTCAATTTTCAATAAAATTAAAAGAAATACTAAGTGGCTCTATGGTCTGATCGTAAATCATTACATGACATGGCTCCCTACGGCTTGGCTTAGTTTTACCAGGATTGGGTGGGTTGCCTCCCATGTGGGTGATTTAGGGGGCTCAGGGAACACCATCAAACCAGGAAATCTTCCAAGGCGAGTTGCTATGTGCCTTTTTTTTCTCACATTGGGCCTAAAGTTCCCACTGGGGCAGGGAAGGTTATGAGTGGAAAGTCCTCTACTTTTAATTTATCAGAATGGGTTTAATCAGTTGAGCTAATTATCATAATAGACTTGAGGAAGTGTAGTGGTAGATCATACAGAACATGATTCAGGCAAGTTTAATTCTGGCTGGAAAAAACGAAAACTGCCACTCTGTGTCTTCTCTCATTTAATACTGTACAGTGAACATCTCCCAGATTCATGGATATGACTATGACTCGAAAAGCATTCTACAGCTACCAAACAGTACTGTTTTGTGTCCTTGAGTCTACCAGAAAGGGAAGTCTCCCATCCCCCTCAAGCATTAAAGCGGGCAAGAGGAAGAATTGTCAGTTTTAAGAACCCTTGGTTGTGGCAGAGGTGGAGTTTCCTTCCCTCCGCTTCATTTCCCTAATAGCCTGATGCTGAAGGCTGGATGAGTGGTTGCATCCTCTGTACGGAAGCCTGGAAGCCTCTGAGGGTACCAAAGGAAACTACATTGGCCTGCTTCTGTGCAGCTCGCACACTAGTGGGCAGCCGATTGAGGCTGTAATCCTCTGTGACGTAACAGGCCGGTACTAAGTGCAGGGGAAAAACGGAACCCAGCCAGGCTGATTTGCTCCTGGAGCGCTCATGGACAACTTGTGTTAACAGTGGCTCCTTTGCACAGCCATTATGAAGACAACCTGAGCTAATGTAAGTAAGCATAAGGCCTGGGTATTCAAGAAATAGGATCTCTTATGAAGGATAGAATTTTCCCTGAAAAAACAGGGTCCTCTAAGCCAGTATTTCTCTACTTCAGCACTGTGGACATTTGGACCAAATGTGTGGGGTTGTCTTATGTCAAGTATGTAGCAGCATCCCTGGCCTCTACCCACTAGATGTCAGTAGAAAGCTCCCACCCTACACAGGTGTGACAACCAAAAATGTTTTCAGAATGCCTGGATGTCCCCTGGAGGGCAAAGTTGGCCCATGTTAAGAACTATTACTTGAGTCCAGAGGTCAGCAAACTTTTTCTGTAAAGGACCAACTGGTCAGTATTTTCAGCTTTGTAGGTCTTACAATCTCAGCAACAATTCAACTTGTTACTGGTGTGAAAAACAGCCATAGACAATACATGAAAGCGTATGGCTGTGTGTGTTCTTTTAAAACTTCACTTTAGACACTGAAATTTGAATTTCATACATTTTTCATGTATCCTAAATTAATCTTTAGATTTTTTTCAACTATTAAAAATGTGAAAACAGTCCTGCATAGCAAGAGTCATACAGATACAGGCAATGGAATCAGATGTAGCCTGGCAGCTATGGTTTGCTGAATCTGTCTATGATGGCATTTTGGTGCTAGTTTATACATCATCAGGCCAAAATGTGTTAGAAGCAGTGGCTTCTCAAAAGAAATTGGAGAAAACAACAGATGCTGGAGTTTGAATACAAGTTGTCCAGGAAATAGGTTTGAATTTACTGAAATTTTCATAAAGTTTTGCTGGAGCACAGATGAGGGGCATGGGCCTATTGTGGTGACCAGAGCTTGCTCCTGGGCTGGGGATATACCGAGCAGCTCTGCTGCTCCTTCTAGGGAGAAAACTAGGTCACTAACACTCACAGAAGGCCAAGCAGCCAGGGCTCCCATTGTAAGCACTGAAGTTTAGCAATGTCCTATAATGGGCAGCCAGGGCTCCCATTGTAAGCACTGAAGTTTAGCAATGTCCTATAATGGGCTGGGGATTTAGCTCAGTGGCATAAGCACCTGCCTGGCAAGTGCAATGTTGTGAGTTCAATCCCCAGTACTGCAAAAAAAAAATTCCATACCTACTAAGCAATGTCCTACAGACAAATGTCTCCACTTAGAGATAGTCATGCTTTGCTAAAAAGCCAGGTAGTCTTATATATATATATATATATATATATATATATATATATATATATATATCTTTTGGAGGCAGGGTTTCACTATGTAGTTCAGGCTGGCTTTGAATTTGAAGTGATCCTCCTGCCTCAGTCTTCCAAGTGCTGGGGTTACAAGCCTACACCACCAAGTTTGCTCTAAAGCTTAGCTTTCTTGCAAGGCCATTCTTTTACAATGCAAGCATCCCTTGCATAATCAGTTATGAATTAGGACTGTAGTACCTATAGTATTTGCTACTTTTCATTGGTATCCATCCAAGTCTTTCACTGCATCTTAGCTTGTTTGCCTTGGGCTTTGAAAAAAATCCCTGCTCTAAGCTCAATACTTATGGAAGTACTGAGTAATAGTATATAACTACTACATATGGAACTGAAGACAAATTCATTATCTTGGTTTGGAGCTTCTCAAAATCTTCTGCATGGGATCTAGTTAGTGCCCTGAGGAATGGTTTTATGAAGTGTCCCCATGTTATCCAGTCAACCATGTTTTCCAGCAGTTCCTGACACTCACTGTCCTTTCCATTGCATTCAGACACAAGCCTTTGCTGAAATTACACAAACTATGTGTTACTTCAGTAAAGGAAATATCCCTTACTGGTTTAAATCCTCCCCGCAAGGCTCACGGCCTGTCTCTCCATGAAGGCCCTTTTGGTTTTTAACTCCATCTACCTATCCTGATCTATTCTGAATTTTCAAAATTCCTAGTTGAATATAATCTCTGCTTCTTGTGTGAAGGACTTCCCTCCTGAAGGGATGTGAAGCTTCCTAAAAGTAAAGGTATCATTTATAGCCCTCCAGAGGCCCCATTAAGGTGATGGGAAAACAATAAAAAGTGATTAAGTGGTAGCTAGATTTATGTTCTTCACCACTGTAGGCAGCTTTTTGCACTTTCACAATGATTAATTTTGAAATTAAGTTACAAAAATAGTATGAGGTTTACCCACTTGCTGTTGATCCAGGTTCATCTATTGATAACATTTTGCTCTGAATCATTTATCACTTGTTTATGCCCCTATGCAGGTAATAAGGATATTCTCTTATATAACCACAGTTACGCACTTTGTTAAATTTCACAGTTTCATCACTTTAATCTACTGAATGATATCCTTCATAGAATTTTTTCTTAATACTACAGGACCTAGTGTAGGACCTTGCATTGTGTCCTGGTTTTTAAAAGTTTCCTTTACTTTGAAACAGATTGGTCTTTACAACATTGATCTTTTTTGAAGTCCTATTTAAAAAATAGAATGTTCTCATTTTGGATCAAGGTATTGCTCAATTTCTCCACCATAAAATTACCAGCTTCCTTGCTATTAATAATCTTCAGGGAGAAGTTGTAAAATCCATGCAAATATCATAGTCCACATCAAAAATTTACCTGACCAAGTAGAATTCATCCTAGGGATGAAGGGTTGGTTCAACCTATGCAAATCAATACGTGTAATATGCCATATTAACAAAACTAAAGACAAAAATCACATGATCATCTCAATAGATACAGAAAAAGCATTAGACAAAGTCCAATACCCATTCATGAAAAAATAAAAACCCTACAGAAAATTGAAATAGATGGTCATTACTGCAATCTGATAAAAGCCATCTATGACAAAGCAGTAGATAACGTCATACTAAATGTTCAAAAACTGAAAACTTTCACTCCAAAATCAGGAACAAGATTATCATCACTCTTATTCAATAGAGTTCTGGAAAAATTAGCCAGAGCAATCAGACAAGAGAAAGAAATAAAAGAAATAAAGATAGGAAAGGAAGAAATTAAATTATCATTTAACTTCAGCTGACATGATATTCTACATAGAAGACACCAAGGGACTGGGGATTTAGCTCAGTGGCATAAGTGTCTGCCTTGCAAGCACGTGGTCATGAGTTCGATCCCCCGTATCAAAAAAAAAAAAACAAGAAAGAAAGGAAGAAAGAAAGAAAAGTAGAAGACCCCAAAAACTCCACCAAAAGACTTCTAAATTTAATAACCAAATTCAGTAGCATAGCTGAATATAAAGTCAACACTCAAAAAATCAATAGCATTCCTATACACAAATAACAAACTCACTGAGAGAGAAATTAGGGAAACATCTTTCACAATAGCATCTAAAAAAATGAAATACTTCTGAGTCAGTATAATGAGGGAATTGAACTTCCTCTACATTGAAAACTACATTTCTCTGAAAAAGGACATCAAAAAGGATATCAGAAAATGGAAAGATATCCCTTGCTCTTGAATAGGAAGAAACGACACAGTGTAAATGGCTATACTCTCAAAACCACTATACAGATTTAATGCAATCCCAATCAAAATATCACAAACATACTTCACAGAATTAGAGAAAACATTCTTAACATTCATTTGGAACCAGAAGAGACCTAGAATAGCAAAAGCAATTCTGGGCAACAAAGGCAAGTCAAGGGGCATCACAATCCCTGACCTGAAATTGTATTACAAAGTTACTGTGATAAGATCAGCATGGTGTTCATAAAAAAACAGACATGAGGATCAATGGAACAGAATAGAAGATGCAGACACAACTCCAGAAACACTCAGCTGCCTTATCTTTGACAAAGGAGCCAAACAAGTTCACTGGAAGAAAGACAGCCTCTTTAATAAATAGTTCTGGAAAAACTAGCCTTCCACATGCCAAAGACTAAAACAAGACCCATGTCTATCATCATACAATAAACTCAAAATGGATTGAAGATCTAAATATTAAAACAAAAACACTAAGTTTACTGGAAGAGAAAATAGGAAGAAATCTTGAAGACATAGGTATGTAGGCAAAGAATTCATGAACAAAACCCAAACCAAATGGAAAATACAACAAAGAATCAACAAATAGGATCTTGCCTTATTAAAAAGTGTTTTCACACACTAAATCTACTGGAAGACAAGGTAGGTAGAAGTCTTGGAGACATAGGGGTAGGCAGAGAATTCATGAACAAAATGCAAACTGCACGGGAAACACTTCAAAGAATCAACAAATGGGATCTCATATTATTGAAAAGTTTCTGCACTTCAAAGGAAATCACCAACAGAGTGAAAAGAAAACCCACAGAGTGGGAAAGAATTTTAACCAGCAACCCCTCAGACAAAGGACTTGTGTCCAGAACATATAAAGAATTGAAAAACATCAAGCCCCCCAAATTCAAAGACCCTTTCTCCAAAAAAGGGCATCTGAGATGAACACACAGTTCTCAGAGAAAGATATACAAATGAGAAATAAATACATGAAGAAATATTCACCATCACTGGTTATTCAAGAAATGCAAATTAAAACAGCATTGAGATTCCACCTCACTCCAAAAAGAATAGCTGCCATCAAGAAATCAACTAAGAACAAATGTTGGCGAGGATGCGGGGAAAAAGGAACACTGCTCCACTGTTGGTTGGAATGTAGACTGGTGCAACCATTATGGAAATACATATGGAGCATTCTCAGAAGACTAGGATTGGAAGCCCCATTCAATGCAGCTATTCCCCTCCTGGGTATTTTCCCGAAGAACTGAAAAGTTCATATCACAGTTATATATGTGCACCCATGTTCACAGCCACACAATTTATGATAGCTAAATTCTGGAAACAACCAAGATGCCCATCAACTGCAGAGTGGATGAAAAAGATGTGGTATTTTTATACAATGGAATATTACTCAGCTATACAAAATATGATCTTGAGGCCTTCATAGGCAAATGGAGACAAATTGAGACTATCCTCATTAGTGAAATAAATAAAAATCATATTTATAAATATCATATTGTGTCTCTAGTGTAAAAAGTAAATAAGAACTACAAGTGTAATAAAACCAAAATGTGTAATTGCTATTGTAAAAAAGAGAGGAAAAGTGCATGCTCTAAGGGATATAACTGCATGTATGTTTGAGTGTGTAAAATAGATGACCATATTGCTGAATCTTTGTTGGATCTTTGAGCAGAACTGTTTGTAGTCTGACTGTCTGAATGTTTACTATGTACCCTTTAACTTTGTAACTTGAACAACTACATCCAGGATGACAGTATGTAATTTATAAATTACTGATTTCTTAGTGGGGCTTTTTCTCATTTTCCTTTTTCTTTCTTTCTTTTAGAAATCTGTATTTTTGCTACCTTTTTTCTGTTTTGCTTTTTTTTCTTCTCTTTAAATGAAATTTTAAAAATGTATAATTGCTATTGTAAAAAAAAGAGGAAATAGGAAGCGCTATAAAAGATATAGCTGCATGTATGTTTAGGTGTGTGGGATTGATAACCATATTTCTAGGTTCTTGTTGGATTGTTGAACAGATCTTTTTGCACTCTCACTGCTTGAGTGTCCACTTTGTGTGCTTTAATTTTGTAACTTGAATAACTACTTCTAAAAGAACAATATGTAATTTATCAACTAGTGGTTTCTTACTGTTTATCTTCTTTTCTTGAAATTCTGTAATATTTCTACCTTTTTCCTGTTTTTTTCTGTTTAAATAAAAAACTACAAAAAAGTGTTTTCACAACAAAAGAAATCACCAACAGAGTCAAAATACAACCCATGCTGTGGGAGAGAACTCTAGTGACTCCCCTTGAATGCAAAACAATTACTGCACCTCTGATTATGTGACTTATTTCATTATACTGATATGTAGAGAGCTGGCTATGGTATTTCCTTCTCTCTTCAATTGGCTCTAAGCATTACAGATAAGGCTAGCTGGTATGTAATCTCTAAAGCCAACAGACAGTCCTATCTCCTCACATAGTGTTCTCATGTATAGGATATGAGCACAGCCAGATGTTAGAGCTAATATCTCTGGGAATGTCAACTGGGTAGGCGTCTCAAAGTAAAGAGGCTATGACTCCCCAGGTCATAAAGAGGCTATGACTCCCCAGGGCACAAGAGTTTACATATCAAAAACCAAAGAGACAGCCTCCCAAAACAATTCAGTTGCTACCTTAATTAGATTATGTAGATTGACCCTTCTACATATCTTTATTTGTGCAATTTACAGAAATGCCTTTCTCCCACCTAGCCAGCCAGCTCAAGTTACTCACGTAATTCCATATCCTCCCCCATCCTCACTGTCACTCATCCCTGAGCCACCCCATTCTTCACAAGATAATAAATTCTAGGAGAGGCCTAGCATCAAGGCCTTTGTCCAAAAGTCCTCACAGGGATTGGATTTAGGACCCTTTGGCTGCCCTTAACTTGGAACATGTCTTGGTGTTTTTACACTTGTTGTGGGTTGCATTGGTGGTGGTAGATTAAAATTAACTTGCTGGGATTCCAACAATGTCCCAATGGGATTACAAATATAACTTTTTGTATTGTGAGAAAAACTAAAAAGAGGATTATAATACTTAGATGACTAAACTCAATATTTGGGATTACAATACACAGGGTGGGAAAAAATATAGCCAGTTGTCCCTCAGACAAAGGATTATATCTAGAACATATAAACAATTGAAAATATAATGCCCCGAAATTCAAAGACCCAATTCAAAAATGGACATCTAAGATGGATACATGGTTTTCAGATAAAGAAATACAAATGGCAAATAAATACATGAAAAGATGTTTGACATCACTGGTCATTGGAGAGCCGCAAATCAAAACAACACTGAGATTCCATCTCACTCCTAAAAGAATGGTTATCGTCAAGAAATCAACCAATAAAAATATTGGTGGGGATGTGAGAAAAAAGTAATCCTTCTGCCCTGTTGGCTGGTGAGGGTGTAGATTGGTGCAAGCACTGTTGAAATCAGCATGGAGATTCCTTTATAACTAGGTTCCATTCGACCCAGCTATTTCCCTTCTTGGCGCTTTCCCAGAAGAATTAAAAACATCATACCACAGCGATATATGTGCACTGTTGTTTACAGCAGCACAATTTGTAATTGTGTTGCTTAATCTTGGAGACAACCCAAATGCCCATCAACTGAGGAATGCATTAAAAAGATGTGGGTTTTTTCATATAATACTACTGTACTCAGTACTACTGAGCCATAAATAAGGATAAACTTGAGACTTTATAGGTAAATGGTTACAACTTGAGCAGTTACTCATAAGTGAAATAAATCAGAACTACATGTGAAAACGTATTGTCTCACTAGTGTGAAACTCTGAACAGGCAAATTAAGATCCAAAATGTACAGTAGATACTGTAAATTGCTAAGAAACTGTTTAAAAGAAAACACAAACTGGGATGGAGGAAAGGAGAAAGGAAAAAATGGAAAAAATGTACACAAGATAGTTAAGATAGTCATACAGCTAGTTTCTTTTAGCTCACTGAAAAGAAAAATTTGAGCTAATATTATTTGGACAATATTTCTTGCCTGTATCTTGTACTCTGAATAACTACTATGAAGATAACAATATGCAATGTATTCATTGTTGTATTTACTAGCCTGATTTGAAACTGTTTCATTGGTTTTTTTCTCTCTTTAAAATAAAAAAAATCACTGGATTTAGCTTCTATTGATAATTCTTGCAAGAATCAATCTACAAAATGATGATTTCCATTTTTAGCACTCTTTTTGTGTCTACCAGTGGGTACACTGTATTCTAGCATAAGCAAAGCCTCTCGCCTCTCTCTGTTATTCTTTATCTGCTTGGTATCACCATGGATATATGACTTCCTATTTTTTCAATGAGTTTATAATTCATTACTGTCATTATTTTGATGCTCAAATTACCCAGGCTTGGCCAGGGGGAGCTCTAGTTATTGCTTCTAATCCATCAGTAAAAATTCCTCAAGGGCATTTGTGTTGCAGCACAGTCTGGTCAAAAACTCTGGGTAGGCCTCATGTGATGGGGATTGAGCCCATGGTCTTCTCACTGAGCTATATCCCCAGACCTTTACAAAGTTTTTGAGACAAGTTCTCACTCAGTTGCCTCTGTTGGGCTCAAACTTGTAATCATCTTGCCTCAGTCTCCCAGAGTATTGGTATTCCAGGTAATGTACCACCTCACTGCTTTTCAGTTTGTAATCCAAGTTCAAAAGCCAGGTTGTTTCTACATGGAAGGAAAGTTTTAAGCCAAGCTGACAGGAAGTAGTTTTTCTCAGATTATTTTCCAGGAAATTACAATGTTGGTTTTGATGAAAATTAACAACAGCTTACACTGTATCTTAATCCATTTGTGCTACTATAACAAAATATCTGAGACTAAATCACTTATAAAGAGCAGAACTTTATTTCTCACAGTTCGGGAGACTGAGAAGTCTAAGCTCAAGGCACCAGCAGGTTTGGTTGTCCGATAAGGGCTATTCGCTTCTTCCAAGATGTCTTGTTGCTGCATCTTTAAGAGGGGAGGAATACTCTGTCCTCACATGCTATAAGGTAGAAGGGAAAGTGACCAAATGCTGCATGAAGCCTGTTTTATAAGGGCCTTAATCCCATTCAGGAAGGACTATCACTCCTTCCCTCATCATCAATTGAAGTATCTACTTCTTTTTTTTTCTAGTACTAGGGACTGAACCCAGAGCCTTCTGCAAGCTAGGCAAGTGCTTTACTACTGAAGTACATCCCAAGCCCTTTCAAAATTTTATTTTGAGACAATGTCTCGCTAAATTTCCCAGGCTGGCCTCGAATTTTGCAATCCTCCTGTCTCTGCCTCCCAAGAAACTGGGATTAAGGACCCTACCTCTCAATGCCATTATAGTGGCCATTAAATTTGAACACCTGAATTTTGAAAGGGACATAACTATAGCAGGGTGAAGTAAATGAAATTATAAAATAACTAGTGAGTTTAAAAAGTAGGCACCAAGAAAATATATTTCACTAGGTTGGAAAAATGGGGAAAGCATTCATTTATTCACTTATTCACTCAATTCAATGAATTATCTACAGGGTGCCTACAGGAGGCAGGTGATTTCCCACTCTCATAGAGCTGACATTATATTTTGGGAAAGTTAAATGGTTTTTAAAACGAAGTTCAAAATTTGCACATCCTGCGAAAAACAGGGCAAAGCAATGAGAAGTTACTGAAAGAACACTGGGTAAAGAATTGGGTGACCTAAAATCTGATCTCATTATCAAAAACTCTCTACTGCCTTCAGCAAGTCACTACTCTTGGCTTTATTGTCCCCACTCATACAATGACTACATTTCTAAACTTCCTTCCTAGTATGGTTTTGACTGGAAGGTTCAAAGAATGTCATTACTTCCATAAATGAGTGCTTATCATGTAGAAAGACACGGAAATAATGATGGTATAGTGTGAAAAGTTTATTCTCCTCTCTTGTCACTCCAATACACCTCTACACATAAGATGTGTCATATCATTAGAAATATGTCATTAAAGAGGGTAATTAGTCAATGCCAACTGCATCCAGTACCACCTGCTTGCGGTGGTACATTCAGCTTTATGCAGGACTACTTTTCACCACCACCATTATAATCTACACAGTGATTTGGACATTTGCTGCTGAGCAGCTTTTAACTCTTGTCTTTGGGCCCCTCTTTTATTTTGTAATATTTTGCACAAATTAAATTGATAACGTGCAGAATGATTTGCAGTCATGACCAAAACTATAAAAGTTGGAACGGAGTACAGACGGTAAAAGAGGTTGACTACAGCCTGGCGTGATGGTGAATGCCTGTAATTCCAGCGCCGTGGGAGGCTGAGGCACAAAGATTTCAAGTTCGAGCCTAGCCTGGGCAATTTAGCAAGACCCTGTCTCAACATTTAAGAGTCGGGGACGTGGCTCAGTGTGGGGGACTCACTGTCGTATCTCTTAGGAACCCCAGGAAGAGCTGTGGGTGGAGCTCGGCGGTGCAGCGCTTGCTTAGTTTGCGTGAGGCCCCGGTGCCTTCCCCAGTGGCTCAAAAGATAAAGACAGAAGGAACTTCTGGTAAAACCGTCAGGTTCACCACTGCTACCATCAGTGCATCTTCCAGGTGTCTGAAGGAATCTTCCAGGCACTTAATGGGATCATGATCCCAAACCTAAAAGAACACTCATAATTTCCTTCCTGGAGTCCCCGCCTTCCGTTTGTTACCATAGTTCTTCAAAAGCCTGCAGCCGTCAGAGGAAGGTAAAAAAGAAAATCTCGCGAGATTCTGCGACGGGATTCCGAAGTTAGGGAACAGCCCGGGCGCCTGCGCACTGGTCTCACCACCTCGGGGCCGCACGCGGGTAGGTAGAGCCCAGAGGAGGGGGAGCGGAACGTGCTGGAGACTTTTTTTTCCCCCCCGCTGCTCCTGCAGTGCTTCGGTCTGCGGGTCCGAGAAGGTGCAAAGCACCCGGCTTTACTCGGCTTCACGGCTGGCGTGTGATCACGGAGGGAGCCCTGCTGCTCCTCCACGAGTTGGAGGAGTGCAGCTGTCGCGCGCCCCAGTGTCTGGATGTGAGCTTGTGCTCCGCTTTGCCTTTTAACGGTAGCCCCCACGCACACACTCCAATCCCCTAGAGTTGGTCTTGGCGCCTCAGCGCGCCCCTCCTCACCCGGCCCCTCCCAACTGATCCCGGTTCCTTCTGTCTGTCTGGATCGCGGTCAGTAGTTGGCTTCGTCCCTGAGGTCCCTACTTGGAGGCGGAGAAGATGGCTGGAGGACGTCTGCTGCTGGGGGGCGACTTCCTGTCGCCTCCGCCGCTGCCCCCCCTCCCGCCACCACCGCTGCCGCCCCTCCCGCCGCCCCCGCCCGAGCCAGTGCTGGAGCAGTGGCGCTATAGCCACGAAAGTGACTGGCAGTGGGCTCTGCGGCGTAGCTTCATCTGTCGGCACCTGCACAGCTATCCCGGGGCTGCCCTCGATCAGCTTCTTGCGCTCTCCGCCGCCTGGACCAACCACGTTTTCCTGGGCTGCAGGTGAGGAAGATGTTAGGGGACAGGGAGAAGCATCGGTTTTGGGGGTGCAGGTTAGGGACGAAGGTGAAGGATCGTGATGGATGGAGGCTGGGTTAGGAACAGGGATGGGGGAGATCGGTGATGCTGGTTGGGGTAAGGGAGTGGGATGGGGATGGTGTCTTGGAGGCTGGAAATTTGAAGATGCTCGAGGTACCAGACGCTTTACTACTGCCCTGGGGGTAGGATGACTGACAGTGGTGGCAGGGAATGACATAACAGCTAGAAGGGTGCAGAGATCAACGGCCCCTCCCGGACCAGAGGTGGAGATAAAGCAGCTCTTGGGAGACAGTTATTAAGAGGTGGTCATTGTGGTTGATGAAGGTATTAGAAGGTTTGAGAATTGAATAGCAGAGCCTCAGACCTGCGTAGGGACTTCCAAAGATGCAGAATCCGCAGAAAATATTCCATGGGGCTGAGTGGGGGGACCCTGCAGTTCTAATCTTAGGCTTCTGACCACTATCTTTTTCCATCTTCATTAGATAAAACATACCCCTCTACTTGAAATTCCCCAGCTGGGTCTTTCTTACTGTCTGCTCCTGGGGAGGTGGTATGTATCAGGTCTCTGAGGCAGTGGCAGCCTTGCTTGTAGATTTGCACATAATGTGTCTGGACTCAAACAAAGAAATGGATATATCTGTTGAAAATATAGATTGCTCTCTTTTTACCTTAAGTGGGATAAGAAAGATTAACATTTGGCATTTGGTCAGGTTTTTAGAGGAGCGCGCGCGCGTGTGTGTGTGTGTGAGTGTGTGTGCGTGCGTATGTATTTGTTTTCCCCTTTCCTCGAACCTTGTGGCTCTTGAACAGGCCTCTTTGAAAGCTCTAGCCTTCAATGGAGACTGCAGTATGGTTCCAACACAGTTTTTTTTTTTCTTTTTGGACAAGCTATTTGGACCTCTGTCCTTTAGAACCCCCACATATTTTATACTTGATTAATCATTCCTTTAACAGAGTAGGGGCTTTTTTTTTTACATTCCTGCCTAATGGTCATTTTTTATTGGGAAGTATGGAGAATATCAGATCCAATTCAGTTCTGGGAATAACTATAAAAAATGCAGAAAAATAGGATTGTCCAGTCCTATAATTAATTGTTGAATATGGCAACATCCAGTGAGACACTTTGATCACATTACAGAAATGTATTTTTTCCTATCTGCTGTAGAGTGGTATAATTTGTACCTCTAGAACTAATGAGTATTTCAATGGAGGACCTGGTTACTGTTGGGGAAGCCTCAGTAATTAATAGTCAGTTAAATCCACTTGACCTTCACCTAACAGTATTCTTACAGTTGAAAAGGTGCCTTTATCAGATGATGGTAAGTCTACTTAATACAACAGAAGACCATGGGGAATTGGAGTCCTTAAATATTTTTTTGTCTTTTTTGATACAGAGTCTCACTATGCAGTTCAGGCTGGCCTTGAGCTCACTTTGTAGCCCAGGCTGGTCTCGATGATCCTCCTGCTTCAGCCTCCCAAGTGCTGGAATTAGATGTGCCACCATGCCTGGCCATAGTCCTTAAATCTTAAATAGGGGAAAATAACCAACCTTTGTTCTGATAATAAAATTGACCTTCCCTCTAGAATGTACAATTTTGAGGGGAAAAAAAGGATTTTAATTTCTTGTTCACATCTTCATCCTCAGTGCCTAGAAGAATAGCTACACAATAAATAGGCGTAAATGGATGTATATACCTTAATAACATAGAACACATTCTAAATATTTGTGATTTCATTTAACAGCAATCTTGAAAGTTACGTGGTATCTCATTTTTTATAGCTAAATTGATGGAAGCTAAGAAGTTTAATGACTTGTCCAAGGTCCTACAATTAGGACTAGGACCAGGGTCTTCTGATAACCTGTCTGATACTCTTTCCACTGAGACACGGCTGCCATATTTGGGAAGGATGAACCAGAAATTAAAGCAAGTAACTGACATAAACCATGTTATTGTATCTCAGCATTTCATTCGAAGAACAGCAGCCTTATGCACAGCTAGAGCAACAACACAAGCTAAGCTAGTGGTTTTTAGCATTAAAAGCTCAAGCATCCAGATGTTGTTTGTGTGCATGCTTGTGCGTTCATGATAGTATATCTACTTACTTCATATTACATTGCAGCTAAGTCAGTTCATTGGGTACAAGGATTGCCATAACATTATCATATAGCACAACTGAAAAGCAATGTTTGCATTATGTTTGATAATTTAGATATAGGAGAAAGAGAAGATCTGATAATAGAAACCCAGTACAATCTTGCACTTTTGTCAGGCTTCATATTCTCATTTGGAGATGAGTTAAAATCTATATTCTCGTACGTGGTGTTTATGTTGATGTTTGCAGGGCTCTTGTTTTCTGTGATGAAATACTTTTCTCTCCAGCAAACTGCAGAATGCATAGTGACATCATCCTTTCTAACCTTTTTTTTTTGTCTTTTTGAGACAGGGTCTCTCTATGCAGTTGAGGCTGGTCTTGAGTTCACTTTGTAGCCTAAGCTGGTCTCGAACTTGCAACGATCCTCCTGCCTCAGCCTCCCGAGTGTTGGGATTACCGGTGTGAGCCACCATGCCTGGCTCATCCTTTCTAAACTTAAATTGTTAATTTATTTGTTTTTGTTTTTCAAGGCTCATGTCTAGAGCAAGTTGTGAACAGTTGTGAAAAGAAAACTTGCATGTTTTTTTTTTTTTTTAACTCCTCTGATAGGACTTTTTGCATTTCATTTGAGTAATGTCCTAGCTGAAAGATATCTGTGAAAATTTATCATAAAACCTAATGGGAGGAGTTCAAATGTGCTGGGAGGTAGTATTTCATTCTTTTTTTTATTGCTACTGGGAATTGAACTCATGACATTGTGCTTGCCAGGTAGGCACTTGTGCCACTTAGCTAAATCCCAAGCCCCTGTATTTCACTCTTGTTGGTAGTGGCAGTTTCAATGGAACAAGTTTGAATATCTTCTTGACTTTGTAATTGTGGTTCTCACACTTAAGCAGGCATCAGAATCACCTCTTAGGCTGGTTAAAGTACAGGTTGCTTGGGCCCACCTGCAGGGTGTCTGATTCAGGTGTAAGGAAAGGCCCCACAATTTGCACTTCTAAGTAGTTCCCAGATGGTGTTACTGTTGCTGCTGCTCCAGTCATGACACTCTGAAACCCATTGCCTTATAGGTAAAATAAAACTGGTTTCCAGGCTGTGTTTCAGTAATTTCTTCCCTGATTGTCCAAGTATCCAGGAAGCTCAAATAGCTGAAATGATTTCTCTTCACTTTTTTGTTTCATAAAAATGAACAACCTACTGAGAATTTTTGCTGCAAGCAATGCTGTCTTACAGCTAATGAATAATTAGTATAGTATTCTATTCGACCATATATACAACACTTAATAGTCCATAGAAAGCCTGGGGATCTACGTGATTTTTACTTACAAATTGTAGTGTGTGTTTGTTTGTTTGTTTACTCAGTAGTGCTGAATATTGAACTCAGGCCACATGCATGCTAGAGCGTGAACTACATCCCTCTTTGGTTACCTGGAGCATTCACTTTTCCATTATTGACCAATAAGGTTAGGAGAAAAATGGCCTGTTTATCTTTGATGAAATGTTGCTTAATAGAGGAAATATATCTTAACATGAAATTATCTTTTCTCCCTTGATTACTTATGTCTTTTTCCTCATTGATAGAAGACTAATGTTTAGAAAGTAGATGAAAATTGGGTTTATGTTGTCAAACTAACTTTGCCCATAGTAGTAGAGTACATACATCAATTATTTACTCAAATCTGTTAATAAAACTCTAAATATTAAACTTTAATAACACAACCAGATTAATGATGAATCCTTCAAACATTCCCATTTTTACTTTATAAATATTTAGAATTTTATGAACAGTTTTGAGTAAATAATTTTATACTTTAAAACCCTTTGCTTTGATTTTAAATTTCAGTAGTTTAATAGATTTGTTAGATATTTTGTATTGATCTATTATTGAATATTTGTTAAAATTCAAGTGCCATTGTATAATGGTACATGTGTGCTTGTATTAGACTTGCCTTAAATATACTTTGTATTATATTCCATAATATTGAACACTGTATAGCCATTCAAACTCGTGAGGGAGCCAGGCATGCATGGTGATGCATGCCTCTAATCTCAGCACTTGGGAAGCTGAGTTAGGAGGATTACAGTGAGCTCTAGGCCAACCTGAGCTACATAGTGAGTTCAAGGCCAGCCTGAGCTACATAGCAAGATCCTATCTCAAATAAAAAAGGAAAAAACCCTCATGTGGTAGTGAGCTTGGGATATAGCTCAGTGGTACAGTATGCCTAACTTGCTGGGGATTGAACTCAAGGACTTGAGCATGCTATGTTCAAGGTATGGAAAAACACAAGAATAGGACTAAAAAAACTATAATGTTGAAGTTATCAATAGTTGATCTTCTAGGTGCTTTCTTAATGGTTTTCTTTTTTAAAAAAATATTTTTCTGGAGTTTTAAATACACTATGTAAAAAACATTAAGGGGTGAGTAATGAAAGGTTTACTGCCTTGGCTTGTTTCAAATTTTTAAAACTACTTCTTTATCCTTGATCAGTGATTCTCTGGATAATTTTAGAAATAGAGATGAAATCTGAGTGGTCTTATTAAAGACTCTAGATTAATATTTGTGTAAGTCTTTGAATAGTTAACTGTTAGACACTGTGTGATCTTTTCCATTCTTATTCCCAGTAGCTGGGCTTTGGTATCATGACTTCCTAATAAAGGACAGAATCTGAATGTGTTGGCAACCTACGCAAAGGTTTATTTTTATAGCCTATGGGAAATGTTTGGAGACAATTGTAATGAACAGAGAGAGCAATAAGTAGATACAACAATTACCAGTGCTGGAAGAAACTTAGGAGAAGAGTATGAATGGAGTGAGTACCAAGTGCATCATTCTCGTGTGCCAGGTGGCATTTGTACTATTTTTAGTTACATACTTGGAATGAGTCTCACATTAAGGTTCTAGAAAACTGAATGGAATTCACTTCATCTTATTTTCATAGTCCTTTGCTTTCATCTCCTATTTTGGAAATTGGACTACTGTATCTGAATGGAAGTGATATGGAGAATGTATGATGTTTTAGACTATACTTTCTGACTTTCAGATAAGAGTGAGAATAAAATTACTCTTGATATTTAAATTCTGATGTTAGCAGCAGAAGTTAGTAAAGAAGTCCAGGCTGGGGATTTAGCTCAGCGGCACAAGCACCTGCCTGGTAAGCGTAAGGTCATGGGTTCAATCCCTGGTACCAAAAAAAAAAAAGAAGAAGTGCCGTGCAGGTTATTACTGAGCTAACTTCTGGTAATCTGTTAGTTAAGGTCACCTTTGCAAGGAAAGACATCTGCTTGGTGTGGAAATTATAGTGCTAGAAATGCAAACTGTTACCTTTCTTTGAGTTCAGAACCTATTCATGTGAAGTTTTTGGTTTTCTTTTTCACAACTTCCCAAATGCAACCTAAGACTAAATCAATACATACCCCCTTGTTTTTTTGAGGGGGGTCCCAGGCCAGGGAAGTCTTGAAGGTAGGAAGAGGAAGAAGGGGCTGGGGATTTAGCTCAGCAGCATAAGCGCCTGCCTTGAAAGAGGAAGAAGCATTACCTGTGATTAAAAAAAAAAAAACTCCCTTGAGCCCATGCTTTTGTTTCTCTGTAGTAAAATGATCCTGTCAGAAAGCCAGTCTGTTCCTAAGGAGCTGTTTTTTCTTTTAAAAATGTATATATAAAGCAATTTCTTATGGTAAATTTCAAACACACAGATGTAGAGTTTAATGAAAATTTCAAACACACAGAAATAGAGTTTAACGAATCCCCATCTATGCAACACCCAGCTGTGGTGCAGTCTGTCGTGCTCCCCTTCTCATTGCACCTCTTGTGTTCCTAGTGTTTTGTTGGCGTTAGTCTGGAGTATATGAGAGAAAATTCTAACTTCATCTCACCTATAAATATGTAAACATCTTGTTGCCGTATTAGATAAGTATTTTTTAAAAGTCAATATTTTTCATACTAAAAAATTAGCAGTAATTTCTTTAAAATCATCTGAATATCTAGTTCATGTTCGATTTTCTCCATTTGTTTCAAATGTCTTTTTATAGTTGGTTTATTTGATTCATGATCTAAGCAAAGTCTACTGTTACATTTGATTGATTTCTTAACCTGGAAGAAACCCCCTCTTGCTCTATTTTCATACTACTTAGTTGATAAAGACACTGCATTGTTAGAGGTTTATCACAGTATTACCTCATTCTGGTTTTGACTGATTTTTTTTTGTGATTGTGTTTAATGTGTTTCTGCAAGTTAGGGACTTGACTGGATTCAGGTTCAATAAGTTGGAGGGCAAAAATACTTTACAAATATTGTTGTGTATGTTCCCTTGTATCACATCAGAGGGTGCATGTTTGGTTGTCCCACTTTCAGTGATACTGAGATGACTTCAACTTTCCAACATCAAAATTTGAACTGAAATTTTATTGAGATTGTTGTAGATTGATATGCAGTTGTAAGAAATAATACAAAGAAATACTCAGTACTCTTTACCCAATTTTCCCAGTGGTAACATTTTGTAAAAATTGTCCTAATATTACAACTAGGATAATAGCATTGTCATCAACTGATTTTACTTACTCATGTTCCCTGCATTTTACATGTGTGCATTTAATTCTATAACAGTGTTATCATATGTAGGTTTTTGGTGATTTTTGTGGGGCTTTTTGTTGTTTGTTTATTTGTTTGTTTGTTTGCTTATTTTTGTAATGCAAAGGATTAAACTCAAGGCCTTATGCATCCCAAGCAAGTACTGCTACTAAGCTATACCCCCAAACAATGTGTAGGTTTGGGGTCGTACAGGATCTCATTAGGTAGTTCGGTGTGGCCTTGAACTCACTATGAAGTCCAGGATGGCCTCAAACTTGTCTCCTGCCTCAGCCTTCTGAGTGCTGAAATTACAGGCATGTGCCACCACACCTGGCTAGATTTTCATTTTTGACAAAGGGTTCTGCTGTATAGTCTAGGATCTGGACTACAAAATCTGCTGTTTTGAACTCAGGATCCTCTTACCTCAGCCTCCTGAGTGCTGTGGGATTACAGATGTGTTCCTTCCACTCAGCCATGTGTAGGATTTTGTATCCACCACCATAGTGAAGATACTGAATATTCCTATGTTCTTAATATGTTTTCCTATGTTTTTAATAAAAGTTTTATACTTTCACATGTAAGCATTATAGTTTTACATTTTTGAGTTAATTTTTGTAGGTTGGTTTGTTTGATTTGGTTTTCCTTGTAGTACAAGGATCCCTAATGTTCTATTATGAGTACATCTGTCTGTCTCCTCACTCATACATACTGTTGTATATATTGATAATTCCTTCTTGCTGTTGAGTAGTGTTCAATTGTGTGTGTGTGTATGTGTGTGTGTGTGTGTGTGTGTGTGTGTGTGTGTGTATCAGAGTTGAACCATTCAAGGATGTCTGGGCTAAGTTTGATGAGGCCTGTTAGACAAAGCTGTTATGAGTTTTCATGTTTGAACCTTAGTGTACATTTCTCTGAAATGTCCAAGGATGCGCTTGCTAGGTTGTGTGTATTTGATGTTTAATTTTATAAGATGGTGCCAAATTGCTTTCAGAATGACTATACCAGTGATGGCAACCTATGGCACACATGGCACAGCCGGCTGTTTGTCATTGAATGCTCTAAAAGGTTCACCATCACTGAACTGTACCATTTTATATTTCTACAAGCAATGTCTTGAGGGATCCAGTTTTTCTGCATGCTTGTCAGCATTTAATGTTGTCACTGTTATTCATTTGGACCATTCTGATAGGTCCATAGTGATTTTATACTGGATTTCCCTGATGACTAATGATGTTGAGCATCTTTCCATGTGCTTATTTGCAGTGCCTATATACTGTCTGGTGAAATGTTCTATAGTCTTTTGTTCATTTTAAATTTTGTCTTGGGGCTGGGGTTGTAGGCTAGTGTTAGAGCACTTGTTTAGTATGTACAAGGCACTGACTTCAAGCCCTGGCACCACACACACAAAAATGTTTGTGTTTTTGTTCAGTTTGGGGATGACCAGTTATTTGTCAAGTGTGTGGTTTACAAATATTTTCTCCTGGTCCTTAATTTGTCTTTTTTACAGATTCTTTCAAGAGAAGAAGTTTTTTTTTTTCCTTTCTTCTTTTTTAAATTTTTATGTGGTCCATTATTTTTTACTATAGCCATTTATAGATCATAGTTTCAGTGTTAAGTCTTAAGAACTGTTAGCCTAGCCCTAGATCCTGAAAATTTTCTCTTACATTTTTAAATAGAAAGTTTCCCAATTTTATATTTAAGCTCATGGTGCATTTTGAGTTCATCTTTGTACAAGGTATGAGAGATTATAATTGGTTCGTTTGATTTGGTTTACCTATAGATTCCCACTCCCTCCAGCACCATTTATTACAAAAGCTATGCTTCTTCCATTGAATTAGTTTTGTACTTTAGTAAGCCATCAGTTTGAGAATATTTGTGTGGGTCTATTTCTGGGTTCTCCCCTATCAACTTTTCTCCAATAGATTTGTTGTGTTTTGCTTTTTGAGACAAGGTCTTGCTATGCAGTTCAGGCTGGCCTTGAACTCTAAGCAATCCTCCTACCTCAGCCTCCCAAGTGCTGGGATTACAGGTGTGCACCCCCATAGCCAGTTCACCAATAGATTTAGCAGCCATTGATCATTTATTATTTGATTATAGATTGCAAAATGGTAATAGCCTATCATTCATTCATTAGCTGGAATGCTTCTAGAAAAGAGATTTTTTAAAGCTGGGCATGGTGGCACACTCCTATAATCCCAGCACTCTCAAGGCTGAGGCAGGAGGATCCTTACACGTTCAAGACTAACCTGGGTATGAAGTCAGCCTGAGGCTACCCTACACTGTACAATGAGGCCCTTTTTCAAAAAGATGAAAGAAAGAAAGAAAGAAAGAAAGAAAGAAAGAAAGAAAGAAAGAAAGAAAAGAGAAAAGAAAAGAAGAAATTTTCCCCAAGGCCACCCTAAACTGTATGAGACACTTTTTCAAAAAGACAAAGAAAAGAAAAGAAAAGAAAAGAAAAGAGATCTTCCTCAACTTTTTGGTTGCTTTTTGATACAGTTTGTATGGGAAAATACAGGATTAAATTATTTCTTCCTTTAATATTTACTTATTTGCAGAATAATGACTTGATTCCCTTCATCCTCCAAAGGTAACCAATAATGGGTTAGTTAGTATTATGAAGACTAGTTTCAATCTATTTGACATGTTTTAATTCACTTTGGTTACTGTCTGTTGATACTCAGGTTGACTCACATTGCCAGTAGGAGTCTATTCAGATTGGCTTCTGTATCCATTTGACACAACTACTATGATCTTTGACAACTTCTTTGATTCTAGGCTCAGGATCTTCCGGGCTTATCTTAGTTATTTCCTGACTCCTGCTTAAAAGCAGCCATTTCTCAAAGGACCCTGATTCCTTTGAGACCACAATCTGGATGTTAGCAACTCAGCAGCATTTAGCAGTCTCAGTATTTCTATAAATATATAAATATAATTATTTGTATATAGTATGTATGTGAAAGGAAAAAAATAAATCATGAGTTTATACTGATATTTTCAGTTCATACTAAAAATAAGGCTTCATGTAAAGTTTCTTGACTTTGATATTTTGTATGTTTTATACTTAAAAATCTTGATTGCAGCCAGGCATGGTGATGCACACCTATAATCCAGCACTTGGGAGGCTGAGGCAGGAGGATGATTGTGAGTTCAAAACCAAGCGTGGGCTACAAAGTGAGCTCAAGGCCAGCCTGAACTGCATAGTGAGACCCTGACTCAGAAATACAAAATCAATCAATCAATTGTGATTGTTAATGAATGAATTACTCACTTGATAGGTAAATGTTTTAGAGTAATTTATTTAATTTTCTAGCCAAGATAATTTATTTAATTTTCTGCTGACAGTCCTATGGAAGCAATGATAAGACTGTTTTAGAAGCTTTTTCAAAAACTACGTCTTCACCTGCTTTAACTGTAGGTTATATTAACTTAAATAGGTACAGCCCTCGCTTGATGGAAAAAATTATGCAAATGGCTGAAGGTATTGATATTGGAGAGATGCCTTCATATGATTTGATGCTGTCCAAACCTTCCAAAGGTCAAAAACGTCACCTTTCAACATATGATGGTGAGTATACTTGTTTTTGTAAAGTGGGATTTGAAGAAAAGTGACTTTTTAAAATGATATGAGTTTGGTTTTCATAACACTGGTAACATTGGTTGTTATACACAGACAAAAGTTGTTTTTTTTTAACTTGGGTAGTTTTTTTAAATAACTAAGTTTATTGGTAAATTTTAGGTATACATAATGATCCCAAGGTACAGTTTTTTTGAGGATGCTGAACAGAACTGAAAACTAAAAATACTGAAGACATACTATAATGCTATCCTTAAAGTCTATGCCATGGAACCTCCCTCTAACTAGAAAAACCTTATACTGTAATCATTTGAGCATCTCATTAATTGAACTCCCATGGGTAGGTCCAGGATAGACCAGTTTTCTACTGAGTAGTGTTAGAGAAAGGAACTGATGGTGGCTGATAGAGTCTCAACAAGTTCTTCTATAGCTTTAGATTTGATATCTCCCACAAATTATTGGTTTCTGGGTGTTGTAGAAATAAAATATAGCAAATACCTTTTTGTATAGAATCGTATACAGAACTAACATTTTGAGTTTGAAACTTGTTGGAATTTTTTCCTTTGATTTTTTTTTTTGAGACAAGGTCTCACTATGTAGTTCAGGCTGGCCTTGAACTCACTAGCCTAGGCTGGCCTCAAACTCACAGTGATCCCCCTGCCTCAGCCTCCTGAGTGCTGGGATTACAGGAATGTGCCAACACATCCTGTTTTTTCTTTTATTTTTTAGTCACAACTATGCAAACACCATCATGGATTTACTCACCGCATATAAAAGAGAAAGGTTTTGTAAATGTTTCTGGTCATTGTTGCATTAGAATCTGTACCATTTGCATTCCTTCCATGACCTTTTTCTGTGCAGATGATAAGAGCTTTTTCAGTACAGGTACAGAGTACATTTCATCTGTGCTTTATTTAGCTCATTCCATGTAAAGGCATCTACTGGTCATGTGTGGTGGTTACCCATGTAACCAATTTCAAGGTATATTTCCTAGGAAGGTCTTTCCTTATGTGTGGAAGAACAAGGAGCAATCCTGCATTATGGTGAATTTTTACATTAATGTGAGACCTTTCACCAAAGTGACTTGCAGTTTTTGTGATAGGACGCCTTGTCCAACAGTGCATATTGCAAATAATAGGGCTGGTATTGTTTTCCTGCTTGGCTCATTTGAAATATTTGCATTTTAATGAATTGTAAATTTCACTCATTCTATAGGTCAGAATCCTCCTAAAAAGCAAGCCGGTTCCAAATTCCATGTGAGACCTCGTTTTGAGCCTGTACATTTTGTAGCTAGTAGTGCAAAAGATGAAAGACAGGAAGATCCTTATGGCCCTCAAACAAAAGAGGTAAATGAACAAACCCATTTTGCCAGCATGCCAAGAAACATCTACCAAGATTATACTCAAGACTCTTTTGGTGTCCAAGATGGGAATTCTCAGTACTGTGATTCATCAGGATTTATTTTCACAAAAGACCAGCCTATAACAACCAACATGTATTTTGACAGTGGAAACCCTGCCCCAAGCAGCACTTCACAGCAGGCAAACTCTCAGTCAGCTCCTGAGCCCTCACCATCACAGACATATCCTGAGTCAGTGGTAGCCGAGAAGCAGTATTTTATTGAAAAATTAACAGCGACTATCTGGAAGAACCTTTCTAATCCAGAGATGACTTCTGGATCTGATAAAATTAATTACACTTATATGCTAACTCGTTGTATTCAGGCATGTAAGACAAATCCTGAGTATATATATGCTCCCTTAAAAGAAATCCCTCCTGCCGACATCCCCAAAAATAAAAAACTTTTGACAGATGGTTATGCTTGTGAAGTTAGATGTCAGAATATCTATTTAACTACAGGTTATGCTGGCAGCAAGAATGGGTCCAGGGATCGAGCTACTGAACTAGCTGTAAAACTCCTGCAAAAGCGTATTGAGGTTAGAGTTGTCCGGCGAAAATTCAAGCACACAATTGGAGAGGACCTTGTGGTGTGTCAGATTGGCCTGCTTTCCTATGAATTTCCTCCAGCTCTGAAACCACCAGAAGACCTGGCGGTGATGGGCAAAGATGCTTCCGGGCAACCCATTTTTAATAACTCTGCCAAACATTGGACCAATTTTGTTATTACAGAAAACGCAAATGATGCGATTGGCATCCTTAACAATTCTGCCTCGTTCAACAAAATGTCAGTTGAGTACAAATATGAGATGATGCCAAATCGCACGTGGCGTTGCCGTGTGTTTTTGCAAGATCATTGCTTAGCTGAAGGTTATGGAACCAAGAAAACAAGTAAACATGCAGCTGCTGATGAGGCTTTGAAAATTCTTCAAAAAACACAACCAACTTACCCATCTGTCAAAAGTTCACAGTGCCATTCAGGCTCTTCACCCAGAGGATCCGGGAAAAAGAAAGATATAAAGGATCTTGTGGTTTACGAGAACTCTTCCAATCCTGTGTGCACACTGAACGACACAGCTCAGTTTAATCGAATGACAGTTGAATATGTCTATGAAAGGATGACAGGCCTCCGCTGGAAATGCAAGGTGATCCTAGAGAGTGAAGTCATTGCAGAAGCAGTTGGGGTGAAGAAAACAGTCAAATATGAAGCTGCTGGGGAAGCTGTGAAAACCCTCAAAAAGACCCAGCCAACTGTCATTAACAACTTGAAGAAAGGAACTGTTGAAGATGTAATCTCAAGAAATGAAATCCAGGGACGCTCCGCTGAAGAGGCTTACAAACAACAAATCAGAGAAGATAACATAGGAAATCAACTACTGAGAAAGATGGGTTGGACGGGTGGTGGTTTAGGGAAATCTGGTGAGGGCATACGGGAGCCTATCTCAGTCAAAGAGCAGCATAAGCGGGAAGGGCTTGGTCTTGATGTAGAGAGGGTCAATAAAATTGCCAAGAGAGATATTGAACAGATCATCAGAAATTATGCCCGCTCAGAGAGCCACACAGATTTGACTTTTTCTACAGAGCTGACTAATGATGAGCGGAAGCAGATACATCAGATTGCTCAGAAGTATGGGCTCAAGAGTAAGTCTCATGGGGTGGGCCATGATAGGTACTTGGTAGTAGGCAGAAAAAGACGGAAGGAAGACCTACTAGATCAGCTCAAACAGGAAGGCCAAGTAGGGCATTATGAGCTTGTTATGCCCCAAGCAAATTGAGATCTTACTAATTTATTTTGTAAATGCCTAATGAGGCAGATTTATTAAAGAAATGCTACATGTTCTGGATGCAGAATATATTCATTCTTAAAATGTTTCACCTTGTTCATTTCATATAGTGCTCTATTAGATAGTGGAACCTGAAGAATTCTATCCACTTGTATTAGCTTAATCCAGCAGATGATATTGTGCAGTCATTGTTTGTGTCTTTGACATTGCTGTGCCCCTCAGATTTTAGTGGTTCATACAAGTAAAAACACATCCAAATGGAATTTCACCCCAGGAAATTCACATGTTAAAGGGCATAGCACAGCAATCTGCTACAATATGTAAAGTCACTGTTGACTCCAGTAAAACAACAGTTTTAATTCCAGACCTGAAAACGTCAGACCATTTTGTATTACCTATTTTCATCTTTGTGTGAAGCCAGTATAGAATGTTTAACAGTAAACTATATGTGTAAATGTCCTTACAACTAAATGATGTAAAACTTTCTTAAAGTAATTTTAGTGTTCTTTTATTTATAACTTCTATCATGTGATTTCCAGAATATTGGAAGTGATTTACTGTATCTTGTGATATATGGGTTTTAACAAATTCTAGTCTTCATGCCGAGAGAGCACTATTTGAGAGAGCAGTTGAAAAGTTTCAAAATCTTTGATTCAACCTGAAGAAAGGAAGCTGGAACTGTTCTTGGTGCCTTGCAGAGAGACTCACAGCAACTCTCCCTTGTAGCTTTCACATAGTTTGGATACATAGCACTTCCAGGGCAACCACAGCTGTGGTGGAGCTTGGTAAAAGACTGAAGATACTTTGGTGCTTTGATGAAAAAAGGTCAGTTGGCTGGTCCCTCTCTCAAAAAGCTTATTAAGCCCCAAAAGCCAACTTTGTAACATATTTAAAACTGCTATTTTCGCTTATTTCTGGAATGTAAAAAGAAAGTGTATAAAAAGAATTAGTGTATGCTTCCTGAATAAAAAAAGAGCCAAAGTTAATCAAAATGGTGGTGTGCTTATTTCTGGACAACAGCCTAATAGCAACACTTTGGGTGTTTGGAGAAGGGAAGTGGTATTTGCACAAAATATTTCAACCCCAGAGCACATGTGGATAAGCATAATGATTTAGGAGATGGCAACAAATAGTGGATGTGTTATCCATCACATTTTTTCCTATGCACCTACATGCAAGCTTCAAATCTTGAGTGTTCACTTTTATGTGATTTGGGTTTTGTATCTCAGGTTAACAACTGTAACCTCACCTGTAACAGCACTGATGAATATTAATAGTGACAGTTAAACATCAATGGAATGATGTTGAGGATGATTGTTTGCAGTGTCTTAAACATTGAGCACTGTGCTTGATGAATAAGTAGCCCACAATATATAGTAATTTTCTTTTTTAAAAAATATTTTACACTAAGATTCTATAGTTAAATGACTGTTTTAAAAATATGAAAGGCTTAGCCTTTATACTTGGATCTCCCATAGACATTAACAGTGACTGACAGAGTATATGGTATTTGCTTTCTTCCTACAGTATGTGTCCTTTTTTGACACAGGGTCTTGGTATGTAGTCCAGGGTGGCCTCAGCTTGCTGTGTAGCCCAAGCTGGCCCCCAAATTTGATGTTCCTCCTGCCTCAGGCTTCCAAGTACTGCGATTACAGGCATGTGCCACCACATCTGGTTTATAATTTGTTTTTAGCCTACAAGGTTCTCACCAACCTTGGGAAGCTGTGGTTTAGTGAGTTAATGAAACCTCTCTTTGATTCTCTAAGAGTGGTTTTGAAAATCATGGGATGTGAAAGTGATATTTGTTTCTCTCTGAATTTTTCCTTCCCAAATTGAGGGGTTTTTTTTAGAAGAAAGGGAAATGTTACATATAAATCAGATTTCTTTAAATGAGCCCAACAGAAGATTAATGTAGTTAAGGTTCTCAAATAATTAGATCAATTATGTACAAATTTGGTATCTGGTTTTGAAGAGGCCACATTCCCTAACTTCACAGATCAACTTTGGTAGATGCAAAATTAACTACTTGAAAATAAAACGATTTTAAGAAATGGGGTTGGCAAAAATATACTACTAAAACTTTATTGTTCTGTTTTCTCTTTGGTCGCTGTATTTTCCATTTCTTTGAAATAGCAATCATTGTTTTAAAATTTTGTTTTTTGAGGACAGGTGTCATATATTTCAGGCTGGCTTAGAGTCCACCATGTAGCCCAGGCTGGCCTTGAACTTGGTGGCTGTCCTGCCTCAGCCTCCCAAGTCAGCCTCCGGAGTCCACAGCATAGGCATGCACTGCTGCACCTGACAGCAGTCATTTTTAGCCTAGAAATCTTGCTATAAAACCTATTTTTATTTGGATCATTTCAATTATTATACTGAGGAACACTTTTCAATTTTATACATTTATACACATATGTATATATATGTATATAACATTGAGTCTCAGAGATCTATTTTTTTTGGATTTTTTCCCTCCCCTTTGATTGAAGAATGAATGGAAAGCTCATTCATTCTGTTGGAGTTTTTTAGGAGCAATGCATTCACTTTATTGAGTAGTCCCCACAGTTTGAGATGAGTCCTAAATAGGGGAGTCTTAGTTACAACTTTGAGCCTTCAGTGAACCCCCTCCCCCACATAACCAGATACAGAATTGAAGGTGGCTGTTTTAGTTTTCTTAGTTATTACTATAGGCAGCCTGTGGGGTTCGTTAAACACTGTGAAGAGGGAAAAGGCAATTAGCATTTAGTGTTCCAGGGGATGGTTAATGGCACTTTTGACAAGGCATCTTTTGGAAGAGGCTGTGAATAGTTTGAGGTGTACAAGCTAAAATATTAGCCAATCTGCCCATTTGCAGTCTCATCCCAAATTTCTTCGAGTGTGATTGTCCTATTTCATGTACCTCACCACAGTAGGATAAAATTAAAGTAGAATAGTCCATGAAATGAAGACTCAATTAACGGTGTTTTATTTTGAAGCAGAAATGCACTTGAGGTAAAATAATCCAATTAATGTGGTATTTGTTACAGATTGAACTCCCACTCCCATGGTTTGAGGCATAAGTATTCATGTCTTAAAGGCCAATGGAGTATCATAAAGACTTCATTTTTTTGGTGTCCTAAGTACCAAGACATGAGAATTTTCATTGTTTTGCTCTCTTTAAGATGGGAGCTGGGCATGGTGGCCCATGCCTGTAATCCCAGCATTTAGGAGGCTGAGGCAGCATGATTTCTTGAGTTTGAGGCCAGTCTGGGCTGCATAGTGAGATGGTCTCAAAACAACAACAAAAAAAACCAAATTGAAGTGGTTTGCTCCTCTGAAGTTAAAATTAAGATGACAAAGGATACCTGTACTCAAACTTTGCATAGGACTGAAAACACTATTTTAAATCATAGTCTGGTACCATTTCAGATAGGGCTTCTTAGGAAGTGGAATGTCAGGATCAACAAATCTTGGATTTTGAGGATATTGATAAATACTTAGGTTCCTTCTTTCCCCTTAACTCAACTTCATTCCCTTGATTGGTCACAATGTACACTGAAGTAAATTATTTAATAATTTTATACTCTGTGAAAATGTTTTTTTAAAGCATTAAGTCTAAAAAAGTTCTCTCCAATAGTATTTACTGTCTTCCACTTCCAGCAACAGTATTTTTGCCTTAAACTTTTAATTTTTTTTTTAATTTAAAGGGGGAAGATGAGTAGGTATGAGATCCCCCAAAAAGTCCATACTGAGCTAAGATGTAATTATACTTCAACTACAAAATTTTAAGGTTATTTTTATTTACAACTTTTGAAAAATGTACATTTTTTACATGGGTTACTTGTGCAAAGTTAGAAGAGCGATAAATGCATAAAGGCAACAATGAAAATTAGACAAAACATTTACAAGCTTTGTCTCACACTGTATAGCTAAAAGTATAAATAGCCAAAGAACGATTGTAATTGTTGGATTTAAGGTTCTCATAACACAGAAAGGGAAGAAGAAACTAAAGCATGCAGCAGTAACTCAGGATTTGAATGAAAAAGTTTGCCAGATATGCTCCCTTCCTTCATTAAAACTAATGAAGAATTGTAACTTTATCTCAGGCAACACTTCTTCAAAGAATGAAAGGATTTTCAACTTTCCCTAACTCAAAAACTGATGATTGTTTCCATTCCTTGCTCCCACACCTCTTTAAAAATAAAAAAAAGACCAGTATTCTGAAACTTAACATATATGTCCTGTCAATACCTTACAAGGAGTGGATTTGTCAGTTACTCACTCTATTGCTGTACTCCCTTTGCTGGGTCCTTTAACATTCTCCTTTCCTAACAATAAATACCATCTTGCCATTTGTATTGCTTAGGAATTAGTATCATGGAATTTTTTGCCTCCATTCCCTTTTTAAAATGGATGTTTATATCGATTTGTTTCCTGGTTTTCTACAGGCCACACATTCACTTCTAATTGCCACATGGAAAACCGGCCAGGACAAAACACACTTTAGCAAATTATTTTGTTAAAAATAACATCCTGGTCATCAAAGTATGCATAAAAACCACTGTATAACATTAATTTTAAAAATTTAGTGTAAAGTATAGTAACACAATTGCCTGAAAGCTGAGATGAGCTACAACAACAAAATACTAAGCATTAGTAATTTTTGCAAGTAACCCAGGTACAGTACATTTGATTTCAGAGGGTGTTTTTTGATGTTTAACAAGAGGGTAGCAGGGGTAGGAAAAACTCGTCAAGGGAAGATGGAAACAGCACAACAGCTATTTTGCTTTTAATAAAGTAAATGTAATAACATTGAAGAATAAGAAGGTGATAAACATCAATTCATATTTTTCTTATAGCCAGCTTCTTCTTTTGCTCCACCTGAGGTCAACAGTCACGCCAGCTCTGTTCTACGATTGCAGAAACGCGTTTTTCATATTCCCTCTTGTTCTCCTGGTACAGCTGAGCAGCCTGGCTGTTTGCTGGACTATTGGGATTGGGTTCATCCAATAGAGACTATAGAGAAAAATATTTAAATGTCATGTTTCCAATGCAAAACATATGTTTAGGACAAACACCTACTTAATCAAGGTAATAACAATGGAATTCTAAGTAACAGTTAAATTTGCTGTCTTTAGCCTATTAAACTAATATGCTGACCATGCTAATTTATAATTTACATTAGGTGCAGGTAGCTAGGCAAAGACACACGCATGATGTTTGGGTTGTATTCTGGTGTTAGGGTCATAATGTCTACCACTTTCTATCGATAAAATACACTTTTAAAAATAAAAAGGTATTAGTTACCACTTTAAAAATAATCATTTATGTAAATATATCAAAGGCCAGAGTCACATTAAGGAAAATTCACCTGTATGGATGTTAAGATGGAAGACACATCATAGGTTGGACTCCAACGGTTCTGAAGTATATCCAGACATATACTACCATCTGCGTAGACTGAGCACAGAAGTAGGTATATTAAAAACAAAATTGCTAAGATTTTGATACTGTCAAAACAAAAATAGTCAAGAACACTTTGCATTTGAAGTTTTAAAAGATACTTAGGCTGCTTCCCAGTAGTACTTGCCTAAAAAGATAGATAGATCATAACTGGTACTAGTCAAATAATCAGGATGATCAGAGAAAAAGTGATTAGTATATAACTGGAGGATACCTAGTGCTCATTTTTTAAAAGACCTACCATATTTTCCAGAAAATTATACACATTTCCTTTTTTATATACACATTTTCTAACAGGGTCCCTATCCATACAATTGTGGGAAATTCAGTGTACCCAATTTGTAAAGTGTATCTCCTATTTGAAATATTAAAAATAGAAAAAAGCAGAAGTTAGTATCTTACACAGTTGTAGCACTTTTCTAACATACTGTATGCATGGCTCTTATTAACAGAATCTGATATTTGGCAGGTCTAGAATGGGATCAAGACATCTGTATTTTTTTAAATATTCCACGGGAAAGCTGTCATACATGCAAACCTGAAAACTATTGTTCTAAATGCTAGTAAAGATCATTACAACATATGATTACACCAGTCTAGCACAGCATTAAGAAAAAATCTCATTAGTACTCCTTTTTTTGTTGTTTAATAAGTGACAGAGATCATCAAAATCAGGAGTCTTTAACTCCAAGCAGAGGGAAAGTATCTTTATTGCTTCAGTCCTAAAACTACGGTATAGAAAAAGGTGGTGACAGATCACTATGAACAAGTTCACATTTCTGGAAACAGCAAGATGCCTAAGCAAATAGTCAAGTACTACATATAAATAAATAAGTATGAATACCAGCATAATAAACATGGTAGCAGTTTAAAATACTACATTAAAAGTGATACTTGCCATTTGGATGAAACATCTTAGAAATAAATCTAACTGTAGGTGGTTTATTCGGATATTCTTCAGTGAATTCTATTGTAAGTTTAAATGTTCCTGTAGTTGGAAAAGAGAGAGTTAAGAAAAATGTCATTACCACTTTATTAGTAATTTTGTTTTTAATGCTACTTGAGTTTTTTCAACTACTAAATGAAATAATGCAAAGCTACAGTGCAGAGAGCAAAGACAGCAGGTAAGAAATATATCTGTTAGAACTGCTCTAAAGATGGACAGATATTCTAAGAACCACCATTTGAAGGTGATTTTTTTGTTTTGATATTATTCTCCAAACATAAAGACAGCCATCATAAACTCAAAATTACTGCCTCTAGGATAAATTTAGGTACTGTGCATTTTGAAAATGTCTTTATAATACAAAAGGCCCAAAATCTGGCCTTCATCCTTTAAGAGACTGTAAGACTTCAAAGGCCTATTTCAGTCAGTTACCATCTTAAAACTCTCAGGTGATTTTAAATGGACTAGACATAAAAGCACAGAAGTTAAAAAACCCATCCCAGCACTATAAGTCAATAATAGATATTTTTAAAGTAAAAGTATAAAAATGTTCACTATTTTTTTCAAGGAATAGAGATTTTATAATGAAAAAATTTAAGCCAGAACAAACTAATCTCTCTTAAAAACCTTAAGTATGACTCAAAGTACTTCACTATAAAATTAAGTCAATTAGAGCTGGGGATTTAGCTCAGCACCGTATGTGCCTGCCTTGCAAGTGCGCAGTTATGAGTTTGATCCCTGGTACCAAATAAATAAATAAAGTCAATTATTTACACTAATGGAGGGAATTAATGGCAAAAATAATTTTAAAAATTACTTTTAGCTTATATTGTATTCATGACTCCTCCAAATTTATGTTTCTAATGACGTTTGTTTAGGCTACTATTGAAAAAGATTATTTTTCTTGAACATAATGACAACCTAAGATAACAGGAGGCTATAAAGCATACTGGGATATAGAAAAACTGGATCTCATACAGGAATCATCAGATGTTGAGATCTGAGAAGACTGTCCTTCTATATGTTTGTGTTAAATAAATGGGAAAAAACAACTGGACAATTCTTTTTCCTGACTCAGATCTCTTCAAGTAAACCTAAGGAAGGAATCAGTTACTATCTGATATAAGGTGATGCATGTTCTACTACATTACTCTGGTCAATTAATAAATTATGTTTTGCAATACAATAGGGCACACTTCTGATAGAGTATAATTTATTGCTGATTCCTTGAGAGTTTGCAATTTGTTTCCTCCTTGCTCCCATTAAGTTAACTACTGCCTAGGAACAAAAAAATGCTACAATCATCCTGCTATTTACTATGTTATATAACAGCACTAAAAAGTTTTTATCCTACTATGGAACTCCTAGAATCAATTTGCTAACAAAATTAAAACTAGTATGACCATGTGGTCCAAAACTTTGAAAATGTAGCACAGGGCTCGGGATTAAGCTAAATGTTACAGAGTACACTTAGTACACACAAGATGCTGGGTTCCTTCTCCAGCACCACAAAATAAATATAAATTTTTTTTGTCTTTTTGAGACAGGGTCTCACTATGCAGTTTGAGCTGAACTTGAGCTCACTTTATAGCCCAGGCTAGTCTTGACCTCGCAACAATCCTCCTGCCTCAGCCTTCTGGGTGCTGGGATTACAGGCATGCGCCACCACACCCTGCTTAAAATAAAATGTAGAGACATGTTATAGTCCCCCAACCTGTCACTCCATAAACTATTTTCTTTGGGAAGTCAAATCTGCAGATACCATATATCATAACAAAGGAAAAGAAGTAAAATATTATGGAGTGGATAAACATACTATACTATAATCTCAGAACATATTCCACCTTACCATCTGGTCAAAAACCTTGTTGAGAAGAAAGCATAGTTCTTCCTTTTCATTATTATTCACACTTTAATATGCAAGAAAAATGGGAGTGGTAAAGTGTTCAAAATTTTTAGCTTCCTTATGAGTTTCAAATGTAAATACATTGGGATCAATGCTGCAATATGATTAAATTTATAGGTGAGTGATTTATCACCAAGAAATTGCTCTAAAACTGGGCAGGTTTAATCACACACCAAGATCCCAGCTGCCTTAAATTAAAAACATTGTTAAGTATGTAAAAGTTGTAAAGCAACGCATAAAGGAGACAGCAGCAAAAATAGTAGAACACTGCTGGGTAAGCATACAAGCTTTGAAGTTAGGCCAGGGCTCAGATCCTTGCTTTGCTGTTTATTAGCTGTGATACCTTGGGAAAAGTGCTCAACTTGACTACACCTCAAGATCCTCATGTGTAAAATGAGGTTAATAATAGTTCCCACTACAATATTGTTATAAGGCTTAAGTGAGGGACACATGCACAGTGTCACAAAATGAATACTCCATAAATATGGGCAATTATTTTAGCTATAATTCTAAAACCTCACACCTTTTGATCTGACTAAAGGAAACAAATACAATGAAAGCTTAACTATCAGTAAGAAATATACAATTAATGAATTCAGGTATCAAGTAGCACTTGATTTCTGGCACACATCACACACTCATGATTAAATATAAACTGAATAAATATATTGGTGGCTTAGAAATTCTTTCACTTCAGCCGGGGATTTAGCTCAGCAGCATAAGTGCCTGCCTGGCAAGCCCAAGGTCATGAGTATAATCCTTGTTACCAAAAAAAAAAAAAAAAAACCAAATTCCTTCACTTGAGCTTTCTGCCTAACACTTGACCAGAGCTTCAACAAGATGGTTTCCTAGCTACCAAAAGTTAATCAAGTCTTTTAAAAGTTTTTAATATCTTTAGAAGTAAAGCAAACTATGTCTACTCAAATATAAATTAAGACTTGACCAAACCTTATTTAATGTACACATTAAAAGGGGGATATTTCACACTTTTAGCCACAATAACCAATCAGAATGTCTTTAGTACAATACAATTTCTGAGATCTAACCAAATAATAATTAAAAGTTATAAAAAATTATACAATTTGCTACTAGAGTTTACACTCAAAATATTTGAGAAGCTAAGTTCTAAAATAACTAAAAATATAACCTTCACCATTGTTGTATACAATCTATACTGGTTTTGTTAATCTTCCTGAGGAGGCCAATGTAATAAAGAGTATAAATTAGTCCTATCCACAGAGACCAGAGTAATTATATAACATGTTAAATGGCTGGTGCATGGCAATAAGAACTGATGTGGTTGAACTAGATAATGCATATTCTGCTTAAAGTTATACACAAATTCAAATTTTTGAAAATATTGTGCTGCCTAAAGAAAACCCCTTTGCAGGTGTTTTCTGCCATTTTGCTTCTACTTTGTGACCCCTGAGGAAAAAGCAAAGTACATATAATTTTTAAAATTTTGATAACTGAAAATTCTGATTTCTAAGACAACACCAAAACTCAAAGGATTTATTTACTTTAAGAACATTGTTCATGGATTTTGAATCCTTTTAAAACAGAAAAGATTTACACTCCTAAGTTCTTAAGAAGACATCTATTATAAAAAGCAAATACTAATACCTTACCATGTCTACTAACAATTTTTAGATGTTATGAATAATATTCCTTATAACCTTTGTATTGAGCATACATTCCAAGATGTTTTAACAAAGAAGTACACACACATATACACATTTTGGCAATGTAAGCATGTCAGGATATATTCCTCTTACTTCAAGAGAATGAATTTAAACTACTTTTGAGAATTCCTTTTCTTAAAATTTCCCTTTTTTGTGTGCCAGGGATTGAACTCATGATCTTATGCTTGCCAGGCAGGCGCTTATACCACTGAGCTAAATCTCCATCAAGATTTCCTCTTTAGGGTCCTAAACTTGTACCATGAATGGTTTGCAATGAAGAAGCAAAAGTATTTAGAAGGCTCTTGATTTATAACAATACATTGAAAGCAGCAACATTACCTATGTTGTTTGTTCCTAAACCAATCTTTTCCTTAATTTATAAATTCCTCAACTACAACTACGAGTACTCAAAAAAATGGTCAAACTGTCTTGTAGCCTCAGTCAGAGTTCCAGGTACCTGTGGAAGCATCCATGGATAGCATACTGTTTGACAAAATGAATCAGAGATGGGAACAATAGTATTTAGCCTGAGTAATTCTCTTTATAATGCCAGAATTGTCTCAAATCATCAAAAATAGAGCCAGTAGTAAGTCAAAGGGGACAGGTCCAGGTAAATAATGGATTCCATGAGTACCTTTTTAATTTATACCACTTAGAACAAGAGAAGTACCCTTGAAATTTTAAGTAGCTAACCTCTAGCAAAGTGATATACTATTAATACAGCTCTACCTAGCATAAAATAGTCTGAGGAAAAAAGAAGCCAATGAAAACAAAGCTTACTAGAGCTAAAGCAAATACAGCACTTATAGAGCTTAGTGATAAAGAATTAGCACCAATCTAGTAGAGAAAAGTCTAGCTAGCTTTTGCTATCAGTTCAAATGATTCACTATACCAAAGTGGTATGCCCTTAGAATCACTCTCTCCTATTGTTTCTTTTTATTACAGTACCAAAGAGCAGTGATATTTACCCTGGGGTGGAACAGAGAGGAAGCCAAAGACATTCAGGTGAATGTTTACAACAGTGATGGCAAACCTTTAGTTTTCAGTGATAACAAACAGTCCACTGCAGCACACATGCATAGGCCTGCCACCACTGGTCTAAATTTTCCTAATGAAATCCGAGTATTTGAGACAAAGTATAGAATTGTTTGATCTTGACTTACCTCACAGCAGTTTGGGGACTGACAGCATCAAAAAGCAATCCAACTCAGCAACATAAATATTAAGTAGTTGTAGAACTGTTTTTGTTCCCACCTTCAAACTGAAGGGAGTGAGTGTATATACATATGCAAAATGCTGTGACCAAAGGAAGATAAATCACAGAGAAAAAAATAACAAAAAGATCCTTTTCTTTCTTAAATACTTCAAATATTAGAGAATTTTATGAGCTTGAATACCTTTAACCATCATTTAAATGTATTAAACTGTCAAAAAATAATAAACAACTAAACATACACTCAAATGAGTGCATATAAAAAATTTTATTACTGTCAATTTTCTGGCTGTGGTACTTCAGTGTAGACATTCAAGAGGCTACCAAGTTGGGAAGGGTATGTCAGAGGGGGAATAAGTAAAGGGTATACAGGATCTCTCTCTAGTACTTCTTGCAACTACACATGAATCTGTAATTATCCTAAAATAAGAATTTTCTAAAAAGAAAATAATGTGTTTTTAAAAATTAAACCTAAATTACCTAAAACTTATATGCCTAGTGGTATATGTAGTATCAAGTAGGTTGTACACTGATCAAAAATAGTAAACCTCAATTCTAAAGTTGCTTTGAGATTACTGACCATAAAGTCTTGAAAGCACAAACTACAAATTCATTTAAAACCAAGAAACAGTATACACTCACATTAGGCATTTAAGCCCCTCTTAGAGTAGTAAAACTGTCAGGCATTCAATTTCAGACTGTAAAAACCATTTAGTTGTGTGCAAGGGATTCTTGCAACCATTTAGTGCCCAGTAAACATCTGCTAAGCACCTGCTGACCACAATCCCTTTCCTTGGGATAGAATTCTGAATCAGATGATCTCTGGGGTCTCTGCTGATTGTCAAGAACTGGTTGGTTTCATCCTAACTCAGTATCTCAATGGGTGGGGGTGGGGGGTTTAGCAGCATCACAGATCAAACCTCAAGTCACTTAATACCAGTGCCACAATGCTCCTTTTTAAAAGTCACTGCCCCATCAAGAATGGTTAAAACACACACATACAAACAGAAACAAACACAAACCCAAAGAAACAGATGCTTTTCTAGTCAGGCAGACAATATACAGAACGACCTGCCACACACTGGATTCCACTCAAGACTTTAGTAAGCAGAAGCTGGGCAGAAGCAGGTTACTAAGTATTAGATGAATGGGAACCCCTTCCCCAGATTGTCAGGCTCCTGAAAGGGGGGTAAAGAAACTCTTTCTTACCATCCTCAAATGGGGTCCCTTCAGGCCTGCAACAGAAAAAAAATTATCAGGTCCCGCGGACAGGGACCCCTTCCCTTTGGCTCACATCTGAAGAGGGCCATTGCCCTATCTATCGGCCACCCGCTACCTCAGAGCAACACCGCGGCCTGGCCCAAAAGCCACCACCAGCGCACGTTAGGCTCGGAAACCCGGTGCAGGCCGCCGCGCCCAAGCGCCACCACTCCCTACTCCGCCCCCCTAGAGCCCCCAACAGCTCCCCTGGCAGCGGGAACTGAGCTAATCGAGGCACATGCTCCGGGGAGGCGCCTAGGCCCAGCCAAACCCAAACATTCTCCCTTTCATCCTCAACTTTCGCCAGGCCCCTGCCCTCTAGGGCAGACCGAGCCTGCTCCAGTCCCCCAGCCCTCGCCGGCGCCTAGAACGCAGACTCACCCGAAAATGACCGCGTTCCAAACCATTATGTTGTTCTCTGATGGAGCCCCACTGACTCCAGCCGGAGGATCTTCCTGCAGTCTTCAGAGAAAGATAGGCCCCTCAGTCTGACACTCGCCACTCTCGGTCGCCCCCACTCCCTCCCTCAGGGTCCGCGTCGGGACCCGCCCTGTGTCCCGGCTGGCAGCCCCAGGCCTCCCTTGCCTCAACGGTTTACCTCTTGAAGTCCCTCATGAGGCGCCGCCGAGCCGGGGTGGACATATCTCTAGCAGGGTCAAGGGTGGGGCATACACCAGGGTCCTGTGTCCCCGCGGACGGTAAGGTGGCCGAGGAGGATGGAGAAGCCGAAGATGAGGAGGAAACACCCAGAGGAACAGCACTACCCCTCCGAAGTCGAGGGTCTGTCTGGCGCCGGCTAAGCACCACCCCGGAGTAGACAGGGGCTGAACCAACCTGAAAGGAAGGAGGAGGGGTGGTGGAATGCAGAATGTCGGACTGGCCGAACCAAGACGGAGCCGGGGGAGGGGAGCAAAAGTTGCTTAGGTCATTAAAGCCCAGCAAGCAGGCAGGGAGTGGTGCCTGGCTGGTCCAGGGGTGAAAAGCAAGTCTCAGAGCTAAGGAAAGCTTACCAGAAGCCTGGGAAGTTTTTTGCTCTCTTTTTTTTCTTTTGTGACAGATCCCGTATTATTGTGGACACTATGACTGGGATGGGGGAGGCAAGAGAGGGGACAGGAAGATCGAAGTCCTAAAATAATAGAAGGAGCGAAAGGAGGCAAAACTAGTTCTCAAAAAGCGGGAACTTTGGGGTATCCACAGCTGCGGACACCAGAGACTGGGGGAGGGAGATGACTGATTACAATCTCGAAAAAGCAACGGAGTCAATTGGTCTTGACTAGGAAAGGGTGCTGAGTCCCTTTTTTGTGGCATGACGTACAAGATTTGGAGCCTAAAATTTGGGCCAGTAAGCACCCCAAAGCTGCGATGAATAAAATGGTGGGTATCTTGGGCAAAGGAATGAGAGTTTTAGGCAAACAATAGAATTTTTTGGTTTAGCTCTGGTCACTCACAATTTGGCTCTGGAACCACATTTCCCCTTGGCAGTTCAACAAGCCAAGCGGCTAGTATGCGTGATGAAGAGCCCAAAGTATGAGAATATCCCCACTGCAGAGAATTGGTAGGACAGTGGGTCTGAAGTAAAAGCAACGGTAAGGTGCGCGAGGAATAGTTGCTTGTGGCAGTCACAGTATGTGGACCTGAAAAACAATAACAATTTGAAAGAAGAATTTTTAAAGGTCAATCCAAAATAAATGGAGATAAAGTACACATTTTAAGAGTTATAGAAAATATGAGCAAGATAGGTTTAAATCACGGAGTTTTGAATGCCAAGATAGTGGATTCTTGAAAGGTAAGTAAGCAGGGAAGTGACACCATTAGAGCTATGTTCATGGGAGATTGGTTCCAGGGTAGGAGGTAGGTGACTCTTATGGTATTCTAGGTGAGAGATATTGAGCCAGGCAATGTCAATTAGTAAAGGAGAGGAGGGAGAAGATGGAGAGGACTTGGCAACAGATTGGATGTGGAGGCAAAAGGGCAGAAGGAGTCAACAAAGGCTGAAGCACTAAGTTCCGAGTTAAGTGGGGATTTGAAGGTGCCATTAGGATATACAGAGGAAGGGACAAGTTTGGAAGGGGAAATTTTGAGTGGGACTTACTGAGTTTTGGAACTGATAAGGTATTCATGTGATGATGTCCAGAAGGTATCTGATGTACAGAAATTTTTTTTTGGTACCAGGGATTGAACTCACGACCTTGCACTTGCCAGGCAGGCGCTTGTGCCACTGAGCTAAATCCCCAGCCCCAGAAATTTGTTTTTAACATAGGAGGTACAAGGCACTTGACATCGGTAGTGATTTTAGCTGCTGCTTAACAGCAAGTACCTTCATGATCAAGAATTTCTATTTCTTATTATCTCCAGCATCTTGGTTAAGGCAAGTCTCACTAATAGCATGTTATGGCTGTGGTGGCGAAAGGGTACAAAATTCAATTTCAAAAATCTCTTTCCTCCCATCTAGGAAAATCCAGTATATTAATACAAACATGAAACATGAGTCATGGTTCAAAAACAAGTGCGTTGGTTTTCTATCATTGCTTGATATATTACTGACAACAGGCAAGAAACAAATTACCACAAGGTGTAGGCCAAGTTCATTTACTTGTGGATGTAGGACTGAGGTCTCTATTTGATTGCTACCTGCCAAACAAGGACCACTCTAACCTAGAGGCCACCTACATTCTTGGCCTACTATGTCTTCAAAGTCAGCAAGAGAGAATCTCTCTATCAAATCTTTCTCACATGTCTAATCTTTTTACAGGAGATGCCTAGGCTAATTTAGAAACTTCTCTAAATAGGTTAGTCACACCCTGAATAATCTCCCTATATTCAACTACCTAATTTGAGACAATTAAATCTGCTATTGGACTGAGGTTGTAGCTCAGTGGTAGAGTATTTGCTTAGCATGTGCAAGGCCCTGGTTTTCAGCCTCAGCACCAAAGAAACAGGCAAACAAACTAAATTTCTTCACAGTAGAACCTAGATTAGCATTTGTCTTAATACTCAAGAGATGATTTATGTATACACCAGAGACCAGGGATCATCGAGAATGGTGACATTTTAGAATTCTGCCTACCACAGCAATAGCTGGGCATATAGAAGCAGCACATGAATTCCCAAATGCTGAAGTATTGCACAGCAGAAGAATCATCAGAATGATGAGGTCAGGACAAGCCACCTGAAATGGTTTAATCTCAGTTTTGTTTCAAGTTGATGAAAGCCTATCTTGAGGGAGAAAATTGCAGGTACTTTAAATAAGGACAAGAACAATGCAAACAAGGGCATGGAGATAACTCATAGTCTGGGGAAGTAGCCAGGTGAGCTTGGCTAATTGAGAAATTCTTCACTGGGGAATGAGCCCTCAGCTTGAAATAGAGAGCATGAGAGCTGAGCATGGTGGTGCACACCTGTGATCTAGCACTCAGGTTGAGGCAGGAGGATTGTGAGTTCAAGGCCAGCCTGCGCTTCAAATGAGCAAGACTCTTTCTCAAAACAGAAAAAAAAGGAAAGAAAAGGAAGGAAGGAAGGAAAAAAGAAAGAAAGAAAGAAAGAAAGAAAGAAAGAAAGAAAGAAAGAAAGAAAGAAAGAAAGAAAGAAAGGCATGGTGGTGCACACCTGTAATCCCAGCACTCGGGAGGCTAAGGCAGGAGGATCACTGCAAGTGAGTTCAAAGTTAGTACAAAGTGAGTTCAAGGTCAGCCTTGAGCTGCATAGTGAAACCTTGTCTTAAAAAGAAAGGAATAAAGAAAGCAAAAAAAAAATGAGGGTGACAGAAGTTGATTAAATACCCTCAAATGCAAGGGTGGGCAATTTAGGCTCACTCAGCAGCGATTATAGGAGGTTGAGTATCAGAGATGTATTGAGTCTCCTGTTAAAGAGCAGCATGCACTGCCCTGGAAAGTATGAAATGCACTGGTGTTATGGTTTGTGTCTAGATTCCCCCCTCCCCCGCAAAGCCTCATGCAGTCATAGGTGGAGCTTTTCCAGAGGTGGCTGAAATAAAGTTTGTGATTGATTTTTGGTGAAATGCTAGGATGAAGGGTGGTGATTACTAGATCAGCCCTGCCCTAATCCTGGTAGACTGGCTGCCTATAAGAAACAGTTGCTTTGCTACAATCTGCCGATCATGAACAGTTCTCTGTGAAGCCACCGTGCCTTGGAGCCAGCTGAGTATGGACTGAAACCTCTACAAACTGTGAGCTAAATAAATCTTTCCTCCTGTAACTTTGGGTAATGGGTATATTGTCTCAGCAATGAGAAAAGTAACTAAGACAACCAGGGAGCTCCTACTACTAGATATAAATGTCAGAAGTGCACTACAAGATCTAGGCATATTTGACTCTGTTGTGGGCTTATCTCTTTTCTGAAACCCTGTCTTTCTCCCTTCCTGGGACCACATGAATAAAATAACTCAAGAACATGAATCAGCCAGGGATTTAGCTCAGTGGCATAAGCATAAGCCTGGCAAGTACGAGGTCATGAGTTTGATCTCTGGTACAAAAAACAACAACAACAACAACAAAAAAAAAACAATAACATGAATCAAAACAATGTGGAGATCCTGTGACATTCATCTGGGAATAGCATTCTGTATACAATGAGACTATGTTGCAAAGAACATTGTGCCTCATACTCCTCATCAGAAACAGGGTTGTCATAGCAAGCAATAACACAGAAGATGGTTTTCCAGCACAGATAATTGTCAGGCTAGAACATACTAACTATAGCACAGTTGGCCAAGCATTTCTTCTGTACCCATCTCACCCTGCCATCTTAAATAATACCTTCTTCATAACCAGGCATATCCCCATCCAAGAGCAGGGTTTGAGGAATGAGAAGCTGTTAAATATAAAGGAAGTGTGTTGGCAATGCACCCGTGCCTTGTTAAGGTCTTAGCAACACCATGGAAGAAAAGAAATTCCAAATTGTCCATAGGCAAGTATTTGAGAATTCCTAAAATGAGGGCTGTGAAATATAGGGATATTTGACTAGGAAAATTATGGAATTTTATTCATGAAGGTTTCATTATACAGAACAGATTTTGATTTTCCTGAACTATTTTGGGTCAGTAGAAGATACCAGATAATCTATTATCTTTCACAGTATAAGTCTGTGAGCTTTTATTTCTGTTATTTAATGAAGCCCAAAGACCTAACCCACCTAGCTTCCTTCCTTCCCTCTTGCCCTCCCCTCCTCTTCCTCTCCCCTCTCTTTCCTCTTCCCCCTCCCCTCTCCTTCCCCTCTCTATTGCTTTCCTCTCCCTCTTCTCTCTTCCTCTTTTTCTTCCCCCTCCTTTTACTCTTCCATGTGTTCTTCTCCCCCCCCATCTCCCCCTGGGGTTTGAGATCTTGGATATGTTAGGCAAATGCTCACCAAGTTATCTCCCATCTCTTTTTACAATTTTATTTTATGATAGGGTCTCACTAAGTTTCCCAGGCTGGCCTCAAACGTGATCTTTCTGCCTTGGCCTCTGTAGTAGCTGGGATCTCAGGTCATCATATTCAGTTTATGTTCTAATTGTTTCCACTTCTACTGATAAAATGTAGTGCAAATGCTATTCAAGTAACAAAAGTAGAACATAAAATCAAAAGGTCTTTCTTGACTCCAATAATCTCAGGAGATAAATTCAAAGGACCACTTGTAAAAAGCAACAATTTTCAATGTGTGCTCTTGTCAACACAAGTAACAGTTTGTTATCAAGTACAGACACTAAGACATGAGGTGTGGGGGTATCAAGGTTTAGAAAACCCGGAAGTTAGTGCTGAGAAAGCAGGATTCACTACTCGTTGAATTGCTGAATCAAGATTTTGTACTCATCACGATAGTCTCACCTCAGAGGACAGCAATGGTTGGAACAACCAGAAATTTTTTTTAAAAAAGAAGACGAATAGGCTAAGAAAGAAAATTTGTTAAAATAGACTATCTTAAGATGACAACATTTTTCAAGGAAATAAAAAATGAAAATGAGGCTGCCGTTAAAGTAACTCTGAGTGGCTCATTTGTTAGCTAAGCAAGAAGAGCCATTTACTGCTGGTGAGTTCCTTAAATCATGTTTGGTTGCTGAAGTCAAAGAAGTATGCTTGAGGTTGTTTCAGACTATTAGCCTTTCAGCAGAAACAGTGGCACAAAGAGTTGAGGACACTGGAAGCAAGATCAATAGGCAATTTAAAAAGAAGGCCTGAGCGAGGGATGCAGCTCAGTGGTAAAGTATGTGCTTAGCATGCCAAGCCCCTGGGCTCCATCCCCCACACTAACTTCCTCCCGTTAAAAGAAAACAAAACCAAAATAAGGCAAATGATTTCAAGTGGATTTGGGAGATACTTGATGAGCTAACGGATGTGACCTACAATGCTCAATGGTTTACCCAAGGAGCCAGTGCTGAATTTCAAATGACTGAATAACTGGGCTGTACGTACAGTCTGAGTGAAACAACTGCAGATCAGAATATTTTCAAAGAAGTCAAGAAAACACTGTCTATAGCCTGAGGCAGAATCTGCTAAGATGTATTACAAATATGTATGGAGCAGGAAAAGGCTTGGTTGGACAAATGTGCATGGGTTGTGGAATGCAAATCATTTATGTCACATGGCTATTTGTTATATTATTAAGCAGCAGGTCCTTTGCAGGAAAATAACTGAATCTACCTTATCTTGTGTTATTGTTTAAAATGCCCCCCCTGCAGTAATAGGGATTCAACCCACTCTCCCTGAACTATTTCCTCTGTCCATTTAAATTTTTTTATTATTTTGAGACAGGGTCTTACTAAGTCATGAAGGCTGAGCTTGAATTTGTGATCCTCTTGCTTCAAACACCTAGAATGCTGGCATTACAGGTGTGCACCACCATACCTGGCTCTGTCTTCTGCTACTGAATGAATAATGTCAACAGTGAGCTTCATTCACTTTCATGGATGGAACCATTGTCAGTTCCATGAATTTTACCAGAAGTAGAAATTGAGAAGCCAGTGTGGTTGTGTAAACCTGTAATCCCAGCATCAGGAGGCTGAGGCAGAAGGATGAGAATCATCATGAGTTTGAGACCAGCCTAGGCTACATAGTGAATTCAAATCCAGTCAGAACTTACATAGTGAGAGACCCTGTCTCAAAATAACAACAAAAAATAAAAAATGACCCCCCAATACAAACAAATAATAAAGTTGAATATTTTTGACTTGTCCTAACAATAGTCATTCAATAGCTAAACAGAGGTAAAATTTATTGAAATTTCTTTGAGCTCAGGGCTGGGATTGAAATTTTTCTAAAGGGTAAGAACCACCCTTAACTACATTATTGAACACCAAATGGTTTTGGGGATTAGCTTTAGGGATAATGTTTCTTCATTATTTTAACTTAAAATTACAAAACAAAAGTGCAAATATAACACTTATACTGCAGTAAATTACTCCATTTAACAACTAACACTGAATTACAAGTTACTGTATGTCAACTTTGTTTCTTGCACTGTCAAAAGATAAAGCAAAAATCAAGATTTGCATTCCTATACACTTCTGCTATGAGTATATTACTGGAGTTTTACACTAAATTTAAGTTCCAGCAGCATTTTTCAGATATTGATGTAAATGCACCAAACATTTATATATTTCCAAAATCTGCTTAACTGTACAGCTGAACTTCATTCAGAGGTAATTAATCTGCAATGCAAGGACATGCTAAAAGCTGGGGATGTAGTCAAAGGTAAAGTACTTTCCTAGGACGTGCAAGATGCTAGGTTTAATACCCTGCACTGAAAAAGTCAAAACAAAAAGAACAATCTTATAAATTCATGTTCATTCAAGGGCTGGTGGACTGCTTTAAATTTCCAATCCTGACAGGGTTTCTGAGTTGAAGAATGCAGACTGGAAGATGTTTCTTTATATGTGGAAAACAAAGATTTGTCTACTGCAAATAACTTACAAGATTAGGGTTTAGTATCCAGTATATATAAAGAACTCTTACAACTCAACAATAAAATGACAACCTAACTTAAACTGTGCAAAGCATTTGAATAGATATTCCTCCAAAAAGATATATAAATGACCAATAATTGCATGAAAAGATGTTCAGCATCATTAATCATTAGGGAAGTACAAATCAAGGCATAATGAAGTACCACTTCATACTCATCAGGATGGCTATAATAATAATAAAAACAAAAATTAATGGCAAGAGGTTGAGAAACCAGAACTCTCATACATTGCTGGTGGAAATGTAAAACTATACAGCTGCTTTGAAAACACTAATTGTTCTTCAAAAGGTTGAACATAGACATCATCTGATCCAGCAATTCCATTCCTAATTGTACACCTCAGAGAAATTAAAACAGTTTTCTTCACAAAAATTCGTGCATGAATGTTTATAGCAGAATTATCTGTAGAAGCCACTAGTGGTAACAAGGCCAAAGATAATTAATGATGGATAAACAAACTATGGTGTATACTATCCATGCAATAAAAAAGCACTACAATATGGATGAACCTTGGAAACATATTAAGTGAAAGAAGCTAGATGAATTACCACATTTTGTACGATTCTGCTTATACAAAATGTCCAGCATATGCAAATCTATAGAGATTGAAGATAGAATAGTGGTTACCAAGGGCTTGGGAAAGACGCAGATAGTGACTACTAATAGGCCAGGAATTTCTTTTTGAGAGGATGAAAATGTTGTAGAATTAGATAATGGTGGTGCTTGCATATTTTAGTAAACATCCTAATACTTATTGAATTATACAGTATATAAGGATGAATTTTATTTGAGTTACACCTTAAGGAAACTAAAGGAAAATGCCTGTAGTTCATGAGATATTCATCCTGAATACTGCTATTAAAATAAAAATCGGGTGTGGTGCTGTGCACCTGTAATTTTAGCCTATTGGGAGGTTGAGACAGGACTGCCAGTTCGAGCCCAATCTTGGTAAATAGGCAATTTAGATAGTTAGCTAGACTTTGTTTCCAAAAAAAGGGAGCAGGGACTGGGAACTCGGTAGGAAAGTCCTGGGTTCAATCTGCAAAAAAATTATATTTAGAGCCACACCTAAAATCTGTATTATGGACATGTGTATAGTCTTTTCTTATATTAGGTTTTATATATACAAATATGGACATGATGTATAAATATTTATGACTGTATGTAGTTTAAATGACAGTGAGGGAGTCACAATTGAAGTAATCCCGACTAATTTAGTCTAGGGGTTCTGGGCTGCTCAAAGAGGCCCCCCCCCGTGCCTTTTAGCCTGATGGGACAACCCGGAAGTTCAGAAACTGCTGCCACGTGACTGACAACTCTCTCCCAAGTGAAAAGACTCGGCTCGAGTTTATGACGTCATTTCTACGCGCCTCTCCCGCAACAGAGTATTTTCGTTACTCTGGAACCATGCCCAAAGTGGTGTCTCGGTCGGTGGTTTGCTCCGACACCCGAGACCGTGAGGAATATGACGACGGCGAGAAGCCTCTCCACGTCTACTACTGTTTGTGCGGCCAGATGGTCCTGGTTCTGGGTGAGTAGTCAGGGACTTGAGGGAGTCGGCCCGGACCGAGACTTCAGGTCCTTGAGGGTGAACTTCCTGTGGCTGTGGTGTGGGACCTCTCTTTGAAGACTGTTGCATTTTTCCTTTCCTTTGGAGTTTCCCCACACATTCCTGCCTCCCTCCATGGCATTTTCTCCGTTTTTTACCTAACCTTGTGACTTTGTATCCATACTTTCCTCAAAACTAAACTCTTTCAGAGAAAAAATAAACAATAATATTCCTCTCATTACACTCTTCAGAAGTATTGCCTCTGTACTTTATAAGTTTTATGCTCGATACAAAATCATGTAATAGCTCTCACTTTAGGATAAATGAAAAAATCTTTGACTCTACATATCCCTACAGAGCGTGTGTGTGTGTGTGTGTGTGTGTGGCCATACTGGGGATTAATCTCAGGGTCTTGTGCATGTTAGGCAAGTGCTGTCACTGAGCTCCATCCACAATTCTCCCTCCAGCTTTAAGCCCAACTCTGATTCTTTTATAGCAAAACTTCTCAAAAATTATAGTAAAAATTTCTCAAAAGAATTGTTATTGGCTGTTTCTTGACCTACTTCCTGTAGACTTTCCTTACCACTTCACTATCTAAACCATATTTATCAAGGTTACTGACTGAACTTTATTTGACCAGTACCAGTGGCCAATTATCAGTATTCGCTGAAACTCCCTCACTGGTTTTTCAAAGAGTTGATCACTCTTTTATTTATTTTTTTGTACTAGAGCTTGAACCTAGGGGCATACTGTGGAAACTCTCTACCATTGAGCCACACCCCCAATCCCATTTTTCTTGACACATTCATTTGCTTCTAGGACTCCACACAGTCTTTATTTTATTTTATTTTTATTTTTATTTTTATTTATTGTACCAGGGATCAAATTCACGACCTCATGCTTGCCAAGCAGGCACTTATGCCACTGAGCTAAACCCTAGGCCCCTACATCCTTGATTTTTTTTTCCCTTGCCTCAGCTTTTGACTTTTCTTAAGTGCTTCCTTTCTTCCTCTCAGGCTTTAGGCATTTTAAGGCCCAACATTTCAATATTCTCACCTATTTTCACTCCATAGATGATGTCAACTATCCCTGTAGGTTTAAATACAATCTGGTTGCTGATGACTCCCAGGTGATAATTTTTAACCTGCACCTGTCCTCAAACTCCACATGCCTTTTCATCATCTCCACTGGGATATCTAATAGGTCTCTCACATCTATCTTCTAAGCATTGAATTCATGATCACCTGCTCTCTGTCCTCCAGAGTTACAGTCAGCAGTACTGCTATTCATTCAGTGTCTCACTGGGAAGAGTAAATGAGCTAGCATATAAACTGCCTAGTGTTCTCTAACTCCAATACATACCTTCTCAATCTGGTTTTTTTTTTTTTTGGCTTGACAACATAACCTTATATGACACAAATCCCATGTTAAACTGTCGATGGTTCAAATCAGTCTTACAATTTCTAATATTCTGAGTTGGCACTACAACATGACAAATGTTTGATCCAGTTATGAAACTACATTTGATTTTCCTTGGCTACCAAATCTTAAAACATCTGAAAAACTGCAGTTTTACAAACCTACTGCTGCTGGTCTCCAGTAATTGTTTCTTCATCCCCCTAAAACACCACTAAATGAGAAACATTTTCTCTGAGTTGCTTGCCTCGGTGGGTATGTAAGAACTCAGAGGGTTAATTTAAAGAATGAAGTTTAAGATGCCAAGAAAAGTTTTTATTGCAAGCACAGTGAGCAGAAAGAGCTATTTTTTCACAAAATGGCCACAAAGTCAGCCATTAACTAAATCTCTTTGACAACCCTTCATTGGGTTAAGGCACACGAGTAAGCTTCTGGCTATCAAGTGTACATCATTTCTGCCATGTGAGACATTTTCTTGGGGAAATACAAGTAATACTTCATGTAGCCTGATAGGTCCTCAATCGTCACATCATCCACATAGACTGGAGCTTGCTCAGAACAGGAATGGGGAGAGCCAGACAGAGTTCCTGTGTGCAGTGACTGAGAGGAGTCCTCTAGTGTGGAGATTCATTCTGGGACCAGGGGAGGGACATTCTGCAGGCCTGAAAAGAAATACACTTCCATGTCCTGCCGTCTCTCATACTGGCACTCCTTGCCTCCAAAGGCACGTTGTTTGCCCTGGTTTAACTTGGAAATAGATCAAAACTCAGATCATTGACCTTGAGAGTTGCTTGAGACATTTGGAGAGCATCAGAGGAGTCTTCTGTCTTAGTCTCTGAGGGAACCTGGGAACTGAAATTCTCAAAGGCTCAACAACTGCCCCTGGATGATTAGCATTGAGAGAAGCAGAACTTTTTCCCACACTGAACTCTTTAGGGGTCGAAATTCCCATCCCGCTGCTGCCATCAGGCATATCAGTCTAGATTTTATGCTTAAGCTGTCTGCTGGAAGGAGGTGCTATTGTACTGCAATGTATGAACTTTGGAGGATGAAGGACAGGAGTCTTAGAACGTTGATGATGCCGGGTTCTTGCTGCTTCTCGTGGGGATTTCCTTGTAGACCATGCCAACTGTTTTAGATGGACTTGTGGTTTTAGGTTTGGTGTCATTTACTGCTGCTCTGACTGATCTCTAACATTTGTGCCTTCTCCAACAGACATTGATGTGATGGACCCTGATGTAACCACTATTAATTTCTTGAGGACAGTTTGTAGACTGTCCTCCTTTCCATTCCTTGGTTTCAGATTTCATTGTGAAAGTTTTTACACTACTATAGATGTTCCTGTTAATAATCCTCACAGCCAGGGCACCATGGTGACCCAGTCCCATCAGTTCAGATCGTCTCTCCCTGATGGCTGCCATGCCTGACTGACCTGGATCCCTCCATTAATCTTAAGTCACTCTATTTTCGTTTGTCCATGATTCTTAAGGTACTTCATTGTGTTGTATCAGTTTTCTACCTGCTTTTTATTATACTTCATTTGTATTTTTGGTGGAGGGTTAGACAGGGTCTTTCTTTGTAGTTCAGGCTGGCCTTGAACTTACTGTGTATCCCAAACTGGCCTATAATTCACAGTGATCCTCCAACCTCAGCCTCCTATGATTACAGGCATGTGCCACAACACCTGGCCTGTACCTGATTTTTTATTTGATGTGTTTTCATATTAAAACTAGGTTGGCTCATTTGCATACTACACATTTATATCCTCTACCCTCTTTTCCTTAACACTTATCCACTTTCCCCTGTGCCTTCCTCATATGCTTTCCAGGATGCTTGCTTTTCTCTTTTGACTCTAATATAGTGTAATACCTACCCAAGTGTGCTGTCACACAAACACTATTCATAGAAAGCTGAACTGCAGTGCTGGGAAGTTCTTTTGAGATAATATATTCTACTCATCTTTCAAATGAGGAAAAAGTCCCTGAAGGAGGAACTTTTGCCAAAGATGGCAAAGGGAAATAAGAAAGCAGGGAATAAAAATAAAGTGTTCTGACATCAAATCATTTTAAATTGGGAAATTTGATACAGGTTTCAAAGACATGGTAGTTATAGTAAAAAGTTACAGTGTTAAGGGCCCCACTGAAAACTTTTGATTAGCTTGAGTGACCCAGTTTTTCTCCATTCTTTTAGACTGTCAGTTAGAGAAGCTGCCCATGAGACCCCGGGACAGATCTCGTGTGATTGATGCTGCCAAACATGCCCACAAGTTTTGTAACACAGAAGATGAGGAGACTATGTATCTTCGGAGGTGAGAGGTCAATGTCTTCTATCTAGGATTCACTCATGTCGGGATCTATTTCCGAAGAATGTAAATATCCTATCTAATGTTGAATAGCTCATCCATTTGGGTCCATTATGACATTTGTGGTAGTTTTCTTATTTCTGTTAACACATTCACAAACAGGGCCATAATTTGTACGTCTTAGTGTCAGGAGGTTTGAAACACTGGTGTTATATGTATGACTGTATGTTTCTTTCTTTCTTTTTTTTTTTTTTTGGTACTGGCGATCAAACTCATAACCTTGTGCTTGCCAGGCAAGTGCTTGTGCCACTGAGCTAAATCCCCAGCCCAGTGATATCATTTCAACCACTAGTGGTACAAGCCTCTTGATGAGACATCTTGCATTCACCATTGGTGGTTCAAGTTTGCAGGAACATGTTAATTCAGCAAAATCTTTTTTATATTTTGTTGAAAAAATGGCATTGAGATGTGATTCCATTGCCATTTGATTATTGTAATTTGACCACAAATTACAGGTTTCATTGAGTCAATCCAGCCTTTGTTAGCATGCTATACCAGGCACTGATCTAGGTACTAGATCTGTGAATGAATAAGGCACAGGGTTTAGCATTAAAAAGCTCATGGCTGAGTGACGGAAGAGTTGTGAAAGGAAGAAATACTGGTGTTGTGAACAAAAGGCTATGGGAAAACAAGTAGAAACTTATAGTCCTCCTGCCTCAGGCTCCCTAGTGGCTGAGATAACAGGTGTGTGCCACTATGCCCAGTTTATGAGTGTGACAATTTTAGATTCCACAAATAAATGAAATCATGCAGTATTTGTCCTTATGCGTCTGGTTTATTTCATGTAACATAATGCCCGCCAGGTTCATCCATGTTATCGCAAGTGGTAGGATTTCCTTCTTTAAAACTGAATAGTAATTTTTGTGAGTGTGCATCCACTCATCTGTCCATGGACATTCAGGTTGTTTACCTTAGCCTCCCAAGTAGCTAGGAGTGATGTGTGCTACCATGCCCAGCCTGGCATTCCTATGCTTGTGGATATCCAGTTTTCCTATCACCGTTTGTTGAACAGAGTTCCCGTTCTTCATTGTGTGTTTTTGGCACGCTTATTGAAGATCAATAAATGCACACATTTATGAACTCTACTCTTTCATTGATTGATTTTTTGCAGGTTGTCCCAGTTATATATTCCTAGGAGAGATTCCATTTAGTCATGTTGTATACTTTTTTCTTGTTTGATATTTTTTTTCTTGGTACCAGGGATTGAACTCATGACCTCACACTTACCAGGCAAACCCTTGAGCGACAGCTAAATCCCCAGGCTATACTTTTTTCATTATGCTGCTGGATTCAGTTTGCCAGTGTATTTTGAGGATTTTTGCATGTTATTCTTTTCTTTTTTGGTGGTGGTGAGGGCAGGAGGTGGGATGGAGACCAGGTCCTTGTATATTCTATACAAGCATTGTACCACTGAGCTACATCCCTACACTGCATATATAATTCTGGCCTCGAAGACTGAATTGGGAGTTGTTCTTTTCTCTTTTTGTAAAAGATTTGTGAAACATGGGGCTTATTTTTTGTACTTTTGGTAGAATTGAACAATAAAGACTCTGGTTCCACCTTTTTCTTTGGTTACTAATTCAAACTCTTTTTTTTTTTTTTTTGTCTTTTTGAGACAGGGTCTCGCTATGCAGTTCAGGCTGGCCTTGAGCTCACTTTTTAGTCCAGGCTTGTCTCAAACCCGCAATGGTCCTCCTGCCTCAGCCTCCCATGTGCTAGGATTACAGGTGTGAGCCACCATGCCCGGCTTCAATCTGTTGTTATAATCTATTAGGATTTTCCGTTTCTTTTTGAATAAGCTTTGGCAGTGTGTATCGTTTTTTCATTCTAGTAACTTGTTCATTTATTGTAGGCTAATTTGTTGTCATATAATTGCTGTTATTTTAACCTTACACTCTTTATATTTGTAAGATTGATAGTATACTCTTTTTTTTTTTGTGGTACCAGGGATTGAACTCGCAACCTTACGCTCACCAGACAGGCGCTTATGCCACTGAGCTAAAGCCCTGGCCCAACTCTTTGTTTTTTAAGTCCCAATAATAGTACACTCTAATTCCCAGAATGTGTTGTCCTACTTTTTCTTTATGTATAGTATTCCTACAGCCAGAAATGCCCTTTTCTATCATGAAGCTTTCCACGACAGCCTAGAGATTATCGTGTTCCCATCTCTGTGTTACCATTACATCTTACATATTCTTCCATTTAAGCATTTACCTCCTTTTTTATAATTGTCCTCGCTAAACTAAATTCTTTTTTTTTTTTTTTATCGGTACTGGGGATCGAACTTACGACCACCTGCTTGCAAGGCAGGCGCTTATGCCGCTGAGGTAAATCCCCAGCCCTAAACCAAATTCTTAACAGAATTCATTCAGCCACTGTTCATTGCATATGTATTTTGTGTCTGTTACGCTGGTCAGCTCTAGGGATAGAGTGATACAGTGATCCAATCTCTGATCTCATGGACAGGATGACAAAAAATTAGGTAACAGAAAAAGCAGGTATTTATGATTGTGGAAAGTCATATGAATAAAACAAAGGTCTAGTATAGAGAATCATAAGATCCTCTTAGAAAAGGCGGTCAGAGAAAGCCTCTGACCAGGTTATAGATGAAAGTGAGACTGAGAAAGACAGGAGTAGCATGGCCATGGCAACATGGTGAGAGCATTCCAGGCAGAGGATAGAGCATGTGAACATCCACAGGTTGGAAAGTGTGCATTTGTTCAAGGGATGGCAGGAAGACTGGTGTGGGTCGTGCAGAGGGAGAGAGGGAGACACTGGTGTGGGTGGTGCAGAGGGAGAGAGGGAGACGAGGCAGGGGCTCAGTGATATTGTCAGTGGGTGCCTGGTAGGGCATGAGAAGGACTTTAGATCTTGTTCCAAGTGCTGGAAGTTACCCTTACCTCTGTAGTATTTAGAGAATGATTTGAAGTAAAACAGTAGTGGAAGCAGATCTTAAAATAAGTAGTTAAGAATTTTGTTTTAGGGCTGGGAATTCAGCTCAGTAGTGCAGTGCCTGCCTGACAAGCATAAGATCCTGAGTTCAATTCCTAGTACCAAAAAAAGTTTTTTTTGTTTTAGATAGGAATTCAGAGTGAGAAAGATTTTAACTAGGTATGATGTACATGGTAAAAAAAATAAAGGTTGCTTTGGTAACAAAATCTAAAATTTCCACATGGTAGAAAAATATCAACTGACAAATAGGAAGAAATTTTTGTAAGGCCCTTTAACACTGCTGGCAAGTCTCCTTAATATAAATTTTTTTTGGTATCGGAACTTGAACTCAGGACCTTGCACTTGCCAGGCAGGCATTTATGTCACTAAGTTATATCCCTGGCCCTTCTGTAATAAAAAATTTAAAAGTAACTCAACAGACAAAAGTTATGAACTGACAGTTCACAAAAAATACAAAGGCTATTACATTTATGAAATGAGGTATATCTTCACTCTTAAAGAAATACAAATTAGGAGATATCATTTTTCACATGTGAGATTGGTAGGAAAGCAATTCAGTTACATGCAGTTTTGTAGGGAAACAATTCTGAATACATGAGGATAAATTGGTTCAAGTTCTACTGGAGGTGACTCGGCAGTATCTACCGAGTTTAAAATATATACTTCTAGGAATTTATCCAACAGGGAAAAAGACATTTTGGTTCTACACATCGAAGAATGCAGTGCAGTTCTTGTAAAAAATGAAGTAATGATTGATTGATGCGGAAGAATCATTAATATGTGTGTATATATGGATGTGTGTGTGTGTGTGTGTATATATACACACTATATATATATGCTTTACAAAAACAGGATTCATTTTTAAGTATTTTTAAGTAATTAAAAAGGTAGAGAACAGTGTAAAGTATGGTAGACGCAGCTAAAAAAGGAAAAATATTCTTTATGTACTGGGCTTAATGGTACAGTGCTTACTAAATATTTTTAAGATCCTGGATTCCATCACCAGCACTCCCTCCCCCAAAAAACTCCAGAAGCAGAGTGTGATGATACATGCCCAGGCTCGGCAACTTAACTGTCTCAAAGAACAAAAACATGGCTGTGGCTATAGCTTAGTGTAAAGGATTGAGTTCAATCCCCAGTGTTCCCTTCCACCACAAAAAATGTAGAGTGCTTGTTTGTCTATTCCTGTCAGGGTTATTTTGCTTGTGTATATATCAGCTGTCTCTCAGATAAACACACAAAAAAACCCAGAAATATCTCTGCAGAACAGAACCAGGTGTGTCCTGGGTAAGTGGAAAGGGTATTTAGTTTTCATTTTATACTCATACATGTATTGTATTTATATATTGACTATTAACAATTGAAATGGATAAAATGAGAGCAATCGGGAATTTGTTATAATAGTCCAGGGAATTGGTTATGGGCTAGAAAGATGGAAAAGGAGGCAGGTTCAAGGTTTTGTTTTGTTTTGCTTTGTTTTGGCTAGAGGTAGTGACATAAGCCTATAATCTCAGCTACTTGGAAAGATAATGCAGAAGGCTTACAAGTTTGAAAACATCATGGGCAATTTAGGGAGATCCTATCTCAAAATTTAAAAAGTGCTGGGCGTACCTCAGTTGTTAAAGCACTTGCCTAGGCATGTGTGAAGCCTTGGGGTCCATCCCTAGCACTGTAAAAAAACAATTTTTGGAGGGAAAATCCATTGGATTTGATGGTGATATAAGTATGAGGTATGAGAGAAGCAGAAGAATCAAAGATGAGTCTCAGATTTCTGTTAAGCAACTGGTGGATGGAATTGAGCTTCTTATTTATGCATTGGTTATCTAGGGCAGTATTGTGTGGGCTCTTGAGCTTGACAGTGGGACTTGAATCCAATCTCCTTTTATTTCCTAGTGCTGTGACCTTGTACAAATCATGTAAACTTGCACTTAATCCCTCTTCTATGAAATGGAATTAATAATATGACCTATTTTAAAGCATTGTTATAAGGACTAAATGAGACAGTACCTGAAATCATTTTAGAATAGCTTCTGATATATGATAAAAAAGCTACATAGTTGCCCCTCTGTGTATGTGGGAGATTGGTTCCAGGATCTCCTGTGATGGAGATCCAAAACCTGCTGATGCTTGCGTCCCTCAAAAGGCATAGCATTTACATGTTAACCACTCACATCCTACCATGTGCTTTAAATCATCTTTACTTATGATACTAATATAGTCTAAGTTCTGTGTCAGTTGTTTTTGTTTTTTGGTTTGGTATTGGGGATCAAACTCACAACCTCACACTTATCAGGCAAGTGCTTGAACCGCTGAGCTAAAACCCCAGCCCTGTGTCAATTACTGTTACTATATTTTTAGGGAATAATGACCAGAAAAGAAATTTGTATATGTTAATTACTACACAGTTTTTTCAAATATTTTTGATCCATGCATAGTTTGCAAAATCTGCAAATATAGAACCCATAGATATGGAGGGCTGATTATAGAAGTACTGTTGTTATTAACATTATTCCTACAACTCTAATTGCTACTCTGTGTGGCTTCTCTTCCTCCTCTGTGATGGAGATACCTGACCCATATTAGAGGCTCAGTAAATGCTTATTGAAGGAAGGAAGGAATACTGAATATTTAAAATTCATACATGTTTAACCATTCCATCTATAAAATGAAAACTTTTTAAAAGGCACTTTTAGCATGTGTAGAAATGAGGTGGTGAGATTGATAGGTATGAGATTTGCTCCTACCTTTTTATTTTTTAACTTTAATTTTCTGTGCAGGCCTGAAGGCATTGAAAGACAATACAGGAAGAAGTGTGCAAAGTAAGTATGAACAGTATAGGTTTCTCCAAATGTAGGCAAATAAAAGCATAATGTGTTAGGAAAATAATAATTTAATGTAATTTTCTGTTGTCTCTATCCTTGTCTCAACTGCCTTCAAACCAAATACTAATATATTTCTTCAAGAGACTAGTCAAGCCTATGGTGCGTGAGTGTGCTTGGTAACCTGTACCGTGTTTCTCAAGTGTAGCATGTACTTCTGCTTTTTTTTAAATCCTATTTTACTCTTTATTTAGACCAACTTCACTCTGCAAAGCTGGTTTCTCCCATACCTATTTACCTTGAACTTTTGAAATAAATATTCATTAATAAATAAATAAATGACTAGTCAAAGTTATATCTCTGACCAGTTGACCACAAAAATAAATATTTAGCATAGTATAATTTTTAAAAATTGAGATGTAATTTATATGTAATAAAATTTGCTCATTTTTTGCCAGGCATGGTGTTGCACACCTGTAATCCTAGCACTGGAAAGGCTGAGGCAGGAGGAGAGCAGCAAGTTCAAGGTCAGCCTGAGCTACATAGTGAGTTCAAGGCCATCCTGGACTACATATTGAGATCTTGTCTCAAACCCTCCCACCAAAAAAAACCAAAAAATTGTCCGTTTTTAAGTGTATACTTTGAGGTTTGATGAAAGAATAGTCATAACATCATCACCATCATGATATAAATCTCATATTTCGTGTATCCTTTGCAGCCAATCTCCTTCCTCTGCTCCTCTCTTTTGTTAGGAACTGCTTTCTGTCACTGTGGTTTAGCCTTTTTTTTGGTACTGGGAATTAAACTCACTACCATGCATTTGCAAGGCAGGTGCTTATGCCACTGAACTAAATCCCCAGCCTGCTTTAGCCTTTCTTAAAATTTTTTAAAAATTATTTATTTATTTTTTTGTGCCAGGGATCGAACTCCTGACCTCGCACTTGCCAGGCAGGCACTTATGCCACTGAGCTAAATCCCCAGCCATTTCTTAAAATTTTATATAGATTCTACATATGTGTTCTACTAACTACAATATGTATCTTTTGCACTTGCCTTTTTAACATTTAGTATAATGTTTCAGAATTCCTCCAAGTTGGTATCTTTCATTTATTTCTCTTTGTTTCTGAATAGTATTCTATTATGCCACAGTATTTTTACCCATTCACTCATCAAAGGGCATTTGAGTTGTTTCTGGTTTGGACTATTACCAGTAAAGCTGCTGCAAACATTCTAGTATAAATCTTAGTGTAAACGTTGGTTTTCTGTTGCAGTAGGATGGACTGGGGCATATAGTAAATGTAGTATAGTTTAGTCCAGACCTATTTATAGTCAGTTATAGGATAATAGGCCTAAATTCTTAAAGAATTTCATTGAAAGCAAAAAAGTGTTTATATTTCCAACTTTAAACTATTAATAGTGAAAATACTAAAGTATAGTAAGGTTAGTCTTATGTAGTTACATCTTGACTGCCAAAAGACTCAGAAGAATTAGAGCAGAGGCAATGGATAAGAAGTCATTTTAGCCCCAAACTGTGCTAGATAGATGAAGTTTGTTTTATCCTTTCTTGTAGTTCTGCATTGTTTAGCTCAAAATGTATAATAGTGGTCAGCCAAAAAAGTAGCAATTTCTGCATGAATTGCTTTACCAATCACTACAGTGGGGCCTTTATGCTTCCCCATTGCAAAAGCAAAACAAAGCAGAAAAATGCTAGACAAAACACCCAAAACCGGTTACTCAGATGACTAGGAAGAATGGTAGCAACTTTTGACTGCAAAGCAGTTGTATGAGCCAGTGTTGCCCAAATTTATCTAGTAAGAATCACTTTGGGACACTGTTTACAATGGCAGAGTCCCAGGCCTCACCCCTACAGTCCTGAAGCAGGATCTTCTGGGAGGGATCCAGAGAGGGACCCAGGAATCTGATTAGTAGTTTTAACAATACCCTAAGGAATGCATGTTTGGTTGTTTTATAAAAGACAGTGAAGAGAGCTGGGGATTTAGCTCAGTCGCTTAAGTGCCTGCCTAGCAAGCACGAGGTCATGAGTTCAATTCCCGGTACAAAAAAAAAAAATACAGTGAAGGGATAATCACCAGTTTATGCCACAAACATCAGTATTCCAAGTGTCTAAGTACACTTTGAAGATCACCATTTGGGGATTTGGAATGGAAACCTCCCAGAGACTCACTCTGCTATTTGCAGGTGCGGACTTCCACTGTTCTACCAGTCCCAGCCAAAGAATGCTCCTGTGACCTTCATTGTGGATGGAGCAGTAGTGAAGTTTGGCCAGGGTTTTGGGAAAACAAATATATATACCCAGAAACAAGAGCCTCCCAAGAAGGTAATTATCATTAAAGGAGATGCACACTTGGTAAGACTGCTTAATATAGTTATAGATTTAGTCTTAGATTTTTAAATAGGGATATAGTACATAAGAAACTGCTCTTAATGGATGCATTCTTTATTGAGAGATGCCATTGTTATCTCTAAGTATATGTTACAGAATTACAAAACCTATTATTTGTTCTTTTTTTCTTTTCTACAGTTGCCTGATGAATAAGGTTTTTATTCTTATTTATTTCCTTCAAAACTTCTAGTGTGAACAATTAAACATTTAATGAATTGGGCTTATTTAAAAAATGAGCTTTAAAATTCTTGAAGGTAAATGTTAGAAAATTATAGCATAAATAAAAACATTGGCACTTTTAGATAAGTGGTATTTCCCAAGAAGTTAGGGAGGTATTCTACCCCCTTCCCTCAGCCCTGCACATAGGCATGTGCATGTGCACACTCACACATGGCTCATGGATCCGTTGGGATGAACTAGACTGTCTCCTCATACTGTGGCTTCAGGTGATGATGACCAGACGGACTAAGGACATGGGCAAGTTCAGCTCTGTCACCGTGTCAACCATTGATGAAGAAGAAGAGGAAATTGAGGCTGTAAGTTGTTTTGCTCTCTAGGAAGCTGGAATTGGGGGTGGGAGGAATAGGGATTCTGGATCACTAAGTTTCTCTGTGGAGCAAAACAATTAGAGATTTCGCTTTCAATTCCTGCTGTCCTAGGAAGAAACTGCATGACACCAGGCTTCCCTGGATCTCAGGAACATCTATAAAATGAAAATAAGGGAGTTGGACCCAGCTCATATCTTCAATTTAAAAACCCCTGTGCCATCTGGGGGTGTATGTCAGAGGTAGAGCACTTGCCTAGCATGTGCAAGGCCCTGGATTTAAGCTCCAGCACTGTACTTAAACCAAAACCAAACAAACAAAGCAAATTTTCAGACCCTCTGGATTAATGACTTTAGGTCTTTTTCTAGTCCAGCTCTGTGATTTGTAAGTCTGTCCTTAGCAGTAGCAGCAAGTACCTTTTTGGTTCTTCAGTAGGATGACATTTATCGAGAGATGTGACCAATAGCCACAAATGGTGGTGTGTGCCTGTAATCCCAGCACTCTGGCAGGCTCAGGCAAAAAGATGGCAAATTGAAGCCCAGTCTGGGCAATTTACTGACTGAGACTCAGTCTCAAAAAAATGAAAAAGGTTGGGGATGTTGCTCAGTGCAAAGGTCCTGAGCTGAGTCCCCAGTACCAAAACTAGAATAACCAAAAAAACATGATATGTGGTCTGTAATTTTAAAAATGATTTTGCTCAAAACCTGAACTCTCCTGGATTATTGAAAGATGAAGGGTTGAAAAGGAACAGAGTCTTGCCCTTTCAATAACAACTTTATGACTTGAATGACATAAATTACTACCATGGCCTTTGTTGAGATTTCTTGGTGAGAGTACTGGCTTAAGGGTGCTGCTTTTTCCTTTAGAGAGAAGTTGCTGATTCGTATGCCCAGAATGCCAAAGTGATTGAAAAGCAACTGGAGCGCAAAGGTATGAGCAAGAGGCGACTTCAAGAGCTGGTGAGTGGCATGGTAGATAGATGCTGAGCTATACTGTTTGGATTTCTTGCTCTGAACAACCATCCTGCAGGGAAAGCCTTTAAGAAATCTGCTGGGGGTGAACTCTGAATACAGGATCTAGGCTATAAATGAGAACACTTGTTAAATAGTCCTTGCCTATAATCCCAACCCTTCAGAGGCTGAGGCAGGAGGATTGCCACAGTTTGAGGCCAGCCTGGGCTACATAGTGAGTTCATGGCCGGTCTGAACTACATAGCGAGACCTTGTCTTAATAAAACTAAATATAATAAAATGCCCTACCTATTATGATGCCGTCCTTTAATCTTCTATTCGTGGGGAGTTGAAGATTGGGAGTTAAAGGTCAGGGTTTCTGGGTGTTCTCCCAGGATGGGATAGTGCACAGTGGTGTTACTTGCTGGTACCTGAATTGCAACTGGCCATCACTTTTCTGAGTTATTTATAGGCTTATTTTAGAACACATACTTCTGTTTATTATTGTGACTACATTTTTGGGTTTTTTGATCATTTACTTAAACTATTAAACTCAGACATGGATGCCTCTTGTAATAACTAGTGGATTTTTGGTTGTAGAGGTGTTTGGGCTTGGTTGCTGCTTTTTACCTTGCTTTATTTGAGAACAGTTTTTCTTAAGTTTTCTTAGATGAAAGATGAGTGCTTTCTTTTTTTTTACTTTATTTTGTAATTTGTATATTTGTAAATTGTAAAAAATGGCCTCAACTGTTTTGTTTTTTAAATTCTAGAAACTGAACCCAGGGGGCATGTACATACTAAGCAAATGCTCTGCCATTGAGCTACATCCCTGTCTTTTTAAATTTTTTCATTTAATTTTATATTTGCCCTGGCGGTTGAATCTAAGCATGCTATACCACTGAGCTAGATCCCCAGCCCATTTTTAAAATTTTTATTTTATTTTTCTTGCACCTAGGATCGAACTCATGACTTCACGGTTACCAGGGCGTGCCCTTAGCCAGCTGAGCTAAACCCTGGAGCACTAAAATTTTTATTTTGAAACACTGTCTCCCTAAGTTTCCTAGGCTGGCCCAGAGTGATCCTCCTGCCTCAGCTTCCTGTGTAGCTGGGTGTATTAGTGTGTGTCAATTTAATTTCTGTTATTATTTTCCTTTATTGTTACCTGCTCATTGTTATACAAGTTTTTTAAATATTTGCTTTCAATTTTTGTATATATGTTGCATGGACTGATCAGGGAGCAAACAATTCATAGAGCACACAATTTTAAGTAGAATTGTTCTGGAATGGTGTTTTTCCTGTTCTTTCAAGAATAAGATACTGGTATGCCATAATACTGGTTTCTTTAGCCCTCTGGAAGTGTTCCCACTATCCCTCTGTTCATTGTCTTGGGTGATAACCTTGTACATTTACTTATGAATATATTTGACCTATAGATATTTTGTTTGTATATATATAACATTTCTTTTTATATATATAACATCAGAAAAGTTGGAGACCAGTTGCTAAAGATGCTTAAGGATTTTAGGACCACTTCTAGTTTATAAACTAAAGAGTGTTTGGGGTAGTTGGAATAAGGAAGGAAACATAAGAATTTCATTTGATATATCAGAGAATATGCTTTTTTCCCCCCAGGCTGAACTGGAAGCCAAGAAAGCAAAAATGAAGGGAACTCTGATTGACAACCAGTTCAAATGACAGGACTTTGCTCTGAGCCCAGACCAGAGGAAAGCATTTAGATCAGGAAGAAAAAAGAATTTCTTGTTTATGTGGACTGGTTTCTATTTATGCCCCAGAAGAAGGATCTATGTTGCTTCTCATTGGTTCTCCTACATTCACTGAGGTCTTTGACCTGCTTTCTATGAAATAGATTGTTCTATATCTTTCTGTATATAGATTTTCTATACTATTTTTTGTCCATTTGATGTAAACTTTGGCTATGTAGAAACTGAGTAGATCAATGCTTGAGCATCTCTAATTTGTAAAATGGCTGTTATTCATTCTTCAAAATTAATAAAATGTTTAGACTTTAAAAATTATGGTGTGTTATACAGAAAAGTGACATGAATTATATTTGAAATTATAAGATCCACAGCAGTTGTACCATTTTATAATCTTAACTACAATGAAAAAGTGTTCCACTTCCTCCACATCCCCATCAATACTTACTGATTTTAACCCTTCTGATGGGTATGAGGTGCTATCTTGTGCTTTTGATCTGCATTTCTCTAATGGTTAGTGATGTTGAGAATCTTTTCATATGCTTATTAAGTCCTTTGCCCATTTTTAATTGGCTTGTTTCTTTCTTCTTGTCACTAGGACACAATGCCAGCACCCTCAATTTAAAAAAGGAGGTGTTTATTTGGCTTACAGTTTGTAAAGATTTTAGTACATAGTTGGTTGGCTCCCAGGCAGAGCAATATGCCACAGGAGAAACAACTCATGGGATGGCAGACAGGAACAGAGCAGAGATCAAGAGAGGAAGGAGGGAGATAGATCCTCCCAGGCCACACCCTCAGTGATCCACCTTCTCCAACCAGGCTTTACCTCCCAACATCACAATTAGCTGTTATGCCCCCATGATCCAATCACCTCCCCAAGCCCCCCCACTTATGAGCCCATCCAGATGTAAAGTATAACAGCTTACTTAATTTTTGTTACTATGTACATTTTATATGCTAATTTTCCATCTATTTTATTTAGTACAGTGCCTCTTCAGATCTCCCCACCCATTTATCTAACCAACCTACCTACCTAACTTACTTCCTTCCTTCCTTCCTTCCTTCCTTCCTTCCTTCCTTCCTTCCTTTGAGACAGGGTCTCGCTATATACAGAGTCCACCAAAAAATACTTTAGGAAAAGAAAAAAACTTGTATAAATATTTTAATACTAACTTTATCAAGACATCATGACAGTAATACAAGTTATGTTTGTCTTCTACAATTACAGGGTGCTCAAAGTGGTGGTCATTAGCTTGCAGGTATTTTTTTATTATGGCAAAATACTGCTTGGGTAACCTTGGTCATTGAGATTGCTGCACCTGCATTTTTCAATTTTTCAAGGTATAGTGGGTTTTCTGCAATATACAGCTTTCTCTAGTGTCCCCCATGAGAGTAACACCATCTGTTGAAAAAGCATCATTTTTCTTTTCCTCAAGTGTACATACATTTTTTGGTGGACTCTGTAGTTTAAGCTGGACTTGAAGTCATGGCAGTCCTCCTCCTGGCTCAGCCTCCCAAATTCTGGGGTTATAGGCATGCAGCATGTCACCTGGATCTTTTCACTTTTTAAACTGAGTCTTTATTGTTGACTGGTATGGGCTCTTTTTGTAGTATTGTTATCAGTCCTTTATCAGATAAGTGATTTATAACATGACCCAGAATGTGGTTTGTCTTCATTCTCTTAAAGTACAGTGCCTTTCCACACCAAAGATCATGAAGATTTTCTTCTATACATTTTATATTTTACATTTAGGTTTACATTTCAAGTTATATTTGTATAATGTATGAGTTGTATACTAGTTTTGTTACTTACAGATGTCTAATTGATCCAGTGCCATTTGTTGAAAAGACTTCTCTGTTCACTTCTTTTAATTCCTTCATCTTGATGTGCTCTATGGAACATGTCTGTAATCTCAGCACTTTGGGAGACTGAGGCAAGCAGATCACAAGTTTGAGTCCTACCTGGGCAACTAAGCAAGACCCTGTCTCAAAAAAATAAAAAGTGTTGGATATAGCCCAGTGCAGACATCCTGGGTTCAATCACTTTTGTGGATTAAAAACTGGTGGTCAACACCACCTGAATTAAATCAGCAAGGTGCTGAATGTAGACAGCCCTCCTGAGGAAAGTTGCCAGCATAAATAGAGACACGGATAAGATGCAAGAGGCATTGTGGGTTTCTCTTAAGTATTCCTGTTTTGAGCTGTTCTCTTGGAGGAGGTCATCATGACTAGCTTCCCCAGTGTGAGTTCAACCACTGTCATCGGAGGTGACCTTGTTGGGACCTTGTTGGTGAGAGTGACTGTGGTTCACTTTGGGGGAGCTCTGGTCCTTATATCAAGCATCGCTTCCTGGCACCAGTGGGGAAGATGTATACTGTTTAATCTCCAGGAGAAACTTGTCACACTGGCTTGCTGGCATGTACTTGACTGTTCTTATCGTCAGAGGAGCTCGGGACCTCTGTGTCACTGAGGATGGCTGTGGTGCTTTTCAGGATAGCCCTGGTCCTTATTTTGAGCTGTTTTGAGCGTGACTTCTCCGCTGCAATATAGAACCCTCAACCTACCAGCACAGCTCCTTCACAATGCTGGCATACACTTTCTAGCTTCCACCACTGACCTTTGGGCCTTCTCAGCACAGATCCATAAAACAGTCTGGCGTGAGTCCTTCTCAGGGCTCTAGACCTCCAGTTGGACTTGTAGGAGGCATTGTCATGGGCTCTAGGTTTTCATCTGGACTCATGCAGGACACTACTGTGGGATCTAGGCCCTTGGATGAATATTCTGGGTTTTTAGTGTTGTGGACAGATTTCCTGCACTTTCTGTGTTTAACTCTGGATGACCATCATAAAATAATATTATAAATTCTGTTTCCTGATTTTAATTGTTCTCCTCACCAAGCCTTGACTACAGCAATCACTAATACTGAAAAGAAAAAGTCTATTCATTGTAATTTTGGATTTTATATTCTGTTTATTGCCTGTTCTTTCACCAATACACTGTGTTTATTTTTTTCATGGTGCTGGAGATCAAATCCAGGGCCTCACTCATGCTAAATATGTGCTCTACCACTGAGTTACATCCTTAACCCTATTTATATTTTTTTATTAGGAGAGGGAATTTAGTTATATTGCCAAGCCTGGCTTCAAACTTCTGAACTCAAGTGAGCCTCTAGGCTCAACCTCCTAAGTAGCTAGGACTACTGCCATGTACCCACCCATCATACCTAACTATTACATGGTGTCTTAATTTGATGATTGTAGCTTGATAATTAACATTTTGTTATCAGATAGTGTGATTCTTCCAACTTTGCTCTTTTTTTGACTTAATTTTTTCTGTTCTGGGTTTTTTTTGTTCTTTTTTTTATTTTCCATATAGATTTTAGAATTAGTTTGGTATGTTCAGGGGCTGGGGATTTAGCTCAGCAGCATAAGCGCTTGCCTTGCAAGCATGTGGTTGAGTTTTCAATCCCCAGTACCAAAAAAAGAGAATAGTTTGGTATGTTCAATATTTCTGGGATTTTGATTGGGATTGTATAAAATCTAAAGATCACATTGTGACAAAATTTAATGAAATAAAAGTTAAAATTCTATTAGGCGGTAAGGACAGCAGCCCCAATATGGAGTCAAAAAGCTCAAAAATAGAGTCTGCTGAGTATTGAACCTCCAGGGATCTTAGGAAAACATCTGCCAGGTGGCCATCAGCTGTCTGAGTCCTCCCCAGAGCATGATCAGGCAGGCTGTTGGGCCCTAAAAAATGTGTTGTCTTCTATAGGGTGGAGATTATATTGCTTACACAGCAGCCCAAGTGGCCTTCTAAACCCCTTTAAAATCCCTAAACAGTGAGCCCTCATGAGTATCCTACTGGGAACCTCCTCCTGGTTAATGGGGGCTTTACTTCCTTTCCTTTATATATTTTAAATAAATTTGCTTACAACCTGTCTCCTCCATCCTCCTTCATTACTGTAAGAATGACCCAGCATTCCAGTAATGACAGTGGAGGAATTGACAGTTTAATGATACTGAGTCTTCTGACCTGTGAACGTGATGTATCTTTTATTTAGATCTTTGATTTCTTTCATCATCAATGTTTTGATGGGTACAGTGTTTGCAGGGTACGTGACTTGCAGATATTTTGCTTAAATTTATATTTGGGTACTTCATTTTTTCTGGTCCCATTATAAATCTTAACTTCCTCTTACTGCTATAATACTCATCCTCTCAAACTCTCAGTTTAGAATCAGTCCTACAAAGCTGGTATGGTTGCACATACCTGTAATTCCAGCACTCAGGAGGCTGAGTCAGGAGAATTGATGCACATTCGAGGCTACCCTGGACTACATAGTTCAAGGCCAACAGAACAACCTGAACTATGTAGCAAGACCCTGTCTCAAAAAGAAAAAGAAAAGAAAAAAAGTCAGTCCTGTCCTATAATCAGTTTTCTCTGATCTTTTAACCCAAATAGTTTTGTGGACATTGTCTTGTAAATGAGTGGATATTTGACACAGTGAATTTATGGTTCCAGTTTCAGATTCTCAACTACTCAGGTCTTCTACTATATTTTGGCCTTCTCTCCTGTTTCCCTTGAACAATTTGGAGCCATTTTCTTCAAGCCTTTCCCTGAAAGCCTTTCTTAGTATATGATCTCACTTTCCAGAGTACTAAGAATTTAGAGGCATGTTTAGTTGTTTCCATTTGGTTCTCTCATTTTGTTTTGAGGGAGAAGATTCCTCTCTTCTTGCTCAAGTTTAGTTGACTACCCTTTAGTCATTTAGCTAGTATATACTGAGTATCTGCTGTGTGTCAGATATTGCACTAGAAGCTGGGGACATAGTGAATAAAGCAGCTTACCATTTGAGGGCAGGGGTACTCGATAAGAAACTAAAGGAGAAATACAGCAGTTAAAATAGCATGGCACAATGCGTTAGAGAATAATGGGTAATCAGGGACGTACTGTGAGGGGGGCCATTTAAGAAATGTAGTACCTAAAGAATCTGAGTGAGCCAGCCACATAAAGAACAGGGGGAAACTATTCTAAGCTGATGGTATTACAAAGTACAAAGGCCCAACGGAGGAGAAGTTTAGCCTGCTGGGAGGAACAAAAGGAAGACCACTGAGACTGACTGTAGTGAGCGAAACTAAGTAATGTAATGTGAAGTCAGAGGAAAGAGCCACACAGGCTCTTGCAGATCTGAATAAGCATTTGGGATCTTAAAAGTAGGAGCATAACTATTGGAGGCTGTTAAGCAGAGCAGTAACAGGATGTGATTAATATCATAAAGTCCTTCCAGTGGCTGCATAAAGAATGGCTTTTTGCTGGACGAAAGAATGGAAGCAGGGAGATTTGTAGCAGTAATCCACGTGAGAGGGAGTGGTTAAGCCAAGAGAGCAAAGAGAACCTTGAAGAAAGAAAGGCCAGCAAGTTTGAGATGTGTCTGTATGGTTTTATGACCAGAACTAGCTGACAGTATATGTGAGGTGAGGGAAGAGGGAAATCAAGGGTAGCTCCTCAGTCATGGCTAGAATAACTGGGTGAATTGGAGGAACACAGAGAACAACTGAAAACTAAGAGAAGCAGGTATTTTGTATCAGTCAAGGTCCAGTTGAGAAAACAAACTACATTCCAAATTTTATTATTATTTGTGTTTGGTGCTGGGGATGGAACCCAGGGTCTTTTGCCTGCTAGGCAAGAACTTTACCAGTGAGCTACATCTGCAACTCCTTATTCTGAATTTTAAATAGAAGGAATTTAACACAAAGAGTTGGTTATTCAGGTGATGGAATTGCTGAGAATCTAAGGAGGAGGATAGTGAATTAACCTAGAGATTTTAACAGCAGGAACTTGCTTTACCTCTAGGGCTGAAGGGACAAAAGTAAAAGGTGGTACTATCCAAGCCCAGTGTTAGGGAGCACCAAGTAGGAGTTTAGCCTGAGGAGGGAGTGATCACCTCGTTGGATCTACAGAAGATATACAGTCACTGCTAAAGACAACACTCAAAACAGAAAGGAAGGAAGATACCCTGGTTTCTCCCATTTTGCTCTGCAGTCTCCTGCCAAAGATTCACGTTGGCCAAACCGATCAGGAAGTCAGAATAGAAAGGTGTTTGGGAAATGTTTTTGTCTGTTATACCCAGCAGAGTTGGGGAGGAAGAGAATTTGTCTGAGAGCAAATAAGCAAATGACAAGGCCAGATTTAAAGGAAGAGAAAATGAACAGCAACCAAATGCCATAAAGGAGGACTTAGAAATGCCCATTGCACTTAGCAATGGGGAGATGGTTGGCAACCTGGACAAGTACAGTTTCAATCCAGCATTGTGAACCAGAACCTAACAGCAATGATTTCAGTGGATGCCCGGTGTGGTGGTGCACCCCTGTAGTCTCAGTACTCTGGAAACTGAAGCAGGTGGATTGCTACGAGTTTGAGGCCAGCCTGTGCTACAAAGTGAGTTCAAGGCCAGCCTGACTACATACTGAGACCCTGTCTCAAAAAAAATAGGAAGAGGAATTGGAAGCAGTGAATATAGACAGCCTAATTTTTTCCTGGTTTTTCTGTGAAAGTGAAGAGTGGTATGTGGAGGAGGAAATAAGATTTGCATAGTAGGTTTTTTCAAGATGGGAGAAATATCCAGGCATGATGGCACATGTCTATAATTCCAGCACTGCAAATTTGAAGCCAGCCTGGGCTATATAGTTCAGGGGCCAGCTTGAACTACATAGTGAACCCTATGTCAGGAAAAAAAAGAGAAACAACAGCATATTTGAATGCTAATGAGGAAAGAGCCAAGATAGAAGTAAATCGATACTGCAGGAGAGAATTACTAGAGTGATGTGCTTAAGTAGATAGGAGGGGTATAGGGTCTGGTGTGGAAGTGGTATAATAATAGGATTTACAGAAACTTGGTCAGGGCTAGAGAATAGCTCCGTGGCAGAGTTTTGTCTAGCATGCATGAGGCCCTGAATTCCAAAACCAGCACACAAACAAAAAAGACCTGAGGGGTTATGCACTGTAACCTACACCAGGAATTTCCTGCTCAGCCTCTTGGATATGTATAAATCCAGCCTTTGTTTGAAAGTCTCCAGTAACATTAGACTTTCCCAAAGCAGCCATTTCCTTTTTTAATACAGGCAAATTGTTACAAATATTTTCTTTTTCAAAACCAGCAGAAGCAATCGGTGCCTTATTCTGGACTTTAGTTATAGTTTAGACAAATAAACATAAGTTATTTTCAGGTCAATTGGGGAAATATAAATATGGGGTATTAGATGAGATGAAAATTTATATGAGAGATTATGAACTGAAAAAGTTTGCAGAATAATATGTAGTGTGAACTTACTGTATATCTGTTTGTGTTATGTACACAGAGATATGGGGAGGAGGAAAGCTGAAAGGGAGAGATCTCGACATATATGTTAAGGCAGTAAAAACAATGGTTTTTAGGTAGAAAGTGTGGCATTAAGTTCTAAAAAAACTTCAATGCACAGATAGTTCTTAAATTGTTTTGGAGATTAGAGAAAAATAACTTTCTTCTGTTTTCATGAAAATATGACAGCTGACACCAAAACCTGATGTGACAACAAGAAGAGGAAATACGTGGATCATTCTTACAAATGCAGATATAAAAATCCTGAATGTGGCCAGAAATCCTAAATAAAATCCAGATGAAATGTGAGAGGCATTTTTGTTCATGTCAAGAACAAGACTAAGATGCTTGCCATCATTGCTATTCAACATTATTCTGGAAGTTCTACTTTATTGAATAAGAAATATAAAAGGTATGAATATTTAACAGAAATTAACAAAATTATTATTGTTCTAGTTAGGAGTTTTGGATTTTAGGAACAAATACTCAGGTTATCTTAATGATAGGAATTATTTTTAATACAAAAATCTTTACTTCAATTATCACACCTAAGGCAGTTTGCACACGTGACAACAGCACATTCCATACACACATATCACTTACACTGACGCCACATATGTTTTGGTTTCCTGGACTTTTTGTAGGACATACATGACATTGAAGAGGTCTTGCTATTTTGTCATTAAGCTATTATTATATTATACAGTGTGTAGTTAACAGAAACATAAAATATCAATGAAGTATTCTTAATATGTATTGTGCACTTATGGATAGGAATTAATTGTAAGGGTACACATGAGAATAAGGAATTAGGAATGGAAGAAAACTTTCACTATGATAAAGGGTATTTATTATAAAAATCATAAAGCAAATTTGCTTAGAAGCTTGCTTCTATAAATGAGATAGGATCCTTTTCATTACCATTGTGTTGCAAATACTAGCCAATTCAGTAAGAGAAGAAAATGAGACAAAAGGTTCAAAGCCTTGGAAAGGAAGAAATAAAACACCTTTTTTATTTGTGGAAAACATGATTGTGTATATGAAATATCCAAGATAATTGGAGAACAAATATTGGAATTGACAAATGAACTTTGGCAGTTTGCTGGGCATGTGGTTAATATGAAAATCAATTGTATTTCTTTATATAAGCATAGGAACTTAAAATTTAAAAATATAGGGCCAGGGATTTAGTGCAGCAGCATAAGCACCTGCCTGGCAAGCGTGAGGTCATGAGTTCAATCCTTGGTTAAAAAAATAAATAAATAAATATATATATATATATATATATATATATATATATATATATATTGGACTGGGGATATAGCTAAGTGGTATACTTATCTAGCATGTACAAGGTCCTTGGTTTGATTCCCAGTACCACAATTAATCAATCAATCAATCAAATAATTGCAAATAAGTAGCATAAAAACACCTATGGATGAATCTAGGAAAATACATATACTGCTTTTACATATAAAACAATAAAAGGTGGAGAAAACTTAAAGCCTAAATGGAGTGAAACACTGTGTCATGGATTGAAATACTCAATAGCTTTAAAGTATCAGTTCCCCACAAACTTGGAGATTGAATCAGCTCTCAGTCCAAATTCTAATAGATTTATATGATGCTGGGGAGGGACTTAAGCTAATTTAAATTTATACAAAAAATGAAAAGGCCTAAGAATAGCTAAGACACTGTTCAGGAACAAGATGAGAGGACTTGTCCTACAAGATACTGAAAGTAGTTAAAACACTGATAATGGCTAAGGGATAGACAAATAGACTGGTGAAAAAGACTAAGAGTACAGAAATAGGCCCAGACACAGTCACCAGATATATAACAGAGGTGCCAGTGGTGTTTAACAGGGAAAAGATTTTTTCTAAGTTTATCATGTCAATTGTCTATCTGCATGGCAAAAAGAAAACTTGACCCTTCCCTTACATTATCTGCAAAAGCTCCCAGAAAATTGTAGAGCCTAATGTGTATGATAAAATAACAAAACTTTTATAAAATAATAAAATGCTTTCACAGTCTTTGGGAAATGAAAGATCTTTTTGTCAAAACACAAAAGCTCTAACCATAAAAGGAAAAGATGCATCTATGTGGCTAAAGAAGAGCTTCTGCTCATCAAATATACCATTTAAGAGGGTGAAAAGTGGCTGGGGATTTAGCTCAGTGGCTTAAGCTCCTGCCTGACAAGCACGAGGTCATGAGTTCGGTCCCAGATCACCCCCCCCCCGCCAAAAAAAAAGAGGGTGAAAAGGCAGGACTTTGAGAGGAATTTGCTGTATAAATATTTTAATAGTAAAGGGTTTTTTTTTCTCCCAGAAGGACCTGAGGGACCAGACGGCCAAAGTCCATCATGCCTTCCATTATAGTGTCTCCAAGGATGGGTGGCGGGCTCCCCATGTCAAAGCTATAGGTCACTTTCCATATCTTGTTCTGCCGGCTTGGCCATAATTCTTGACTCAGCTGGAGGAGGTTCAAGGAGTACACTGCCTTTCCTCCCAGGAGGCCTTTGGAGTGGGGCTGGAGAGAATGTGAGTCTCTAAACAGACATGCCTGTGGACCCTCTCCTCTGCCATCCACCGTGGGTCCCAGGCAGACTTGAAGGGCTTCTTGGCTGTGGAACTAGTTTGTTTTGCCTGCCCCTAGGCACCAGCTACATCTGCACTTGTTCATTCCTTTAGACCTCAACACTAGGATTGCCTAAGCTCACTCCCTTCGGGCTACAGTGTCTGTTCCTTGGCTGTCAGCCTTGCCAGCCCACCTTGACCCTCTGCAGCCGCCATTTCCTCTGCTGAGAATTCTGCCTCTTGATTATTTGCATGGCCTGGCGCTTTACTTCCTTCAGGTCTTGATCTTCTTTGAGAAAAGTTAATTTTTCCCGAGGACTTCACTACTCAGTTGTATCTAAAATTTCATCACCTCCTATCCCTCTAATCCCCCTTTCTTGTTTTAATTTTCACATTAAATTTTACATATTTTTCTTGCTTATGTTGTTTATTGTTTGGCATTCCCACTGTAATATAATTGTTTTTGTTGTGTTTTTGATCACCATTGTACCATGTCCCAGAGCCTAGTAGAGTTCCTGTTAATTTAATAGATGCTCAACAAATAATTAGTTGAACAAGTAAATGTAGTAAACATTAACTTTGTGTTGATTAGGTTCAGATGTGTGCTGGGCACTGAGGGTATGCACAATAAGGACACAGGCCTAGAGGCGAAGAGTTTGAAGCTCCCCAGCACACAGACATACTAATTAAGAAGATGGAAATGCTAATTGCCCTGACTTGATCATATGTTAATTAGGACATTTACAAAAAAAAGAAGAAAGCTACAGGCCTAGGTCTTGCCCTTGGGGACCTCACAGTCCCTGTAAGAAGAGACCAGTGAGGACACAGGTGTGTAGGGTCTGACACCCAGGTGGGAGGGACCCACTTGCTTCTGTAGTCCCAAATATGAGACACACTCATAGCTCTTTAGTTTTGTGCAAACTGGAATACCTCACATCAGAAATGACTCCTGTACTCTGATTTCTTTGACCCTGGGGTCAAGGCAGGAATCCCTATAATCTGTTGACATCTGCTCTTGAACTCCACCCAGCCCACTCTAGAGAACAGTAACTAGCCAAGCTGTAAACATGGTGGTTTGGTGCATGGGCAGGCCTCAGTTTGAATCTTTGAGTCTCAGCTGTGCCACTTTTTGTCTGTGCCACTCCAAGCAAGTTGCTCTCTTGTGCTTCAGGTTCTCTGTATAGGAAAAGGAGACAAGAGTATCCATCTCATTGTATTAAGATAATTAAGTGAGTTAATATTTGCATCATGCTTGGAAAAGTGCCTGGCATTTAAGTGCTTGCAAGGAAATGCATACTAAATACTGTCTGTTTGAATGAAGTACAATTGTGGTTGGCCCCACTTGTCATGAGCTCATCTACAAATCTCACATCTGTTACTGAGGACTTTTCTTTTTTTCCTTTTTTTTGAGACAAGGTCTTGCCATATAGTACAGATGAGCCTTGAACTCAATATGTAGCCCAGGCTGACCTCGAACTCATGGTGATCCTCCTGCCTCAGCCTCCCGAAGTTGTTGAGTAATATACTGAATTTCTGATGAGGGAGGCCAAACTATGGCACATCTCTCTCCTCTGCCCTCCCTAAACAAGTTTCCATTTATGTTCTCTTTTATTCTTTCCTGATGGTATTTCCTCTTGTTATCTATTGCAATGCTTGGGGAACCCTTGGCATGAACAGTTTTTGTTTTTTTTGTGACTTAAATTGCCCAGGCTGGGCTTGAACTTGTGACCTCCTGCCTCAGCCTTTCATTGAGCTAAATTACAAGTGTGCACCTTTCTCTCTCTCTCTCTCTCTCTCTCTCTCTCTCTCTCTCTCTGTGCCTTGTGCATATTTGGCATGCACTTTTACCACTGAGTGACAGAGCCAGCTCCAGCCCTGTTCTCTTTTGGACAATCTTGGAATTTATCTTCTCTGGGCCAGGACTGGGCTGGCCACAGTAGGTGATGGTATGGGCTTGGTATGTTGGGGAAAATGCGGGACCATAAATATCAGGTTTCAAAGCCAGAGCCTTCTGAACTTCTACTGGGTCAGAAGTCTCTGAGCAGAGCTGGTGAGGTCTTCCCAAAGAGGAGCAGTGTGCTGAGCAAGGGAGGGTCAAGGAGGGCAGCTTCCTGAGTGAACTTCCCCTACTAGAGGCGCATCTTTATTTCTAAGGACAGATATGATTTTCATTTTGTTCATTTATTTAGCATATAAGGGATTGAACCCAGAGCCTTTGGACTGAGCTCCATCCCCCCTCTTCTCATTTTTTAATTTGGAGGAAGGGTCTTGCTGAGTTGTCCAAGAGGAACTTGAACTTGAGATCTGCCTGCCTCAGCCCCCCCAGAGTTCTGGGATTCACAGGCATGTGGTACCACACCCAGCTTAAAATATTTTTTGTTCATATTTTTGTTTTGGAGGGTTTTTTTGTCAGTGCTTGAGATCAAACCCAGGGCCTCACATGTGCTAGACAAGGCCTTATCCCTTAGCTATATAGCCCCATCCCTAAATTTTTATTTTTAATTGACATAGTAGCTGTATATATTTATGGGGTCCAGTGTGACATTTCAATACCTGTATTCAATGTGTAATGACTACATCAGAGTAACTGGCATGTATACATCACCTTCTCCAACATTTATCATCTTTTGTTAGGAACATTCAAAATCCTCTTCACTACCAATTTCAATAGAGACTCTTAAGTAGGGCTCCATAGGCTTTGAGGGATAAGACTGGGGAGCCTTTGAAATTAACCATACGTGTCTTGTGTGTATGTGAATAGGTGTGAGAGCAGCCTCCAATCAGTTTTCTAAGGAGAGGATTCATTGATTTCACTGATTTTTCAGGGGATCTATGAAGGAATAATGGTTAGGAATTATCAGTCTATTTCTCAGAAGGTGGAAAGTATCATAACATTGTGGGAAATGAACAAACTTGCCAGCAGATTGCCTAGGTTTATTTCTTGCCTATGTCACCTAGTGGCTGAATCTTAGGCAGACCAGTGTCCTCATCTATAAAATGGGGATCAGAGTGTTCTTGAGAGGAAAAAAAAAATGAGGTAATGAGCACAGAGGCCTTAGTAGATTGTGTGGAACATGGTGAGGCATAGGTATCACCACTGCAGTTTCCGGAAGGTCACTGGTATATTTTGTGGGCATGTGTACACATATGTGTGTTTCTGAGACTGTGGGTATGAGGTAGGGAATAGTAATTGGAATTCCTGGAATGACTGTCTGAAGTTCTGCCAGGATGTTGGGAAAGAGCAGCAAGATTATACTGCTGGGAGCAATCCACTCTTGGAAGCTGGGTATGTCCCCATGTCTCCTTGAAAGTTGGCCTGGAAGCACCAAGGACCAACTCTCCTTGTGTGTAGAGTGATTTCAGGTTGCAATAAGGTACTGCCTCCTAAATGGCTCTCCCATAGATCTGCCATCCTCTGCATCCTGAAATTTTAGTTATTAATAGATTGGGCAACAAAGCCTTTGTTGATTTGTATGCTCTGTGGCAAATCTGTGCAGGGAAGCAGGGTGAGGCCACATCTCAAATGTTGACTTTGTTCCTGAATTGGATTATTTCCTTTTACTTCACTCAAGAGCTGTATTGCTACTGCCAGTTGTGAAAGTTGTTGCTACTTGCACATAGGAAATAGATGAGCAAGGCACAGCTGGCAACCTGGCCCATGCTTCCAGCCCAGTGAATTCTCATTATAACTGTTCTCTCTTGCAGCAGGACCCTTTTCAGAACAGTGAGGCATTGTTCTTGAATGATCATCCATATAATTCCTGTGTGAATTTAAAAGCCCATTTAATGGGGTGGTGTCCTTGCCTATTGTTTCTGTAGTAACTGATGAGCCACCTGTTCTGTATTTCCCCATTATATGTGTCCCTTTGTAGCTTCATAATTAGCTTTTGTTTGTAATTTTCTACATTTCATATTTGCCTCCTCATTAGGTTTAATCCTGACTCCTGTAATCTTTATTCATCTGCTCATAGATAAGTGTTTATCTTCTTCATTGTCGAGTCTAAAATAGTTTTCTAATCAGTTTATAATATTTTAATACCCGCACAGTTTTGCCATCAGCAAGATTGTTGACATTAGCATCAGTAACTATTGTAACAAAAATAATCATTATATACTCATGTCCTTGCATTTCAATATTAGGAAATAGTTTAGTTAAAACATAATTGGGGAATTGAGGAACATGGTCTCATAAAACGTTCTTATGTAAATAATAGATATTTCCTGGTATAAACTAATTAAACCCAAAGGAGGGGGCCCAGATCTAAGTAGCCAAAGACCAGGGGGCCTTGAAACTGAACAGTTTTGGCCTGCTAAAATGATTTGTTCCCTAGTGTCAACTGAGACCCCAATGCCACTTGGCTGTGCCACTCAAGGTCCCGGGTCAGTCCTTGAGACAGCCTTTGCAGTCTCCTCCAGCCCCCAAGCCTCCTTTTCAGCAGAAATTCACAGAGCAGAGCTCCAGCAGCCCTCGGTGATCTGAAATACAGCCGCTGGCCTGCGGCATCAACGCCAATGCAACAGCGCCCTCTTCCTTCCCGCAGTGGACACGGCGGTGGTGTGCTTCTCGAAGCCCTGTGGACTAGGGCGCGAGCACACAGCAGGCAGCCCTTTGGGCCCTGCCTCAGCAGAAGAGCTTCCCGGTCCCTGGACGTGCTCCCAGGCACCCTAAGGCCCATGAGCCACAGGACCATGAAGGGCGGCCCGCATCCCAGCTCCTAATGTCAGAGCTTGCCATCGGCTGGAACTTGCTGTGCAGCTCAGCTGCTCCCTCCCCAGTTCTGCCTACTGTCCTTCCCGTCCACCCTCAGAAACCTCCTGAGCGCTGATCACATCTGAGTTTACCTCTTGGCTGCTTTGACCCGCAGCACTCTCTTCTCTCCCAGCTTGCTCCTTGCCCAAGGCTGACACCCACCTCTCGGGCTGTGCAGGGCCCGGTACCTGCACTTCTCCCTGGATTCCATCCCTTATTTGTTGTCTTTCCTGCAGCTTCAACTTCTCCATCTCTTCAGCATGTAAATTTGAACAAACACTATCAACAAAAAACTCCCTTGGCACAGAGCCCCTCTTCTAGCCTCCGCTGTGGTCTCCCCTTCACAGATGAAGCTTCTTGAACCACCTACTGTAGTCTGGCTTTTGCTTCCACTGCTACTGAAACGGCTCCTTCCTGTTTCAGCCTTGCCTCTGTATGTGTGGTGCTGGGGATGCCAGTCAGCATAGCACACATCACTAGACAAACACTGTACCACTGAGCACATCCCTTGCCTTTCAGCCATCTTATATTTTGATAGACTGGTACCCTTAGCTCTGGTGACCCTTTCCTCCTCCCTCATTTCCAGGACTCTTGGGTCTCTCCTCACTGTCCTCTCTTTTCTCTAACTTCCTGCTACTAGGGATTGAACCCAGAACCTTTTCACTGAGCTACATCCCCAGCCTCTTTTTATTTTAATTTGAAACAAAACTCTCAATAAATTGCCCAGGCTGAGCTCAAACTTGTGATCTTTCTGCCTCAGCCTCCTAGAGTGCTGGGATTACAGGTGTGTGCCACCAAATTGTCTCTTACTTTCTTTACATTTTTTTAAATGCTTGTGATCTCAGGGGCTTCCGTTCTTAGCCTTCTGTTCTTATTCACTATCTCATTCATAGCCAGGGCTTCTACTACTCCCATACAGAAGATGCTAGTATTTGTCTCAGCAGCTCAGACCTCTGCTGCCAAAATACGTTAATGCCCAAGTGAGTACTAGACATCCCTGCCTCCATGTCCCACAGGAATCTCAAACCCAACTGTGCACAGCAGCACTCATCTTCAGCATCTGCCCCTTACTGGATCCTAGCTGTATTCCCAGTGTCAGTGGATGAACGTCACCACCATGTACCCAGTTATTCAAACCAGAAAACTGAGATTTCCATCAGCTATGACCCCTCCCATTGATCAACTGCTTCCTAGCAACATGCTGCTGACTTTGCTTATTTAAGGGGTCTCAGATCCCTCTTCCTCTCTCTTTGTCCTGGGAAGGCTTTGAACGCAAGTAACGAACCCAAATGGCTGCCATAACCAGCCTCCTCCAGTCCCCCTGCCCTGGGATCCTCCCTATCCTCTGCTGCCAGAGTAGTGTCTCTATGACAGTGTCCATGTCTCTCTGTCTCTCTCTCTTTCTTCCCTTCTTCCTCCTTTTCCTCCTTCCTTTCCTTTCTTGTTTTTGAAACAGGTTCTTTCTGGACTTGAACTTGCTGTGTAACCCAGAGTGGCCCCAAACTTGCTGTTCTCCTGCCTTAGCCTTCTGAGTGCCGAAATCACAGGCATGTGCCACTGCACCTGGCACAGAGCAGTGTTTTGTAAAAGTAATTTGGGCTGGGTATGGTGGTACATACCTATAATCCCAGCACCCTGGGAAACTCAGGCAGGAGGATCACAAGATCAGCCTGGAAAATAAAAAGGGCTGGGGATGCAACTCAGTACAAAGGCCCTGGACTTAATCCCCAGTATCATACACACACACACACACACACACACACACACACACACACACACAAACACACAATCTATAAACCTATCAATCAGTTTGTATTAGTGTGCTCTCCCTCTGTGCACCCCTCAAGGCTTGCTGTTGAAGTAGGGCCTCCTCCTTCATGGGGACACATCTCTCACCTGGCTCCTGCTTGCCTGGCTCCATCCCCCTCACCCAACACAATTGGACTACTTGAGGTACATCCAGCATGCTCATTCCCCCATGTCTCAGGGCCTTCTTTGTACATATCCCCGGTTTGGAAAGCTGCCTCTTATTCCCTGGTGACTTTTCCTTCCCCCAACCCTCAACTGAGTTTCAAGTGTCTTTACCAACTTTCCTCACACTCTGAGGCTTAAGCCAGCACATTTCCCTTCCTCTTTATATATGTCCAGTGGGCTTTCCAAGTGCCTCCTTTTCCATGTCATTCTTTTTAATTTTTTTTCTTTTTCTTTTGAGACATGGTGTTGCTATGTAGCACAGACTGGCCTTGAACTTTTGGTGCTCCTCATGCTTCAGCCTCCTAAGTGCTGGGGTGTGTGCTACCATGCCCAGCAACATTACAAGTCTTTCTTTCTGCCAGGCTGAGTTCCTCGAAGCCAACAGTACTGTCTGTAATCCTGATACCTGCCACGGGGTTTGGCATGGTGTTACCACTCAGTCAGCACTAAGGGATGGATGAGTCAATGAGGTGTGAGTGTGTAGCAGCAGGACAGATGACAATGAGAGACTGGGGGGAAGCAGAAGGCACATGCTCTGGTCTCACAGTTTTGCTCTGGCTGAACACCCTGTCTCTGGCCTCTGACATGTTGAGATTATTCCAAAGTATGATCTGCTCATTATGGTTTGTATCTAGATGTCCCCCCAAAGACTCATGTAGTCATGGAGGACAGGCTTTTCATAGGTGACTGAATCTAGTGTGTGTGATGCTGGGGTTCAGCATGTGTGATTAGTAAATCCACCCAGTGGTTGGTTTAGCATAGTTCTGGCTAGGATTAAAGGTGTGAGTGCTACACCCACCCTAGGGTAGGTAGCCTGCACACAATATAATGGACAAAAAGAGTCTTGTCTTCCCTCTTGTTGCTTTTGCTGTCTTCTCCCACTAGGAACTCTTGCCCCTCTGCCATGCCACCTTCCCTTGAGGCCCATCCAATTATGAACTGAAACCCAAAGAAACTGTGAGCTAAATAATCCTTTCCTCCTTTAACTTTGGGTGTCAGATTTTTGTCTCGGCAATGAGAGAAAAGTAAGGAAGATGTTTTTGCCTAGAGGTCTGCAGGTGACTATGATCACCCTCTTGTTTTACATTCCAGGAGAGGGAATCCAGGACCTCACACATGCTAGGCAAGTGCTGTGCCACTGAACTTTTCCCAGGATCTCTTAAACATCTCTACATTAGAGAAAGCACAAATGAACCAAAGTCTGCAGAGCTCTGTCTTGTGGCCAGGGCCAGGCATATAAGACCCTTGTTCAACTGCACACTATTCCCACTGGTGTCTTTGGACACTGTGGTCTCTAAGGGGCAGGGCCACCCACCAAACCTTTTTCTGGATGCCTATGTGGAGAGCAAAGTGGATCCTCACAATGCCTGTTACTGCTTCTGCAACTGCTTTTGAGAGCAAGGAGCAGTACTTGCCATGCCAGCTGTTGCCGAAGGACTGTGAGGATGCTGAGATGCTGGCATGTCAGGCTTTGGGCTAACTGGGCTATGTCTGGGGATGTTCCTGTCTTAAGAAGCTTCTTCTTTATTTATTTGTTTATGTGGTTTTCTGATTTGGGGACAGAACCCTCAGCTTTGTGTATGCTGGGCAGTTACTCTACTACAGATCTACTCCCCAGCATCATTCCTCTTCCTTTTTTATATCCCAGTTTGCTAGAGAAACATTTTCTGTATGTGTTATGATCTGGCAAAGGTTGACTAGCACTGTTGCATAATATCTAATAATTCTGGTCCAGTACCAAGAATTTTGTGAGTGCTCATCTGGGGCTTTGGCATCTTGAATTTACTTATAAATTTCCCTGATTAGAAATGTTGGACCTGTAAGGAAGAGAGAGAGAAGGTAGTAGCTAGAGGTTACAGGTACCAAGGGACATTTCTAAAATTGGAGATATTGTAGAATGTTTCTTTGCTACTGTAAGAGGCTAGCATATACACAGATAAAAAAGGGATGGTTGTTTTGAAAGGCAGAAGGATATGAAATCCACATGAAAAGAGACAACTTTCTAACAAGAAGACGTGGAGGAAAAGTCAAGATGGCCGATCAGTGAACAACAAAATACAGAGCCTCCCGGGAGAAACAACTCATATGCCAGAATAAAACTCCCTGGGGAGAGACCCAGACAGAGGGAGATGGATCATCTTGACACAGGAAGAAATTAAAACGTAAAAAAGCTCGTCAAATACATTGGGACTGCAACTGAAACAGCTAAAAATTACAGGACACAACGTTTTCGTTTGCAGCGACCCACCAAGTTTGCAAAGGCCTGAATCCGCGCCAGCAGGCAAAGCTACCCAAACTTGTTCCCACTGCCACTCACAGGAAGCACAGCAGTGCTGAAATCGGGGGTTGGTGAGCCCAACAGAGAGCAGAGCCAGTGAAGGGACCTTCATTAATCCACAGTCAGTGCTGGGAGTGAGACGCCCCCACGGGGCAACATGTTGGAATTGGGCAGGAGGAACCTGAACTGGGAGCGACAGTGACTTCAGTTGGTTGCTCCCTCCCCAGAGCAGATTCGTGGGATTTGCTTAGATTGGGTCATGCCCCTGGCCGGGACCCAGTGAGCTGTCCCAAATCAATTCCCTGCATCTAGCATGCACTAACCGGGTGAAGGCCCCTGAAGTTTGGTTGGCCCGGTGGGGAGGGGCAGGCAAATACAGCCCCTGCTTACACCTCAGTGACAAGAGCAGGCAGGAGAGGGTGGAGGTCTCTAGCCAGTGTGCTTCGGAGGAAACATGGCCAACAGGGAAGGGAGCTGGGACCTGCACTGTAACCTGTGTGGAGGAAGCCAGGACCATGACAGGAGAGGCAGGAGGAGGCCCCTGGCCCAGAACCCTGAGATCACTGATCCAGGTGAAGGAAAAACAAGGGAGACTGAGGGCGACAAACACCCAACATCAGACATGGATTCAATGGACATTAAGAGATATTTTTGGGACCTTGTAGACGAGCTCAAAACTGAAATATTAAATCAGGTAAAGCAAGATATGAGTAGAGTAATAAAAGAAATGCTCTCAGGAAGCATCTCTCAGGATGATACAGACGAAAGAAGGGAGGAACACAAAAAAAGGAGAGAAACATTCGATAAAGAATATAAAGAAAATATAGAATACATGAAGCAGATTCAAAGACACTACAAGGAAATTAAAAACTCCATTGAAAGCTGGCAAAATGCCTTAAAAGAAACTAAGGATAGACAATCAAAACTTGAAGACAAGTTTGCAATGTGTGATCATGAAAGGAAAGATCTCTTAAAAATAACAAGGAAACAGGCAGTAACAATACAAAGGCTAGAAGATGACAAGAGAATCTACAATTTAAGAATAAGAAATGTGAACAAAGAAGCAGGAATACATACAGGTGAATTACAAAGGCTATTCACAGAAATAATTAAGGAAAACTTCCCAAGCATGGAAAAAGAAAATGATATTCAGTTATGTGAGGCATACAGAACTCCTGCCACCTACAACCCAAACAGATCTACACCCAGACATATAATAATCAAGATACCAGAAATTCAATATAAAAAGAGAATATTTAAAACCATCAGAGAAAAGAAACAGGTTACCTATAGAGGTATGCCCATCAGAATCACAGCTGACTTCTTGACACAGACCATCAGATCAAGAAGAGCTTGGAGCGAAGTCTTCCAAGCCCTAAAAGAAAATACCCTCCAGCCCAGATTGATGTACCCTGCAAAATTGTCACTAGAAATTAATGGAAAAACAAGATGCTTCCATGACAAAGAGGAACTGGGGGAGTTTATGACCACCAATCCAACCCTACAGAGAATACTGAAGGACATTCTAGAGAGAGAGAAAAAAAATACCGGGATTTTAGGAACAGTGGCAGAAAGGCCTCAGTGAGTGGGGCAGGCAGTAGAATGAAGGAGAAAACTAGACAAACAGGCAGAAAAATAGCATAGCAGAAATGAGGCAGAAAAGGATGACTAGACTCTCTAACATAGATGGCCTTGATATGCTATATTGTTAATAGTGCACCAGGATTTAAAACCCACATTACTCACACTACTTTGCTTAGATATATTCTGTTCCAGTCATTCTACCTGTACTAGATTTGAGAGCACAGACAATAATCCCGAAAATAACAGGATATAGTATGGTAATCATCCTTAATTTCCTATTAACTTAATCTAAAGCTCTGTAAAACCTACACTGTTTTACTATGACTGATCATAATCGAATCTGATTTGTTAGATTGCTGTTTTGTATTGATAGATTTTATTCAAAGCTGTTATGATTGATAGTATTAAGTCTGAGAGTATAGGCAACTGCACTTAAGATGACAAGATTCACTAGAATATCCACTCTGGTTTGCTTATTACCTGCCTTTGAAGTTTTATACTGTCTACAATGTTTTATTTTACTAATATTGTTATTTACAGCTACACTCAATTATACTGCTATATTCAATTATGCCTGATGATATAGACATTCTATTGAGGATAATAATAAACAACACAGCAATCATTGTAGATCACCTTGTACTGTGGTTTTATACAACTTTTTGGTTTCATGTTTCTATAGGAATTTCTTTTGTTTTGTCTTGCTAAGTTTTGTTTTTCTCTCTAATACAGAAAGGAGAAATACAGGTAGAGACTCATGTATGCGTATCTCTTTACACTCTCACTGTTTGACTATCTACTTTGTATGCTTTAATTTTGTAACTTGAACAACTATTTCTAAGAGGACAACATGTGATTTGTCAACTAGTGATTTCTTATTATTTATCTTTTTTTGGAATTCTGTATTATCTCTACCCTTTATATGGTTTTGTTTCTCTTTAAAGAAAATAAATAAATAAATAAATTTCCCCTGATTAAAGGCTTTCTTGTATTTTAAAATAGAGAAAGGGCTTTTATCAATTTTTTGATTGTTTTGTTTTTGTTTGTGATAGGGTCTCTATGTAGTTCAGGCTGGCTTTAACCTCACTGTGTAGCACAGGCTTTCCTCAGACTCATGGTGATCCTCCTGCTTCAGCCTCCCAATTGCTGAGATTACTGTTTTATGGTTGAGAAAACTGCAGTGAGGTCAAGCATCTGACCTCTTCAGCGGCATCGGGACAAGCTGGCTTCTAATGCAGAGGGGCTGTGGGTGGAGCCCTGGAAGCCTTTTGGGCCACATTTACACTCTGCCCACCAGAAGGCAATAGGTTCTGCAGGTGCAGAGAGGGCACAGGGAAGCCAGCACAGTGGAAGGTGGAGATGTCTTCATAGGAAATCCTCCCACCAGCACTTCCAGGAAGTGCTCCCTCCAGAGGATGTGGGCAGCCTAAGGTGCATTCACCCAGGGGGAGGCTGTGGCAGTTTCCAGGGAAGCTGCCAAACTGTACTGCAGTCCTCAGGATCTGATGAGCCATCTGTGAGGGGAACGATATGTATGAAGCAGCGGGGCACCTGCCCTCTGCCAGAAGGCTTCAACCATCTCCATGGGAGTAATGGAAACCAAAAATCTCTCTGAGCTATGTCTGCTAGGCCAGAAGCTACCTGGATGAGGGAGACCTGATGAGCCACATGTATGGTATCCCCAGGATTTAGAATCAGATCAGGTTTGGGATCCTGACTCTTATTAACTGTGACCTCAGGAGAGTTACTTTCCCAACTATTAGAATGAGGAATAATAACACAGTACCTGCCTTTTAGGTTGTTCTGAAGATGTATTTACTAGTGGAAAATTAGTACTGTTGCCTAATTAGACATGCTACTAGATTTGATGCCTGGTGCATACTAAGTGCTGAATTAATAACTTCTCTTTGAAAGTTAGGTAATGAATTTGGATAAGCAGTTGGAAAAATTCTAAACTGAAGAGTAGGAGGAAGAAAACTCTTGGGGAGGCTCTACCCCTTCCTGCAGTATGGAGCCGGGGTTTGAAATGCCAGCCTTAGCATTTGCAAAGGATTCTTCCCATCACCGTAACATATGGTAGCTGAGGCTATGGTCAGTGGTAGAACACATGCTTAGCTTGCTTGAGGCCTTGGGTCCTGTCCCCACACTAAAACAAGAAAGAAAACCCAGGCAAGACAAGAGGCCTAAAGCTACTTGTCAGGGGCTGAGCCTACATCACAAATGGGGACAGGGACTATTCCTGAACTTGTGGGCCTCACAATGTGCCTCTCCTGGGAAATAGGAAAGACTGGAGGGGCTGAGATGTCTTCTACCTGCTTTCTGGAAGTTGTGGGACCTTCATTTTGTCAGTCAACTTGCCAATCTTTGGCAGTGATTTCAGGATATGGGAAGAAGTTAGAGGCATTCATTTACAGCAGTAGGAATTTGAATCAGGACATTTGAAGAACATAAGAACCCTGGAGTATAAAAATGCCACACTGACTGCACTCAGGATTCCTCTAACTCTGACAAGGGCATCATGAGACACAAAGACCCAAACATCTTCCTTGAGCTCCTTGAAACTATCAGGAATGAATTTATTTGTGACTTTAGGAACTGCAATATGCCTTTTCAGACTATCTCACCTATGGGGATGTCACATACACATCTTTGCCTCCTTTTAAAGAGAAAAATGTTGTTAAAAACACACCACTCCTAAGCTTCAAGTGATGCTCTTCTGCTGGAATACTGGAATGCCCTTCCATTCCTGGGTAGTCTTTGTCACCAGTAAAGCTGGAGAAAACCAAGATATTCTAGAGTATCTTCCTTGCATAAATTTCTGCATAAGCAGATTGAGGATCAGAGAGGTAAAGTGACTTGTCTGTCTCACACTTACAGAGTGGTATGAGAGAGAACTAGAAATTGCTGTAGATTTCTGGTCAAGGAGACTGGTTTATATCTTTGTGGGTGGTTCTGGGGGTGAGCCGAGGGCCTTCACACTGAGCTACATCCACAGCCCTTTTTGTTTTATTTTTTTACATTTCTTTTTTATTTAAAGAGAAAAAAAACAGAAAAAAGGTAGAAATATTACAGAATTTCAAGAAAAGAAGATAAACTAAGAAATCACTAGTTGATAAATTACATATTGTTCTTTTAGAAATAGTTTTTCAAGTTACAAAATTAAAGCACACAAAGTGGACACTCAAACAGTGAGAGTTATTTTATTTTTTAAACTTAGATACAGGATCTTGCTAAGTGGCTAACTTGTCCAGGCTGGGCTCAAACTTGCAGTCCTCCTGCCTCAGCCTCTTAGAGTGCTGAGACTACAGGTATACACTGCCACACCTGGGCCAATTTATGCTCCCCCAAGCCAAATGGTATCTACTTTTGTTTTTACTTTTCTGGTTTTTGTTTGTTTGTTTGTTTGTTTTTTAGAGGCAGGGTCTCCTTGTGTAGTCCATGCTGTCCTTGAAATCACTGTGTACCTGAGAGTGGCCTCATACATATGGCAATCCTCCTGCCTTGGTCTCCTGAGATTACAGGTGTATGCCACCATGCCCGGCAGTTTTAGTTTTCTTGGCCTTCTCCATTGCTGTATTCTCTCTTCCCTCTCCCCTGATTTCTTTTTTTTTATTTAAAGAAAAAAATGAAACAGAAAGAGGGTAGAAATAATACATAATTTTAAAAAAAACAGTAAGAAATCACTAGTTGATAATTACATATTTTCCTCCTAGAAGTAGTTGTTCAAGTTACAAAAGTAAAGCCTACGAAGTGGACATTTAAACAGTGAGACTGCAATCAGCTCTGTTCATCTATCCAACAAAAAACTTAGTGTTATGGTCATCAATCCTACACAAACATGCATGCAGTTATATCCTTTAGAATACTTTCCTTCCTTTCCTCTCTTTTTTTACAATAACTATAATCAATTCTTGTAAACTTTGGAAGTTCTACACATGTATAAGTCTCTACATGCATACCTAGGCTTTCTGTATTAGAGGGAAAAACAAATCAAAACAAGTCAACAATACAAATTCCTAGAGAAACATGAAAGGACATATAAAATTACAATACTAGGTGATCTATGGTAGTTACTATGATGTCTTTTGTTGTTTTCAATAAAATTGTCTATATCATCAGGCATAGTATAATTAAACATAGAAGTACAAAGCACTATTAATAAAAACCAAACATTTACCCTGATTACTTTTAATTCTCTCTCTATATAGGCACAGTTAGCAGCTACATCAAAGTGGCTTGTCAGATGCAGGGACAGGAGTATAAGTATAAATCCTTCCTTTTGGGGGAGTCAGCCACCATCCAGGAAGTATAGTGGTAGATACCTTCCTGTCAGGCACCAGTGAGAACAGCTGGAGTTCTCTCAGTGCTGGACTGAGCTGGATAAATTTAACCTGTGGAAGGGGCAGTTTCTAGGCTAAGTAGGACAAGACTGGCTACCCGATCAGGGCCAGCTTTGGGGAGCACTATGAGGAAGGAGTTAGACCAAAGGTAGTTGGATGCAAAAGTCATTTCAATTTTTTTCTTTTTGGTACTGGGATTAAACCCAAGGCCTTCACACTGAGCCACATCTATAGTATTTTAAAAATTATTTTTGAGGCAGGGATCTCCTTAAATTGCTAAGTTGCCCAGGCTGGGCTCAAACTTACGATTCTCCTGCCTCAGCCTCACAGGGTGCTGGGGTTACAAACATGCACACATTTCATTTTTTTCCAGAAAAATGGATTGAGTGCTTCTTATGTGCCAAGTATCAACTAAGTGCCAAGGATACCACCATGATTGAGAGGCACAGTCTCTGTCTTCATGAAGTTTACAGCCTAGTGAGAGTGAAACATGGTGTTCATTGGCTTGCTAGTTTTTTAAACACATAAATGATTTCTCCTCATGGGTCTGTCCTCCATCAGGTTTGGGTCAGGATTGGGGTCCCTCTGGGACCTTTGAACTTTGTGTTGTGGTGGAAAAGCAGTACTGAACCTTGGGCTTGGGCTTAACCAGTGGTTTCTTGGTCAGTGTTTAACAACTAGCTTTCTGGGAGGGTGTGTGTGTGTGTGTGTGTGTGTGTGTGTGTGTGTGTCTAAGATCATTATACATTTTACTGATATAAGGAATATATAAGGCTGTTATGGATTAAAAACTGGTGGTCAACTTAACACCACCTGAATTAAATCAGCATGGAGCTGAGTGTAGATGTTCCACCTGAGGAAAGTTGCCAGCATAAAAGGAGACCTGGAGAAGATGAGGGAGGCGTTCTGGGTTTCTCTAAGTGTTGCTGTTTGAGTCATTGGTTCACTTAGAGGAGCTCGTCATGACTAGCTTCTGTAGTATGAGTTCGATCATTGCCATTGGAGGAGCTTGGGACCTTGTTGGTGAGAGTGGCTGTGGTTCATTTTGGGGGAGCTCTGGTCCTTACATCAAGCATCGCTTCCTGGCTCCAGAGGGGAAGATGTGTGCTGTTTAATCTCCAGGACAAACTTGTCATGCTGGCTTCCTGGCAGATACTTCACTGTTCTTATTGTTGGAGGAGCTCAGGACCTCTGTGTCACTGAGGATGGCTGTGGTACTTTTCAGGGCTGCCCTGGTTCTTATTTTGAGCATGATTTCTCAGCTGCAGTGTAGAACCCTCAACCTTTAGCACAGCTCCTTCACCCCACTGGCATAGACTAACTAGCTTCCACCACTGACCTTTGGGCCTTCCCAGCACAGATCTGTAAAACAGACTTGGCATGACTCCTTCTCATGGGCTCTAGACCACCAGTTGGACTTGTGGGAGGCATTGTCATGGGCTCTAGGTCTTCATCTGGACTCATGCAGGACACTACCCTGGGCCCTTAGCTGAATATTCTGTCTTTAGTGTTGACAGATTTCCTGCACTTTCTGTGTTTAACTCTGGATGACCATCATAAAATAATATTATAAATTCTGAGACCTGATTCTAATTATTCTCTTCACAACCCCTGACTACAACAAAGGGTGAGGCAGGAGGATCATTCGGAGTTTGAGACCAGTCTGGATTACAAAGTGAGCTCAAGGCCAGCCTGAATTGCACAGTGAGACCCTGTCTCAAAAAGAAAAAAAAATATATGTAGTACAAAATAGTAAAATATACAATACAATTTATTGTAAATTCCATATAGCTAACTTATTATCACAGAATGTATTCATTTCTCTCTCTGTCTCTCTTCCTCCTACTCCTCCTTCTTGTTTTTGTTTTTGTTTTTGCAGTGCTGGGGATGGTACCTGGGGGCTCAAGCATGGTAGGCAAGTGTTCTACCAATGAACCACACCCCAGCCCTTTCACTGATTTTTGCCAATCTCTTATCTCTGCTAGCAGTTGACAAGTAAATGCAGTTCTGACACAAATGTTGGTTTTTATCTGTGTGAAACAGTGACAGCATGGAAACTTCATTCATTTGCCCACAATATGAGTGATTTCTTTGCTAAATAATTTAGAGGTTTTCAAACACTGTAGACTATTTCCACATTTTTACTGTTATTCAGTGTAACATGTACAGATATGCTGCCCTTTTAGGTTTAATGTGCATTGTTAGAAGTTGTCCCCATTACTTTTATAGGTCTAGAGAGTCAACAAAACAATTGATCAGATTCTGATTTGTACCATTTGCTGATTTCTGAGTTGTAAATACTCCCACCATGGCTGATTTCCAATTGCCAACTCCAGTGTCATATTGCAAAGAGATAGGATTGAGTGCCATTATTCAATATCTCAACTATACAGATATTACAGATAATGATAATGGACAATATCATAGATAATTTCAAAAGCACAGATAATAAAACATGGTAAAATGGTTAGGAAGTGAGGAGTTTGGAGGTATCCATTGCCTTAGTGTTTGTTTGTTTTTTGAGACGGGGTCTCACTGTGTAGTTCAGGCTGGCCTAAAACACACGGTGATCCTTCTGTCTCGGCCTCCCAAGTGCTGGGATACAGGCATGTGCCACCATGCCTGGCTTAGTTTACCTTTATTTTTAATAGAATTTCCTTAACAGTGTATTTGTGTTTTGGTAGTTCTGGGGATGGAACCCAAGGCCTTGCACATGCTAGGTGAATGCTCTAATACCAGATTATATCCCCAGTGATTCCATGTATTCAAAAACAATAGCTGTGTCTAACAACTGGCTCACAAATTTTCTGAAAATGTAGCATCTAGCTCTTATGGGCCAGAAGGAGAATGCAGAACCTGTAGATCCAACTCTATTTCCAGGGCCTGGATGACCTTTGTCCCTACTCCTGCTCCACTTGGACACTCATTCAGGACCCCCTGGGCAACATGTCAGACAGGAGCCAGGATTCTAGAGCTAACCCTAGCTAATACAAAAGTTTCATGGCCATCTTAAATGAGATCTCTGGACATTGATTGGCAACAGTGGCTTTTCCATGGGTAGGTGGCATCTTTCTGCCTGGGCAGGGATGGAAGAGAGCCAGAGACACTTGCAAATCTGGAAGGCACATCTGGCAATCACTCAAGCCGGAAGGAAAGATGGAGGAGTAAAACTGGGGTAACCCTGGCTCAGCACTATGTTCCCTTTGCCCTGCTCCAGGCTGAGCTGTAATTGATAGTTGAATACTTTCTAGAAAGGCTGGAGACACTGGGCACTGTAGGTCATGTGGGGTGAGTGTCACATAAACCCTTCTTTTTGCCTCCAGGATGTTACTCAGGGTCTTGGAAGCCACTCCCGAAGGTGATCCAATGTTTGCTTGTGTATCCCACATTTTCAGCCCTGTTTCCTTTGTAGCAGCACTGGAGGCAGTTGAATTTTGGATCTGTGGGTGAGCCTCTTGCTTATTAAGCCAGGAAGGGCCTGACCTTTGCTGGTCACAAGCCAGCCCAGGCTTCAGCCATCCTCTGCATTCAGGCAAGCTATGAACTTTGTCTCCTTTTGGGCCACATATACTTGTCACTTCTCCTTGAGTAACTTCTGGGCAACTTATCAGGTGCAACTTCTCTGATACAGTCAGCACCATGTTGCAATGTACTGCCCCTATGTCATTGCCCAAATGGGTATCCTGTGTTGGCATCTAGGCTGGCAGCTGCGCAAGAGCACACCCCCCATACACTCACTACAAGACCAGTCCTCAGTGACGATGAATCAATGAGTACCAGCCTGGCTGACAGTCAAGATTTCTTCCTGGAGAAACAAAAGCACAGTGTGGTGCCTGTGGGACACCCTAATCTTGTACAAGGAGTGCCCTTTATCCTGGCTAACACTTGGGGGGAGGAGAACCTCATCACTACCACCCCCACATGCACACATGCACAGGTGTTTATCAGTCAGATATTTGTTCTATAACCAGGAAGTTCAGATGCCAATTGCCCTCCCAACCCCTCCACCCCCTGGCACCTCCCAAGGCTGTTGAAGTGCTGACAGGGAGTGATTTGCTCTTGGCATCAGCCTGGGAACATCCTGTATGGCCACCGCCAAGAGGGTGGTGCTGCCCTCTCTGTAATCCAGAGGCTGGGAACTGACCAGGGTGAGGACACAGGCATTAAGAGTTCAATGCACTAGGAAAGGAAGAAGCACAACCTGGGCAGAATCACAGGCTACCCCCCCCCAGTACATGCTTACCTGCTTTTACACGTGTCCTCTGGCCAATACCTCCCCATACCTCCTGCTAGCACCTTTGCAGGGCTTTGAAAGAGCAGAACACTGCCAGGAGGTCTGTGAAAGAGGCAGAGCCACAGTAGTGAAAAGCCTCTGGGCCTGTGATTCCTGCCTATTGTCCTTACAGGTCTTGATAAGGAAGATTAAGAAGGCATTGTAAAACTACTGTACAGGAATGCTCTGTGCCTGTCTCCAGATGAACCCACACCTTCCTTTATCAACAAATCCTGGGCTGAATGACCTTGTGAGCCACTCAGATTGGAAAGCCTGGTGTTTGCACATGTGCATGCATGTGGGGGTGAGTGCATTAGGATATTAATGCTCTGTTTCCTGGCCACGCTTTGCTCTTGTGCTCCAGAAGTACCCCCACAGTTGAGTGCTTCCTATACAGCCCCCCCACCTGGATATCCCAGAAATAACTCAGATTTAATATACCTAACAAAATATGTCATCATTTGCTTCCCCCTTCAGCCCAGGGGCATCCTGCCCCCCCATCCCTTTCTCAGTAAATGACTCTGCCACTTAGCTATTTGGCCAAGCAGGAAACTCAGGCACACCCTCACCTCCCACCTCCAAATGTCCATCACCATGTCATGCCTGTTCTCACCTTCATATTTTTGCTTTATCGGTAGAGCCCTACAGTCTTCCACACGCACTGCTGGAGGTCAGGACACCATAATGAAGGGCAGCCACAGCCACTGATGAACTTTCTGGACTCCAGTTCTCCCATCCTCCCTAGCCACCTTCAATCTAGTCTCAACCTTGTTGACAAGCCAGTCCCAAAGGATAGGACTGAGGCAGCAAGAACAAAGCCTGCCTGACAAATCATTTCTGGGAACGTTTACTGCCATGTCAACTCATTCATGGCCTTAGATTGTGTGATTTACCCTGCTGGCATCAGTTTCCTTCCTAGGAAGGAAAGATGTGAAGGGAGTCAAAAGAAGTTCTGACACCCATGGGGAAGTTGGGGAAGGCCCAGAGTAGGGTAATGCACACATCAACAGTACCAAAGGGGAGCCTCAGGATTTGGGGGACATGGCTTCCAGAAAACCAGAAGGTGAAGCACAGAGTGGGCCCTGATGGACAGTCCAGGAGAAAGCACTATCCAGAGGAAAGCAGTGCCCTGGGGAGAGGACAGGTCTTGAGTCAGACCTGCCAGTTCCTGCCATGCCTGGGCTTCCTCCCAGGATCTCTCTGGGAGTCTCAGGAGGAGAAGTCACAGCTCCCACATGTCATCTTTAACCTGCAGAGATAATGGAGCCCCCATTTGGTCCCTGTGTGGGTATCAGGGTGGGTCCTGATCTTCCCTGAGTCTAAAAGGAGACTTTCCCCATGTAGGTAAGACCTTACGACACTGTCTTTCCGACCCTCCTTGAGCCCAGCTGTGGAGTCCTCTGAACCACTTCAGTCCTGTAAGGCAAGGTGGGATCCCACGCCCGAGTATGGCTACCAGGGCCATCTCCAGGGCTTGACTCCAACTTATCCTCAGGATGCTGACACCACTGGACTTATTAGGAGAGACTACCATATCTCATTCGTCTTTGGAGCTCTAGCCTAAAGTGTCCCCCAAACATAGCAGACACTCAGAAAACAGCCATTCATCCAACTTGCAAGCTTCCCATCTTCCTTTGCCCTTGCACTTCTCCAAGGCCAACCCGTTTCTCTGCATTCAAGTCCAGATTCTGACCAAAGTCCGTGAGTCTCTTCTCCATCTGGTGCTTTCATTTCTTACCACTCCCTCCATACCACAACCCTCTGTGCCCTATTCTGGCCTTGCATGTGTATGTGTCACTGGGTATTGAACCCAGGGCCTTTGCACTAGCATTTTTTGAGACAGGGTTTCATTAAGTCACTGAATTGCCTATGATAGGCTCAAGCGTGAGTTCCTTCTGCCTCCGCCTCCCACAGTGCTGGGATTAAAGGTATATGCTACCATACACATATTTTTAAAGATATAGATATTTACACACTCTTGTATACATGTATATACATTTTATATACATACAGTATATGCATTTATACATTGTATGTATATACATCTTATATAAACACATCTATACATTTGTTATGTAAATATGTATATTCTGTATAGACAGTTTATAAGTATATTATGTACACACATACTTTTTCTTGAACAATTTGAGAGTAAATTGTATATGGCATGGTTCTTTGCCTCTCTATTTCAGTGTGTATTTCCTAAGAATAGAGGTATCCTCTTACATAGCCAGTTATGTAAATTATTAATTTATAAATGCAACACTTTACTGTAATAACAACACTTTACTGTTCCTTCTGTAGTTTCATCTGCTTTTTAGGACAACCCCCACCCCAGTACTGAAGCTATTCTAGGGTCAGATTTTGCAGTTAGTTATACTTTCTATTCAACTTTCTTTCATCTGGAACATTTCAATTGTACGCATTTTTTGTCTTTTATGACCTCAATTTGTATGTGTGTGTATGTAGTACTGGAGACTGAACTCAGGGGCTAATGCACACCAGGCAAGCGCTCTATCACTGAGCTGTATTCCCCAGGCCTTTTAATATTTCTTTATGTCTTGCTAAATTTCCCTGACTGGCCACAAGTTTGGAATCCTCCTGCCTCAGCTTCTGTAGTAGCTGGGATTATAGTGTGTGCTATCTTGCCTGGTCTAATGTGGCACCTTATTTGCAGATACTTGATATATATCCCTCTGTCATTGGTGATATTAATTTTGATCACCAGTTAAAGTTAGTGCCCCATTTCTCTACTCTTCAGATATTTCCCCCCTTCCTTGGCACATAATGAGCAGTTTGTGGGTGATATATTAAAATCATATAAATATCCTACTTCTCATTAAAATTCCCTTAGATTCATTATCCACTAACATATTTCTCATCAGATCTCATGTTTTGTGTGTGTGTGTGTTTTGTTTTGTACCGGGGATAGAACTCACGACCTCGTGTTTGCCAGGCACTTATGCCACTGAGTTAAATCCCCAGCCCTGGATCCCATGTTTTAACAGCATTTGTAAAACATATTTCCAGCTCCCATGCTCCCCCCACCCACACTTGCCAGGTGGCCATGTTGCACCACTCTTGCTTCTCGGCACTGCCAAGTACTCTTGACAAACACCCACTTATCCTTCAGTTTGGGTTGCCACAAATGATGGCATATGAGTGCAGGGAATGCCATTCACACTGGAGGCATGCCCTGTAGAAGCTGTAGGCCTGGATTTATGTGGAACTTCCTTTGGGACACTTTCCCAGATTTCTTCAATGTCCATGACTATTCTTCCTTCTTTGCTTCCAAAGCTTTGTCTGCTGACTCCTATTGTCTTTGTCACATTATATTGTAATTGTCTTCCTACTTCTTTGTGCCCCTTGTTGGGATATAAGCTCCATAATGGTAAAGAGTTTCCCTCTATTCTCTTCTGTGTATTTATCTCCAGTACCCAGGATGGTGCCCAGCCCAGAATATGTGTTCAGCAAGTGTCAAATCAATGAAGGAGTTTGGTATCACAGCTAGTATATATGTGTGCACGTCTGTGTATGCATGCATGCATGTGCCACTTCTGTGGTAGAGGTCAAAGTCCTTCAGGGCAAGGAATACACTCAGTTCTTTGTTGAATCTCCTCTCCCTCAGTACTTGCTTAAAACAGGCACTCCACAAATGTTTGCTGAGTGAGTCCACATGTGTACCTTGTCAAGGCTCCACTTTACACTCTTCCCACAGAACTGCACTAAAGCTTGTGTGGGTGAGACCTGAGCAGCGTGGTGACACACCCTCAGGATCGCTGCTGTTCTGCATACCTGAACCCTGCCTCGACAGAGATCGGTGCAAAGGAAATGTAGTTGTGTGTGATCAGGGTGTCTGGACACCTGTACCTGAGAGATGGGAAAACCTGAGACTCTGAGGGCAATCGAGGGCTACCCAGGACCCATCCTGAAACCTGGAAGCCCTCCTGCATGAGTCTCTACCTCCTACAGAATGTCCCCAGGAGCCCTGGCAAAGCCAGATGAACTAATTTCGGAAGTCTTTCTGGCACTATCTCACTTTGAAGGTATGCTGTTTATTGTTATTACACAGAAGAAAGAAGCACAGAGAGAAGGCCCAAAATGAGTCAAGTTAGTGATGCACAGGGTGGCTCTGTGGTCTGCGGCACAGCGTGCTGATCTGGCTGGATGAGCTCTGCCGGAGGGCTCTGGGTTGCTGTCTTGCTGGGCAGCCCAGCGGAGCCACGCGCAGTCATGGCGGCACATACATTTGGGGAAGCTGAGCCCTTCCCCCAACCCAGCAGCCAGGGCAACTCTTCCCAGAAGGCACTGCCGGGGAGACTTTCCGTGGACTCAGCCCTTAAAAGGAGAGTTGGGTCCCAAAAGCAGCCCCAGGAAACTAACTCGATGTAGTAAGATGTTAACTGGAAATCCTGACTTTTCAAGAATTTTAGTCTGTCTAAGGGTTGTTCTTTATTCTTTTTTTTTTTCAGGTGCAGTACTGGGGACCGAATCCAGGTCTTCACACTGAGCTACATCTTCAGAACTTATTTTTTTTCAAATGCCTTCAAAAGTTTTTAATTCAATATATGTTTGATGTGATTTAATATCAAAGAGCTTAGATAAATTTGCATTGGTGTTTACTAATTCCTAACCTATGATCTTTCTGTGTGTAAAATTTCACGTATGATAAATACACATTTCAGGTTTGCATTGAGCCCATTTTGCCACATTATAGTTGTTCTTTTTTTGTGCTGTGATCTGTGCAGCATGCATTAACTTGTTTTTCACTGGAAAATTACTGACTGGAATCTTAATCTAGTATATCAGTGTATTGAAATGGAGCTTTTGCCTTCTATTTCCTTTTTCTTTCAAACTTCTCTGCCAAATAAGAAAAAAAAATATTTTCCCTTATTTTCTTTTATTTTTTGAGACAGAATCTATCTTGATCTGGTCTGGATCACCTAAACTATTTGATCTGAATTACCTAGGCTCAAAAGATCCTCCTGCTTCAGCCTTCTAAGAAGTTGTGATTACAAATGTGCCATCATCCCTGGCTCAATGGCCTTATTTCAGTAAAATGACAAAAAAGCAATTGTGACAATAGCAGGAAGACCATTTTTTACTTTTAAAGATTATTGTTTTATTGTTTTTAAAATGGGATATGGGGATGTTTATTGAATTTAAATCACTTCATGTTTTCTTTTTTATTTATTGACAGAAATAATGCTTAATTCTCAAAAAATATCATTTTAAATAACACACATGTTATCAAATAGTTATTTTTTCCAGGAATTCATTTGAATCTTGTCAATTACATGATTTTTTAACATACATTGCTTTGTATAAATTTTACATTTAGAAAGTACTGTACTATATGATCATTATTTTAAAAAGTTATTTGTTTACTAAAATATAATTTAGACAACTTTTTATAAAAAGATGTTTCCATTTTACCTAACTGGTGATACGTGAAAATAAGCTGTAATCCACCCATCCTCATTAGAGTAGTGTACTTCCTTTTATTAGGTAGAAAAAGTCTCTTTTCTGATAGTATAGATTACAGCTATTAAATAAGGTTGCCAGGATAGGTATAATAAATTAGCACCAGTGGGTGAGTTAAACAATAGAAATGTATGTTGTCATTATTTTGAAGTTTGGATACCAGAGATTGGAGATTGGCAGGGTTCTTATAGCACCTCCTCTTCTTGTCTTGCTGTTAGATATCTTCTTCCTGGGTTATTATATTGTCTTTCCTCTGTGTACCTGAGTCCTAACCTCCTCTTACTATAGCAATATCAACCATTTTGTATTAGAGCTAATTGTAATGGCCTCATTATAAATCAAATACCTCTAATGATGCTTAGTTACAAATATATTTACATTGTGGGCTACCTGGGAGCAAGAGATATACAAAAAATTTAGATATCTTAGTCTTTGAGTTATGAAGCTTTCCCATCTTTGTTTTGCTTTCTATGCAGTTGCACTACTGTCCCTCCAATATTAGTTGATTTCTTTTAAAAAATATGAATAGTAATTGTTTCTGTAGTACTTTGTGGACTGAAGAATACAATTGACATATTTGTCCTTATTGAGGCTTTCATTGTTGACCAACTCTTTTGCTCATATTTTTTTAAAGAAACGATTTCCTTTTGTAGGTAATTTATCATGAAATAATATCTTGATTTTAATGAAGTTTTTTTGGCCATATTACTTTTAAATTTGATCTTCTGTTTTCCTCTCTAATCTGACCATATTATTTTTGACTGTTCTATTATCCCAGTAGCATTAATCCTTTCAGCTTTTAAAGTTTGATTCAAAGCATATGAGTCTTTTGAGAGTTTTAAATCTAACCTATTTTGTGGATGAATGTAATTCTTGTACCTTTATTATTTAGTTCTGTTGAAATTTACTTCCTAATGCATGTATTTAACTCATTGATTCTTACCAATTTTATAGTTGAAATTCCTGCATCTTATTTCAAATTATCATTACATATAAATTTAGAAATCTCTATATTTCTGTATAATATTATGTAAATTTTTTATATTTCTTCATAAATGTATATTACATTAACAGTTAACCATATTTTATATAATTAAAAAGAATATTTTCTTAATAATTGCCATCAAATTTTTTTTCTTTTTGAGACAGGGACTCACTAATGCAGTTCAGGCTGGCCTTGAGCTCCCAGACTTTATTTTGAATTGGTGTCTCACTAAGTCATTAAGTTGCCCAGGATGTCCTCAAACTTGCCACCCCCTTGCCTCAGCCTCCCAGAATGCTGGGATCTCAGGTGTGTGTGCCACCGTGCCCAGCTGCTATGGACTGCCCTTAACTTTTTATCTGTGTAGGAAATGCACCATACAGTACAGGATTCAGCTTTTTCCCACTAGGAAGAACATAAGGGGCCTAAGCTCATTAAGGAAAAGCCTTGACTCTCACAGCCAGGGAACAGGGATAAGTGGATCTAACGGAGGAGCTATGTAGCATAAAAATTTTTATTTTTATTTTAAAAGTACTATATAGCACTTACCATATGTCAAGCACTGTTTTAAATGCTTCACCATCTGTTAATTCACTCAATTCTCATAATTGTTTTAAGGAGGTATAATTGTAATCCCCATTTATGGTGGAAGAAACAGGTGCACTGAGGTTAAGTGTGTAAGGTAACAGAGCTGATAAGTGTGGAATTGGGATTGCAGCCCAGGCCAACTGTATTTACCACTCTGCCCTGCCACCTCCCTGAGTTTGCAAGCCTTGTTATAATTGAACAGGACAGGAAGAGGGCCCCTTAGTCCTTTTTCCCTTCTTCCTTAGGCTTTTTCTATGGCTCAAGTGCAAGAGGGCAGCCTGTCCACTACTCACATTAGGCAGGGGTGAGAGGAACTGAGGTCGGGGGGGAGAACGTGAGGGCGGAAGCATAAGGATGCTTGTGGAAAAGGTGGCACAGGTGGGCTGAGGAGCACCATAATTCCAATTCTGAAGTGGTTCAGAAACCCCTGAACCACATTTGTTTGTTTTATCCTGTGCCAGAATTTGGAGATGAGTATGCTCTGAGATTCCCCATAGATGCCTTTAACTCTCACCTCGGGCAAAACTTCCCTGACTAAGAGCCAGAGCCAAGCTTGCTTGCTCCTGAATAGTGCAGGGAGGAAAGCTCATGCATCCGGGTACACTTGAGAGTTTCAATATAAAAGAGAAAGACTTTTCTATATGAAGCAAGGGCCCCCTGATGTCTTGGTAAATCTATCCTGAGAAAATGCAGCCAGAGCTGAAGCCAGACTAAAGTAAAACGTTGATAAATTCTGAAAATTGCAACAGGGGAGTTTAGGCAGCCATGGTGAGGGCCATACACAGAGGTCACAACACAAGCTAGCAAACATTTAGCCAACAAAGTGCTTTGCCGGCACTCTTTTGTTGGATGTTCTGAGAGGCACCGGGGCTGCAAATATGAAAATGCTGCCATTACTATTAAGGTAACAGACACTTATAAATGCACACATGATATCTGGAAGGTGGCACCAGAATGTGGTAACAGAAGTCACCTGTGGGTGGTTAGGGAACAGGGGTGGGAGGGTCAGCGCCTTGTCCCTGGGAGCCATATATGCCTGTGGATTTGTAATTGAGGCAGGAGATAGTGTGGGACGCATCCTGGCCTTAGGTTCATAACAGAGAGGATGCCTGCTGATTCTGGAATCTAAAGAGCATTCTGCTCCCACCATAGCCCCTTAATATCCTGACAAGATGCTGAGAAATACACTCCTACCCTCACCCTATCTCTTTGACCCCTTGACATGAGCCTGAAATATATGTTCCTGCCCTTGTCACGCCTTGACCTCTTGTGGGCTTTGGCACCTGTGCTGGCTCTGTCCAAGCCCATCTAAACCAAAAAAAAGTCCCCTCCCAACATGAGGGTGGAGACTTTCGGTTAATTGGAAAGAGTCCCTTTAGGTTCCACCCCAAACCCCAAGACCTTCAACAATGCAGTGTGAAACCCACTTCCTGCTCAGCTGCTTTTTTTTTTTCTTTTTGTGGCACTGGGGGTTGAATCCAGGGCCTTTGCACTGAGCTATCCCTAACCCTTTTTATTTTTTATTTTGAGACTGGGTCTAGCTAAGTTGCCCAGCTGAGCTTGAGCTTGGGATATTTCTGTCTCTGCCTCCGACAGTGCTAGGATTACAGGTATGTGCCACCATGCCTGGCCTCAGTTGTCATTTGTATCTTCCAAATTGTTCTGCATTTGGCATATTCAGTTGTATCATATGGGTTTATTGTTAGTACCAGCAATAACAAGATTCCAGCCACCATCTGCTGAGTGCTGATTGTGGGTCAGGCACTATCTCATGTGCGCATGAACTCAATGAAATCTCATGGCCACCTGTGACATGGTACTGGCCTTACTCCCCACATTCTACAGGTGAGGAGCCAGAGGCTCTGGCAATTAAACAGCTTGCCCTAGGCCATGGAGCTAAGAAGCAGTGGAGGTGAGTTGGGAACCCAGGTCTCTCTGATCCCAGAGCCATGCTCTGAACCAGCGTGGGCTTGCCTTTTCCACCAGACTCAGTTCATTAAGGGACTCTTGGACTTTTTCATGGATTCCCATCCCCCAACACTCACTCCTGGCTTCTTCCTGTGAGGACTTGCTGATTGATTTCAGACTGCACCACCATCAGGCCCTGTTTAAGGAGATGCAAAGGGTAGGGCAGCTATGAACTATAGGCAGGAGCAAGTGTCAACTTGGAGCAATAATCCATCTATCCTGTATGGGGTAAGGGTCTGTGGCTTCCAGGCCCACCTCATGGTCACAACACAATTCATATGCCTCTGGCGTTACACCTTCTGCTGATAAGGTGGGAGAAATGAATGATCTCAGTCTCCTCTTTGTTCAGATGATTGCAGCATCTCTCAGAGATGATCGTCTGTGAAAATGTCTATTTCCATGGAAATTGAAGTTTGCAAGGTATCTTATGCCCCCTTGTGGACTGTGCTTTCCTGTCATTTTGAAAGAAAAGAAAATACCTGTAGTCTGAAAATTGCTGGACAACTACTATTGTGTGAAAATCTTGCAGGATTGGGGGATCAGCTACTAATTTACTGACTGGGGAACCCCAAGTGTACCCTGGGCTCCTTTACTCTGTGACAGGAGTGCTGCAGTCAGGGCTCAGCACTTTGCTCCTGGGCAGTAAAGCACACTTGGCAGGTCTCTACATCTTTCTGAGCGCATAGCTTACTTCCTTTTGTGATTTGCAGTCATCTCCCAGCTATATTCTTTTAAAAATACTAAGGCCTATTTACTCTTTTTTCCTGCCATGCGTTTCTTTCCCTCCCCATTGCTACCATGGCAGCATGCCCCTAATTTCCACACTGTCGCACCCCACTCCACATGTGCATCTCCTGCCACTTCACTTTCACTCATGCCTCATACCACATCTACATTAGTCACCCACTTTGCATATGAGGCTCCCCGCTGTCTATAGGGAAAAAATGTTCAAAGTCCTAAATTTCCTGTCACTCAGCAATACCAGCTGACTACCTACTGCATATAAAGCACCCCTCCCAGTCTTCTCCTTCTAGAGCGGTGTGACCACAGTGGCTACCAACTCTCCTGTGGGTACTGGATTGGAGTTACATTATTTAATCTTTAGGACAACTCTGTGAGGTGGGTAGCAGGTATTATTTTTTCAGAGAGCAAAATGAGTCTCATAGAGGTTAAGCAACTTGCCTGAAGTTATCCAGGGAATAACTGGCAAGGGCAGGCCTCAAACTCATGGCCCTCTGACTCAACAGTCCTTGCCTTTACCAAAAGCTACCACATCAATCCCCTCCATCAGTCAATCTTTGTAGAGCTTCACCTGCATGCTGGTTATGGTTCCCGGTGCTAAGGACACAGGGAAGAGCAAATCAGGTGTGGCTCTGGTCTCCCCTTCTTGAGGCTTCTTAATCTCATGGAAGAGACAATGTTCTTGTTTCATGATCCCTATCCTTCTAGCTGGTCTGCTTGTCCTGATACAGTTTGTGGGAAGCTTTGATTTCATTTGGCTTAAGGCATTCCTTCCTGCCCTTCCTTCCCCAAACTCACATTTGAGAGCCTACTGCATGTATGCCAGTGCCGGTGCTAGGCACAGCATAGCATAAAAGCCACGGTCCTGCCCACTGTCCCTTGCTGCCCTCACACCTTGTCTCATGCTCTTCCTTCATCCAAATTGTAGTCCCACGACTCTTACCAAAACCCATTGCACCCCTTAAGGCCCATCTCCTATCTCACCTGCATGGTGGAGCTCCACCCCCCTCCCATCCACAATCATTACTCCTTTCTCTAAATTCATTCAACACTCATCCCCTGGACCATTCAAGCAGCAAGACAACTCCCTTAGCACACATCCAGTGTTCTTTATTCTTCACTTTCCCATTTATGTGTGGGTCCTATTACCTTGACTGCTTGCCTCATCACCCGAGAAACATCTTTATTCTTCTCAAGAAACATTTGCTGAGTGCCTAGTATGTATTTTAGTGGTGGAAATTTGACAAAACTTTGAGAGTCTTTCAGCTAACAGCACTTTCATAACTTTTATCATTTGATTGTCACAAAACATCACCACTTCCATTTTATCCTTCAACTTGAAAGACGTAATTCACATTACTTCATAGATACAGTTATTCTCATCATGAACACGAAAACACAACACACCTGGCTACCCATTCTCTGACCACCCCCACCCCACTCCCAACTCTGAAAGACATATATATGCAGGAGGAAAATGAGGCTCACCGCAGGGACACGGTGTGCCCAAGGTCACACAGCTAACACATGTGAGAGACCTTCCTTCGCAGTCTCTGGCTGCTTCCATTTGCCCAGCTTTCTCCCACGGGAGTGAAGACCCTGTTTATACAGGGGCTCTGCAACGAAGCTGGGGCTCATCAGTTGCTTCCATGTCAGCAGACTGTTTGCTCAGGTGAGCCATGCTGACTTCCGCCGACCCCGTAGCAGGCTCACAGGGACAACTGAGGCCATGCAGGCTGCGTGATAGGTGTCTCTTCTACCATTGCTGGACTCTGAAATCCGGGAGCCTGAGAGAGTCCTTGGGAGCCGCTCCAGCTAGAGGCACGTCAGGCGTCTGCTGGGCACTCGCCATCTGGCTAAGAGTGGGATACTGCTGGGGAGCCAAGGCTTGTCCAACACATCAGATACACTTAGCAGACCAGCCAGCACATGTCCAAGTTGTAAATCCTGTAGGGCTAGGGATACTTTGGCGCGGGACGGGAGTGTCAGAGGAGCAGGAGTGCCGGAGTGGCTGGCGCCATCTGGGGAGAGCGCGCCCTCTGCAGGCAGCTTCGAGAAGGCAGCAGCTGTCGGCTGCTGGGTCGGCTGCTGGGTCGGCTGCGCTGGGGCTTTCTGAGCTAGTATCTTCCATCCAGCTTGGCACCGTGGCAGCTTTTACTTGTCTTGAGATCCGCCACACTCAGGTTTTCCAGCCCTCTTTACCTCCAGTTGTCGTTAGGTCCAGCTTGTGGGCAGGGCATTTCCCTCGCTACTCACCACAGTCCTAGCAAAACGGAACCACCATGCTGAAAGCACCCCCTATAGTTTCCTGGGTATGGGCAGGAACCCCAGTATGTAAAAGGACAAGGTAAGAGAGCCCGCAGTCATTTCAGCAATCATTTACTCTGTGCCAAGCGCCTGACAAATACTAAATCCTCACTACAGTGCCAGGCATGTGCTGCTCTTCATCCCATTTTATGACTGGACAAACTGAGACACCGAAAGCTCTGTATCTTATGCAAGGTCTCTTTGTATCTTGCTAAACTGGAAAGAGGCAGAGCCATGCTTTTAACCATTACATCAAGTGCTTCCTTAATACTGTGACGCAGGGACAGTCCCCATATAGACCAATGGTTGCCAGCATGAACCAGTCCCCTTCTTCTGGGTCATCGTGGTCCTCTTCCTGACACTACACCCTCCTATGCACCTCCCTGGCCCTGTCTAAGTGGAAGTCCTCCACTTTCAGAGTTTTCAGCTGCAGGGACTGAATGTGGCTTGCCAAGTGCCTCGTTTTACCCTGAAAAATGGTGGCCATAGCATCTGCTTTATAAGGCTTCCAAGAACACTAAATAAATAATCCATGCACAGTTAAATGAGTTCCTGGCCCACAATAAAAGCCCAAGAAATGATAAGGAGTGCTATTGTGAGAGGGAACAACTTGTGCAAAGGAACAAACCCTAATTGCCCTCTGAGCAGATCAAAGAGGGTCAGATCCACTGTAGGGTTCTTGTCTCCTTTCAGCTTGGGTTGTCTTAAGAGCAGGGAACATTAGGCACAGTCCTAAGAGCATGTCTGGTCTAATCAGCCCTAATCAGTCACATGGATGTGTGCTTGGTAGAGCTCTAATGGCATCATCCTCAGGTACCCTGGTAAACATTCCTGTTCCTCTCCCCTTGCAGTGGCCTGAGTCATTTTGTGTGACAGGCAGTGTTCATTATTGTCACCATAACAACCAGATAGCCATCAAGCACTCACTGCGTGGCTTTGTGTCAGAGGCCCATGATCGAATGGCCAGCATATGTTCAGAGGATGAAAGGAGCACTGGAGATAGAGTCATACATGGGTTTCACACAGATGTGGGGAGGGTGTCACCCTAAGCCCCTAGCTCTCGAGTTCTCTGGTATGGACAATGCGGCAGCAGTATAGGAAACATGAGATTTCCAAACACTATATGCATGCCAAAAAATGCTCTTAATGATTTATTCCTGCAGAATTGTTCTCAGTTATGGAGGGGCTGGATCCAGCTGATTAGCATTCATTCATACTAATCAGTAACCAAAGTAACAATTTGTACATGTCATTAATTAATTAATTAATTAATTTCTCCCTCTAATGAACCTTAATCATGCATCTACTATATGTCAGGTTCTGTGCTCAGTGTTTAGAATATAAACAGGAACCAGATATAGTCCCTAGTGGAGACAAACACTATACCATGAAATAAACATGAAGATTCATTCATTGAACAAATAATTCTTAAACATCTGCTGTGTACCACGGACTGCTTTAGACACTGGCAATACAACCATAAACAAAACAGACAATCCATTTCCTGGAGGAGCAGAGAGAAATAGACTGCTTGCAAGACCAGAGGGAGAGCCATGAGTGTTGGCCGATGGGGTGCTGGAAGACTTTTGGAGGCAGTATGGGCTGAGCTGAGTCTTGAAGGACTATGTTCTGGGAGACACACAATGAAAGGGATGCTTGTGTAAAGTGACCACACAAAGCTGGGGAAGGTGAGAGTAATCAGATCTGTTAGAGAATGGTGAGTGGGGCTTCCATCACATGCAAGAGGAGCAACAGAACAGGAAGTATGGCATCGGGCGTGGTGGCTTATGCCTGTAATCCCAGTACTCAGGAGGCTGAGGCAGGAGGATCGTTGCAAGTTCGAGACCAGCCTAGGCTACAAAGTGAGCTCAAGGACAGCCTGAACTGCATAGAGACCCTGTCTCAAAAAGACAAAAAAAAGAGAACAGGAAGTATGGGTTACTGTCTTTCCACAGAAGGTGCAATCAGAAAAAATAAACCAGATCTTACTCCTCGGCATTTCCTGGAGAGGAAACCCTCGCTACGGATAAAGAGTTATAGACAGCCTACTGCTTCTGTGGTTATGTTAATCCACTAGGATCTCAGCCAATGGCCCATAGCTCCAGTCTTGGGCTTGTGGCCTGGTCAGGTGTGGTAGCTCACGCCTTTAATCTCAGCACTCTGGCAAGCTGAAGGCAGGAACACTAAGTCCAGCCTGGACAATTTAGCAATTCAGTGAGACCCTACCTCAAAATTTAAAAATAAATAAATAAATAAAGGGCTGAATGTGGCTCAGTGTAAAGATTTCTAGGTTCAATCCTTAGTACTGAAAAACAAGTCTGTCCTAGAAATGCTTAAGAAATTTAAACACAGTCAAACTTAAAGATAGAGCATTAGGTTCAAATAGTGCACAAAAGTTGTTAAATTGGTTGAGAATAAAAAAATCATCTATACTCTAAAAAGGGCCTTTGAACAGTACTTTGGTTATCACAAGGTCTATTTAATATGTGTTCAATGAGGGCTGGGGATTTAGCTCAGTGGCATAAGTGCCTGCCTTGCAAGCAGGCAGTCATGAGTTCGATCCCTGGTACCAATAAAAAAATTAATTTAATATTTGTTCAATGGATTTTGTCAGTTTATCCTGAAACTATCCAGCTTTCATATATTTTCAATATATTTCATGACTCAAAATGCATAGTTGGACAGGCTCACCTTGAAGATCTCTAAAATCTTGTCAGGGCACATGACCTCACATCATTAAGCCTCAGTTTCATCAGCTGGGAAATGGCATGTAATAACCTACTGCTCAGGGCTGTGGAGACAATCAGTTTCTAGAGCTAGACAGATTGAATGAAGTCAAGCCTGCCTCTGCCCATGAAACAATCGATCCCACCAGGTACCTGGGTGTGGTAGCTCACACTTGTAATCCCAGCACACAGGAGGCTGATGCAGGAAAAGTTCTGTGAGTTTGAGGCCAGCCTAGGCTATATAGTGAGTTCAAGACCAGCCTGAACTACATAGCGATTGCTTGTCTCAAAAAGATAAAAATAAAAACAAACAAAAACAAAACTAAAACTTTGGAATGAACACAGCACCAGTATAACATTTCAGTAAATAATACAACTCTAACAGAAAAGTTGATTTCTACTTTTCATGCTGGACAAATTGAGGCACCATCTAGTGATGGTGTATGATGCGACCCCAGATAAAAGCATGGAACTGAAATGGGAGTATAGTTCCAGTGGCAACTCATTTTTAAACCCCAAGTGACAAATAAGATGCTTTTACCCAGAGGCCAAAAAAACCCAAATTTCTCTTTCTCGGCAGTGGTAGGGATTAAATTCAGGGCCTTGAGCACACTAGCCAAGTGCTTTACCACTGAGCTACACAACCAGCTCTTTTAAATTGCATTCTATTATTAATTTTTGTCTTTTTGAGACAACGTTTCACCATGCAGTTCAGGCAGGCCTCAAACTCAAAGCAACTGTCTTGCTTTAGCCTCCTGAATGCTGGAATTATAGGCATGCACCACCACAACTGGTGTTTAAATTGCATTTTGAGGTAGAATCTCATTAAATTCCCCAGGCCTCAAACTTGTGATGCTCTTGCCTCAGCTTCCGTAGTAGCTAGAATTCAGGTATGTGACACTGGACCTGGCTCAGTTTTTATGATAATGGACTCTGGACCCTGAATCTAATGGTAAAAGTGAAAGGAAATGTTTTACTCAGTAAGCTGTCTATTCCCTGCAGTTTCTCTCTTTTGGGAGTGAGGTCACAGGTCTGGGTAATTGGGCTGGGATCTCATGGCTTTGTTGAAATACAAGAAGAGCAAAGAAAGCTAGAAGGACCCTAGTGATCACGTCCTGCCCCTGCAGCTGAGCAGCACAGCTGGGTGATGAGGCAAATTGGATATAATTTTGGCCTTTGCTCTCTTTCAGTGCTGTGAAATAAAGGCTGTGAGTGAGAGATTATCACTATAACCACATGTTCCCGTTCTATGCATTCCAAAAGGCTCAGTGGCACAACACCTGCCTGGCAAGCACAGGGTCTTGAGTTTGATTCCCAGTACCAAAAGAAAAAAAAAAAAGAAAAGAAAGATAAATCCATTACACCAGTCCTCCATGAATGAAATGAAAACAAAATGTTGGAACTATGAACCATCATAATAGAGCTGGGTGTGGAGGCACACACCTGTAATCTCAGCACTAGGGCGGCTGAGGCAGGAGGATCACCTCAAGTTTGAGGCCAGCCTGGGCTACATAGTGGGTTCCAGGCCAGCCTGAATTGCATAGTGAGGCCTTGTCTCAAAAATAAACAAAAGTCATAATATCAAAATTTGTGTAGAGACTGGAGGTATACCTCAGTGTATATGCTTAGCATGTACAAAGCCCTGAGTTCTATCCCCAGCACCTAAAAACAAAGAATTAAAGTAGGCCTCCAGCTTTATCCTAAGCACTGTACACATCTTAATCCCTTTAATTTTCACATAGTTTCTATGAGGATGGCACTATTGTTATTCCCATATTCCAAATGGGCAAACTGAGGCATGGAGCAGTGAAATAAAAGTTGGATAGTTAAGTGAAAGGAAAATAGCATTTGCAAATGAGCCCTCTAGCCCCAAAGCTCCTCATGAGTGAGTTCTGTGCAGGAAGACGAGGAGGAGTCTCTACTCTGGGCCAAGTTCCACCTCTACCCTGAGGTACAGGGCAGGCTCCAAATCCTCTCATCTACTCCAACTCCGTGAGCAGGAGCGAAGGAACGGATGGTGGATTTTATCAGAGTATAGAATCTGGTCGTCCTTTCGTAAAAACACAAAATACGGCTTTCGAAAATTTTACCAAACCATTTAACCACATCAATACATTGCTAGCCACCCTCCCTCGCCCCCTGGCTTGGAAGAGCCCAGGCAAGCGCATCTGTGAGGGGAAGCACAATTGGTCTCGTAGTATATCTGTCCCTCCCCCTCCAGACCTGGGCTTCTCCCCTTCTCCCCAGCCTACCTTTGGAGCTCAGTCGCTCAGACTACTTTTGAATTGCAAACACAAGGCCCTCCGGGCGACCTGATCTCTCCACAGCTGGTTCTATCTTTACAGCCACAACTATCTCCATTCTGAGAGTGACAACCTTAATGATGGTGAAACATCTCTGATGTGATCAGATCTCTCAAATCCCAACAGTGCTAATTCTCCTCCCTGGGTTACAAAAGTTGCCGGAAAGTGGCACGCACCATAGTCCCAGCTGCTCAGGGGATGGCTGAGGCAGGAGGATTGCTTGAGTCCAGAAGCTCCAGGTCAGCCTGGGCAACAAGCAAGAGTATTTCAAGAAAACACCCACAAAAATAAGAGCAACAGTTGTCTGGGGAAATGAAATCCCTGGACAGATGCTCACCACCCAAATAAGATCCCGCGTCCACTGCCCTTCCTTGATAGTTACAGAGATGCTGTGGATTAATAGTCTGCATTAATTTAACTCAGTTATGTTAAGAAGAATGTCCAGAGAAAACAAATGACCAATCTGTCACTTGAACAGTGTTTATATTTGTTGCTGGGATACCGGAGGCTCTTTTAAACCTTAGGCTAAAAAGAACACCATGCATTTGACCTTGTTCACTTGTCTACAACAAATAATGGCCAACATGATAGGAAAGCTCCTTCAGACATTTTGAGTGAAACACAAGGCATTTTTGTGTCCCCAAATTGCAGTGTCAAATACTTGTTCGAATAAATCTCAACCTGCGTACAGAAGTGTACATTACATGTACAAAGACAAGCCTTCGAAAAGACAGATGTTAATTATTCAGAGGTAAATCAGATCACCTTTGACCCAAACCCTGGACTGTAATTTTGTTTCTCAGCTTCTTGGTCTTGAAATTAATGCAAATCTTTACATTTGTAGTTTTACTTGCCAACGCTAACCTGCCCACACAATCTGTAAATCACTGCTCTGAGTCAGACACTATTCAGTTATGATTGTGTTAGATAATTTAAAATGTTCTCGAAGGATTAAATCACCTAATCCTGATCCTTTCACTGATTCTGCTTTATGTAAAAATCACGGAGCCAGAGGACATTTAAATTGGAAGAGATTTTAGAGTTTGTCTTCTCCCTCAATTCCTCCTTTCCTAGATGAGAAACTGAGGTTCTATGTTTCAGTGACTTGGCCCTAAGTCACTCAGTCACCAAAGCTAAAGCCCCAAAGAAAAGTACTGGTTTAGGGTTTTAATAAACCTAGACATCCTTGCTGAGTTCAGAAGCTAACCCTCCCCTGCCCTCCTGCCCCTACCCAGCCTGATATTCTTCAAGGATCATACCACTTTCAATCCAACTGGTCTAAATAAGATTCCAACAATTCAGCTACTGTTACAATGGTAAGCAGGAATTTTGGGGGCGATGTTAAACCTGAAACGGCTAATAACAGTGACCTTTGAGGAGGGGAACTAGGGAAGGGAGATGCAGAATAGGGAGATGCTTACTTTTCATTTTATATCTTTTCTTTACTGCTTGATTTTTATTGCCATATATACATACTGACTTTCTTAAAAACCTGAACAGTAAATTAGAAATTTTGCGCTCACAAACTTCAAAGAGAAAATATAATTTACTTCAGTAACATCAATGCTTGAAAATCCATTATATAGCACAGCCCTACTTAAGAATTTTTTTTTCTACTCAAGTATCCACAATGACAGAGGAAACTGAGTGGGTTCCCCCAGGAGTCTGGGGGCAGCGCCATAAATGGCCCTTAGATACGGGAACTCTCTTTGCAGTTTGTGGTTTTAAAATGCCTTCAAATTAATAGACTCTCTAGCATATTTCCATCTCTTTTAATACAAAAATAATGGCTTAAATGACTTACCATCCACGGAAACTGCCCTTCTGGGAAGACACCCCACGTTTCTCCTGCGGCAGTCCGGAGCACCCACAGCACACCGCCTCCAGTGACCAAGTGGAGAGGCCCCTGGAATGGGCAGCGCGGCTGTGCACAAGCTGACCTGTATTCTGGCTCTCTCACCTGGAATGAGGCTTCGCGGATCCTGTTATGCATTGAACAGTAACAAAACAACAGCATAAATTAGGGGGTTGCTAAGATTGTGTACCGTCAACGTTTGCATGAGCATAATGGACATAATGAATTCTATAGCACTATCCTGCACAGCTTGGAGAGATTAAAACCACTTTGTCTTTAAATTAAATTTCAGAAATCACTGAACAACAAGAATAGCAAGAACAACAACAACAAACCCCCCACCTCATCTATGTCAGCCACCCAATTGCACAGGAGGCACCACTTCTTGCTCTCTGATCATTAATGCCGGGTCCTGTGTTTATTTTAATAGCCGCCAGCTCAGTGAGTCCACATCTATTGTAATAACCATAAAAGGGGCCTGGGTCCTCTTCTGTTGTCTATGCAGCCCCAAGTGGAGAGCCTCTTATCCCCTTTCAGAGACAAAATCTATAACTGAAAAGACCTAAGCTGAAGTTCATTTTCTATAAATACTATGCAATACAGCCTGTCTAGGCTGCAGCAGAAAAAGGAGGATTCGAATTCACTCTCATGTAGGGCTCTACATAGATAAATCTTCACTCAACAAAAACAGGTGCCGAGTTATGGAAAAAAATCTGATACTGGAGCACATTCTAGATGCCAGGCATGATACTTACTGCTCGAAATGCTTTACCTTAGTACCTCTCACGTATGACACTCCTAAGAAATAGGATTGGCATTACTATGTACCCATTTCACAGAAGAGAAAATAGAGGCTCTGTCTGGGACATTGACTCATTCAAGCTTATACAGTTAAGTAAGCAGCAGAGCCAGCATTAAAATGCAGATACTTCTGATTGAGATCCCCTGAACTCAGAACTGCCTCCCGTGATTAGTTACAATGGTGACATGCTTAGTACATATATTGTATGGTAGATGGTTTGGGGAAATCAGTGATCGTTTGCAATAACTCTCTGAGGCAGGTATTGTTATCCTGGTTTTGTGGGTAAGAAAAACTGAGCCTTAGAGAAATGAAGTAACTTGCCCACCAGCACAATGAAGTAGCAGTCCTGATTTCTAGCCCAGGCCTGTTACCAAAATAAGTAGTATTTAGTTTTGTTTTGCTTTTTAAATCCTTTTGTTTAGGAAGCACTCAGATGGCATTCTCTATCTCCTAACTCTCCTGAAGGAAGAGAAGTATGATCATCAATCGCAAATGACATTTACAGAGAAACATCAAATGTCAACTTCATGTTCAGGAGAGAATGTGTCTCCTCCTCTTGATTAAAGCAGTTTAACAACTCATCTATGAGACACAGGTGCTTGGCCGGGAAGCACAGAGCCTCTAGGATCTCCCAGGCCTTAACCTGTGCTGTTATTTATCGGTCAACAGCCCTTATGCCTCTCTGTGTGGGATGTGTTCCTCAGGAATGTTTTATCTGTGCATATTAGCTCTATCATTTTTAAAACTTTTTAATGCCGTGGTTTCACAGACAGGGTGCTTTATTTTTCATACAAATACATTACAGGCAAAATCCACTGGATTTCTGAATCCTAATCAAGAGCTACAGAAATGAAGAGGTACTGTGTCTCCCAAATAAGGGCTTATCCAAAAGAAACATGAATGTTCTCCATTGACTGGAGTTACTAGTATGCTCAGCAAAATGCAGGTGCTAGCTCCTCTTTGGGAGGTGAGTTTTGAGGTCATTGCTCTCATTTGACAGTCTCCATAATCTTTTAACAGCACTGCAATCTCAGCACTTCATATAGGTGCCAGTTAATCCTCTGCTTTGAATGAGATTAAATAAAAATGGTTTGAGCCAGGTGAAGATGGATAAAGGCTACTGGGTGAAAACTGGTTAACCACAACTATCTTGTCACTATGTGGTGATGCATTAACAAATGCAACCGTTTAAAACTGAACAATTCACCTTGTACAATGGCACCTAATCATGAACACTTTTGTTGAACCATTCAGTTTGCAAATAGAAGCACTTGGCAAAATTTTTTGTTTGTGAACTCTGCATCAAATAAAAATCACCCATTTTTTCCCAGAATCATAGAATGAATTGAGTTTGTGAGCTGAGATACTACCAGAGTTCTTGGTTAATAACCTAGGACTTGGCAGTGAGTACATTGTACCTTTATGTTAAATGCTGGAAAGTAATCCCATGGTCTTCTCATTGACTACATCCCTAGCCCTTTTTAAAGGTTTGAAAGAAGGGCTCACTAAATTGCTGAATTGCCCAGGTTGGGCTCATACTTGCAATTCTCCAGCCTCAGCCTCCCAGTGTTCACTGTGCTTTTTGGAGAAAGAACATTCAGCTATCTATGGCAGCCCACAGGCATAGGCCACCTTCTTTCAGATACACTGGGCCCAATGTATACTGTCCAATAGCAGTACGTATCATTCTGCTAACATACTGGAAATGTTTACAGGTCACACCACCAAGTTATTCTTTGGTAATATAATGGCTGACAGTTTAAAAAGAAAGTTCATCTCAGGTGATATTGCAGCATTTCCTAAAAAAGGCAGCATTTATTTAAATGTAGCACTTACTCAAATATAAAGTATAGTTTGAATGAAAATAGACAGCCAACAAACAGAACTGCTTTAAATACTTTTATTTCTTCAAATTTGTTATCAGGAGTGACTGAAATAAAAAATATAATTGAGTCCCATCATCACCATGGAAATGGCTTTAAGAGAAAACTGGTCAGATGAATATTATTGCTTCCCATTTTTCAACTAGTAAATAGTTGCCATGATAAGCAGACAGCAAAGTCTGTTCGGAATGCTCAAGATGTGTTATATAATACAACTTGCCTGTTCACAGGAGGAGAAACCTAGGAAAACAACTTATGTGAACTTCTTGATTTCATCATATAAGACAAGCACAAAAGCACCACCCATGCCACGGAGAACATTGGACCATGCACCCTTGAAAAAAGCTTTGCCTCCTTCGTCGCGAGCAATCTTCCTCCAGCAATCAAGTGTGCCTGTGTACATGATGTCAGCTGTGAAAAACAAAGGCATGAGTTGGTGGCTAGAGGCTAGTAAAAGTCTTAAAATTCTCTAGAATAAATAAACAGGCCTATTTCTGAAAACTAATGTCAATTTTTGTTTGTCGTGCTGAGGGACAAAGGGGCTTGCACATGCTAGGCAAGTGCTGTACCATTTAGCTACACTCCTAGCCCCTAATGTTTTTTTTGGGGGGGTGGGTAACCGGGGATTGAACTCATGACCTCACGCTTGCCAGGCAGGTGCTTATGCCACTGAACTAAATCCCCAGCTAATGTGAGCTTTTAACACAGCATGTGCACATCAGCAGTCAATACTGAAACATTAATTCCACAGTTGGAGAACTACAGGGATATAAAGACTACTCATGGTCTTACCTCTAATGCCATTTAAGCACCCTCATTCCTAGGCATTGAAAGGGCCTGCTCACCAGGCAGGCAGTTGTGTAGCAGACACAGATGCTAACAACCTATCCCTCTACCTGAACAGACCACCATGTAAGGCTGGCACTGCTAGTCTGTGGCCACAGCTTGCCTCCGGTTCATGACTACCTTTCCTTCTGCTCAAGTGGAACTTACTTCCTTTTCGCCCTGACTGCATCATCATGCGACGGCGAACAGTGTCAAATGGGTAGGAAGTCAAGCCGGCAACAGCAGTGACTGTCTGTGCAATCATCCAGCTGATAATGATGTGAGTATTTTTGGGGTCTGGAAGCATTCCTGAAAATAGAAAAGAGGTACTTTTTAATCAAAAAGCAGTTTTAGTGACCCTCCCCCACAAACATTTCATTTATACATGAGCACATTAGAGGAGCCTGGGTTTTTCTAGCAATTAAAAAACATTACTAGCTCCTGAAATATTAGGTTGCCATAATGATTTTTAAATCGTCTCATAAGAACAGTTTCAAAACATAGCAAACTTACCCTTTGCAGTATCATAGATACCAAAGTAGGCAGCTCGGTAGATGATAATACCCTGCACGGACACGTTAAAGCCTTGATATAGGCCTTTAATCCCATCAGATTTGTAGATTTTAACAAGGCAGTCACCAAGGCCTTTGAATTCCCTTTCTGCTCCAGCTTTACCCACATCCGCTGCTAGGCGGGTACGGGCAAAATCAAGAGGGTACACAAAGCACAAGGATGTGGCCCCTGCGGCACCTCCTGATGCCAGGTTTCCTGCAAAGTAGCGCCAAAACTGGGTCCTCTTGTCCACACCACCCAGGAAGATCTGCTTGTATTTATCTTTGAAGGCAAAGTTGAGCGCCTGGGTGGGGAAGTATCTGATGACATTGGCCAGGTTACCACGCCAGAAGGACAGGACTCCCTGCTCCTTGGGGATTCGAACCACACAGTCTATAATGCCCTTGTACTGCTTATCAGCAGTGATTTGCTTGCTGGCATGCTGCACCTGATGGACAGGAAAGAAGCCAACAGGGACAGTTATAGGAATGGAGAAGGAAAAAACATACGTCAGTTTACCAATGCCCTTCAAGTTTGGCTCTGCTTTTTCCAAATCTAGTCTTCCACACAACACAGGCTGATGGTGTCGCAGGAGAAAGAAGTGATCCGCACCATCAGAGGCATTAAGCCTCCACCTTTCTAGGTAGGGAGGGGGACACCCTCAAGAAAAGACCTATGACCATTAGACCTGGGAGAAAGGTCGTTTACCGCGGTCTCAGGTAGAGGTATTAGGGCGAGATCCACGTAGGGCGCAGTCACCTTGGTTAACGTCTCAGGTCCCTGAGCTGCTTCCTTCCCGCTCCGCCCCCACTCATCTGCTGGAGGTGACCCAGAGGGCCACCACTCCTCCGCTAGCACGGGCACGCCCTCTAGAGCTGGAGCGCGCTGACAGGAAGGCAGCCCAGGGACCGAGGCGGCTGCGCCGGCGGACGCAGCAGACACACGCGCTTCCCAGCCCCGGCTTCCGGCGGGCGAGGTCTGAGAGCATCCGCCGGCTGGGCAGCCGCTGCACTGGTCCACATGGCCCCCGCAAGGCTGCGATCTCCTTGCCTTGACCTTGAGGATTCTGGGCAGGCCAAATATTGCTCCTTTAGCGGCGGCTTTCGAGCTGTGCCCTTGGCCCCAAGACCCAGGGAAAGTCTCTTCCAGTCGGCTCCATCCAATTTCGTTGCCTGCTTCGGGGATGCCAAGGCCCGATTTTCCTCATCTCCTCTGTCCCCAGCCACTTCCTAGTCGCAAACTTAAGGTCACCAAGGCACTTCGCTGAAGTACGCTTTCTGGTCCCACTCTGTCTTTCCCTGACCTCGCTTGCCCCAGGTCCAACGAGTTAGCCCCTCTATCCCTGGGGACACTTGCCTTCCGTGCGGAACCCACTCCCACTTCCTGGTTGTTCCCCGGGTCCCAGGACGTACCTGCAACAGCAGCTTGACCCGCTCGATAGGCGCTACCGCAGTCTTGGAGATAGCTGCAGCCACTCCACCTGCCAGGAAGTCCTTGGCGAAGGACACAGCAGCATCTGTCATGTTGGAGGAAAAGAGGAAGGAGGCGACTACAGAACAGAGCTAGGCTGGGAAAAGGCTTTGACTGGCGGGCTCTAGAGGAGCGAAGCAAATGGCCGGTTTATATAGGAGGAGCCGGTGGCCGAGTGGCAGGCGTCAAGGGCGGGCAGGGGCGGGCTTGGAGCCCGGCGCGCGCGGTGCTGAGTGGCTCCACACCCGGGGGAGGAGCGGAGAGGTGCGGCCTGGGACCGCCCTCCCCGCCGCTGGGCTTGTGGGGGTACTTGAGCAACTGGAGGAAGGGGCGGTTCCAGGGGCTATCCAGAACTTGGCCTCTGGAACTCCAGGGGCCCTCGGGATGGGGAGGAGGGGCGAGCTTACAGTGTGCCTGGAGAAAAACCCCAGCAGCAGGGCCAGGCCTTGGTGAGGTACAGTGGTAAATGGGACGCCCGCAGGGCTGGGGCATACCGGAAAAACACAGTAATCAAGATAAATACTATTTAGTGCAATATTTTAAAACAAATCGGGGCTGGGGGTTTAGCTCCGCGGTATAAGCGCCTGCCTGGCAAGCGCAAGGTTGTGAATTCGATCCCCGGCACCCCCCTCCCCACCAAATCGTTGCTTGCAATCTAAGGCCTATAGGCTGCTCGCCTGGTTTGTGAAGTTTATCTGGAGACCCAGGGCTGGGATTAGGGTAGGCAAGTGAATCAATGTCAAGTAAGTGCAGGAGAGGATTCTCTGTCAAAGCTCTGATCATTTGTTCACGAAGGATTTCAGAATTCCTTTTGATTCTTAAAACTAATGCACTAAAAGTCATTTATCTTAATTACTAAATTATTCGAAGGTGAGTGCCTTGCTCATTTTACCCTAGACTGGACACTACCCTGGAGCTGTGCCAATGAAGCCAGAGGAAATTGGGGGAAGCAGCAGGGCTGGGACACTGCCAGCATGCCCCAGATCTGGGTACAGTGTGCAAATACAGTTCGGCAAAATCCACAGGAAGGGAGAGTTGGCCTAACGGAGTCCAAAGCACCCAGCTGGGGGCGAAGAAGTGACCAGCCAGAATCTGGGCATAGAGGTTGTACCTAGAGATTTAAGAGGTTTAAGAATGTTAAGAATTGTGTTGACATTTGACTTCTTAAACCCTAAGCAAAGTGCTCTTCAAATGGAGAGATTACTGCACTCCAAAACATTTAGAGGAATCAATAGATTTAGATCAATGACCATCAAGTCAATGAACAAGTACTCACTGAGCCCCTTAATCCCTGAACTGGGTAGCTATTTGCTACACATGTTTTTAAAGCATGAGTGTTCAGTACAAGAGCAGATAGTGTAACTGCAAACTGCACATCTATATAATCAGTGTTTATAAAAACAAGGATTATGAAGGAAAACATGGACGACTCTCCTTGAGCAAAGAGCAATTACCTCCACTTTGGCTAAACTTGGCCCTATCTCCAAGTACTGGTAAGTGCAGAACTGGCTGGGCTATTTCTTTATCCCTTCAATTGGCTCTAAGCAATGTAAATAGGGCTTGTTGAGGTGCTGATGCGTAATCTTTGAAGCTAGGCAACAGTCCACAGTTGCTGATAGTTGAGCCTGTGGAGATGAGTAGCCTATGGCTCCAGGGCTGTCAACTGGATTCAAGCCTCTGGCTGTGAGATAGCAGGCTATGACTTCCCGGGGCAGAAAACTGCACTTCAGAGCTGAAGCACCTCCACCACCTAAACATTAAAAGCTACCTCTGTTGTGTTATGCAGATTGGTCTTTCTGCATATCCTTCCCTCTGTAAATTGCAGAGGGGCTTTCAAGCCACCTAGCTAGCCCAACTCACTGTACTAAGGGATATCCTGCCATTCTCACAGTAACTCATCCTCAAGCCACTCCCTTATTCACAAGTTAATAAAATCCAGGTTAGGCCCTGGGTCAGCATTTTTGTCCTAATGAGCCACTATCTAGGCTTCACTTGGGACTCCCCAAAATTATAAATTTTGGCTCCCCAAAATTATAAATGTGCCTTAGTGTCTTTATTCTCACTATGGATTGCACTGGAAGTGGTAGATTGGAATCAATTTATTGGAATTCCAATAACTTTCCCATGGGATTACAAATATGTACTTCCCAGACCACAGCAAGGTCCAGGAAAAGGCTCACTATAAAAGATAACTGTTGAAAACTGTAACTGCAGTAAAACCGTATTCCCAAGGCAAGATGCCACAACAAAGGCACAGGGGACATATCCCTCATTTTCCTGTCCCTCCCTCCCCTGCCTTCTCCAGCTCTTCCTGCCAGTGGATTGGATTCTAGGGTTTCTCTGAGATTGTTAGGCACTTCTACAAGTACACTTTGCAGTTTGTCAATCTTCCGAAAAACCTCAGCAGCCCAAAGCAATGGGCACAAATAGCAGATGTCCAAAGGAGCAATTATGAATCCAACTTTGTTGATACTGAGAGAAATCCATTTTCAAAGTCACAGTTACTTTTCCCCTGGTGAGAAACAAAAGCTAAAGTAAAATCCTATAGAGGGTTTTATTTGGAAGGAAGTGGTTTTTACAATGCACTTCAAAATACAATTAAAAACCTTTCTAGTTCGAACTTTTGGCATTCTAATGAATGCATTTTTATTCAAATGTTAATTACTCCTTGATCTCACATAGCTTTCACACCTCTGTTCTACAAATGGCCTTCAACTGGCCACATGTGATGCCCTTTTCCATTGCAGAACTCTTACCATTTCAAGTACTTCCACAGGTACTCTTTGTTCAGATTTCTTTTGTTTAACAACAAAAAAGATAAAATAATTATGCAGAAGTTGTCCTTGGCAAATCTGGGTGACTAAATGTAGTTTTACTTTAGATGAAATACAAGATGGATCATTTAAAAGAACTTTATGACAGAACTTGGCATTTTGCTAACTCCACCATGATCTAGAACTCTCCTAGTTGCCTATTAACATATATACTTTACAGTCAGATATTCTTTTTTTTTTTTTTTTGTCTTTTGGTGACAGGGTCTTGCTCTGCAGTTCGGGCTGGCCTTGAGCTCACTTTGTAGCCCAGGCTGGTCTCAAACTCTCAGCAATCCTCCTGCCTCAGCCTCCCAAGTGCTGAGATTACAGGTGTGAGCCACCACTCCCGGCTAAATCAGACCTTCTTAAAAGTGTCAAGATCATAAAAAACAAAGACTGAAGGACAGTTGGGAAATAAAGAAGGGTAATCGCTGGGAGTGGTGGCACACAACTGTAATTTCAGCATTCTGGGAGGCTGAGACAGGAGGTGCCAAAGTTTGAGCTCAGCTCAGGCAACTTAGTGACTTGTGAGAACTTGTCTCAAAATTAAAAAAAAAAAAAAGATTGGAGATGTAGCTCAGCACAAAGGCCCTGTGTTCAATCCCAGTACTAGGAAAAGAGAGAGACAAAAAGAGAAAGAGAGAGAGAGAGAGACATAGAGAGAGAACTGAGGGTTTATGGCACTGTTTGATTTTGGACCAGAAAACAGGTTTGATGATACCGTTTAAGTATGTTTACATGAGTTAACAGTAGTACCAATGCTAGTCTTACTGCTGTTATATAACATTAACTTTTGGAGGTGGTGGGTAAAGAATATATGGGAATTCTTTGTACAATTTTAAAAATTTATCTTCAACTGATGCATAAAAACAAAATTGTACATGTTCATGGAGTGCTGTGTAATGTTTCTATACATGTGTACATTGTGTAATTAGTAAACCATGTTAACCACGTTCATCTCCTCAACCATTTATCATTTCTTGGAGAAAACTTTCAAACTATTTCAAGCTATTCTAGCTTTATGAAACATATAGTACAGTAATACCTCAGTTCATGAACACTTCTTTTCATAAACAATTTGGTGGTCAAACAAAATTTTGCTTTTGTTCACAAACTCCACTTTGGGTGAAAACTCACCTGCGGCCAGCTTCCCCAACAGCACAAATGAGTCCGTCTCCCCCAAATCGTGAAACAAATTAAAATTCATAAACTAAGGCACCACTGACTGTATGTTGTTATCTATAGTCATCCTACTGTACAATAACACACTAAATTTCTTGCTCCTAGTGTTACAGGCAGCTGAGCTAGTTAGAAATATTGTAGGCAGTGAGACAGGGATAGACCCTCAAAGAAGCCAGCACAGAGGACCAGATGTCTGGTGACCTTGGAGGAGACACACACCTCTTGCTGTGAGCCAGATCTCAGGACAGAAGGCAAAGCAAATGCAACCACATCCTTATGTATAATCCTTAGGAATCAAGTTTGGATCACCTTGAAGTCAGGAGTCACCATTCCAATCCCTAAGGAAGAGTCACTGTTCTCTAAGAATGTCCACTTTCTATGTGACTCACTTCCCCATTTGTTCCCAATTTAGTCAATTTTACCTGAACTATTAATCTTATTGGCTAAAAATAGCTCTGTCCCATCTCATGCCCATCTACCTTGTGAGTTTCCAGTTTTCCCCAATTTTAGACCTGCCTCACCTCATGGTTTTACTCTATAAAAATCCCTACAAAAGACAGAATATCTGGCAACCCACTCAGGACCCCTTCTGTCTTTCTCAGACAGAAACTTTCTTTCTCTCAATAAATATTCCTACTCTTTTTTTGTATGTTTTGTCTTTTTGAGACAGGGTCTCTCTATGCAGTTCAGGCTAGCCTTGAGCTCACTTTGTAGCCTGGGCTGGTCTTGAACTCACAATGATCCTCCTGCCTCAGCCTCCCAAGTGCTGGGATTACAGGTGTGAGCCACCACCCCCGGAAGTTTATGGTAATTTGGATCCCATTCATCCACCTACATCCACCGTCCCCATACCCCCCCAATTTTCTCCAGCCTTTTTATTATCATCTCCTGTGAGATCAACTTTTTTAATTTCCATGCATAAGTGAGATCACATAGTGCTTGTTTTTCTGTATCTGGCTTATTTATTTCACTTACAATGACCTCCAGTTAGTCTGTGTTGTGGCAAATGACACGATTTCATCTTTTTTATGACTGAATAGTATTCCATCGTGCATATGCACCAGATTTTCTGTAACCCTTCAGCAGTTGAGCCACATTAAGGTTGTTTCTTTTTCTTGACTACTATGCATATTGCTGCTGTGAACATGGGAGTGTAGCTGTCTCTTTGACATATAGATTTCATTATATATATATATATATATATATATATATATATACCCACTAGTGGGATTGCTAGATCATATGGTAGATATAGTTTTTAAATTATTGAGAACTCTCCATAATGTTTTCCATTAAAGCTATGCTCACCAACAATAGGCAGTATTTTTTTTTCTTCATCTCCTTACCAGCACATGTTATTTTTAGTTGTGTGTGTGTGTGTGTGTGTGTGGTATTAGGACTAAACCCAGGGAATCATGCATGCTAGGGAAGCAATCTCCCACTGAGCTATATCCCCAGCTCTTTTAAAAATTTGAGACAAGATCTCATTAAGTTGCTCAGGCTGGCCTTGAACTTGTACTCCTCCTGCCTTAGCCTCCAGAGTGTCTAGAATTAGCTATTTGTTAGTTTTTGAAGTACTTGGGATTGAGCCCAAGAAATGCTGACCTCCATCCCCTGTTCTTTTTTAAATTTTATTTTGAGACAGGGTCTTGTTAAGGCTGGCTTTGTACTTGTGGTTCTCCTGCCTCAGCCTCCAGAACACACCTATGAGCCACCAGGTCTGGACTGTCTTTTTGATAATAGCTGTTCTCACTGGGGTTAAGTGATAACTCACTGTGGTTTTCATTTGTATTTCCTTGATGATTTAGCAATGTTGAGTTTTCATGTACCTGTTGGCCATTTGTATAGCTTCTTTAGAGACTTGTTTACTTTGATCTATTACCTATTAATTTTTTTTGTGGTACTGGGGATTGAACCCAAGGAGCACTAAACTAAGCTACATTCCAGCCTTTTTTTAGTTTTATTATGAGATGGTCTTGCTGAAGTTTCTTAAGTTGACCTAGAACTTGTGACCCTCCTGCCTTAGCCTCCCAAGTAGCTGGGATTACTGGTATGTACCACCATATCTTGTGATATTGCTTTTTAGAGTTCCTTATGCATTCTGGATATCAACCTCTTGTGAAATGTATCTGTACTAATTTTTGCAACATTTTTAATAAGTGTGGACATTTTAAAAAAAAGTAAAAGGAAAAGAAACCAAGAGCAAGAGCCCAGGAGAATAGAGAATAATATTCATATAATAATAATGATATTGATAATGACACTCATATCACTTCATTAAAAACTCATTCTTTTGGGCCAGGGATTTAGCTCAGTGGCCTAAGTGCCTGCCTCACAAGCACAAGGTCATGAGTTCGATCCCCGGTACCAAACAAACAAACAAACAAAAAAACTCATTCTTCCAGTGAGACATAGTGGGCCTCTGTTAGTAGTAACTATTGTGTTTCTGGGAACTATGTAGAATACAGTATACAACAGAGAAAAGAGAACTAAAACTGAGGCAGTGCCTAGTAATTCTGAAGAAAAAACCAGGAAGGATAAGCAGCAAAACTTAGGGCCTCAGATATTATGTGCCAACACCCAGAATATGGGTAGTAAAGTGAGTGTAAAATTTTAATACAGGCTGGAGAACACAATTTTATGGGTATTGTGTAAAATGACCATGTATATTTTATGTACTTTATGTATGAGTACTGTGGAAACTAGAACTTCTGGCTGACATCACAAAAAGGAAGGGTAAACCTGATTCTGAGAGACACCATGTAGCAAGAGAGGAGAACAACAACGTATCACATGAAAAGCATTCACTAGGAATGAAAGGGAAAAATGGAAGTTCTCAGAGTAGTGGAAATATATAAGCCAGCACTCAGATAGGTAAATAATATGGATAGTACTTCACAAAACTGTGGCAGAGGCAAGAAATGATGGCGAGGAACATAGACCACATGTAAATGTCTGCTAGAAGTTTCATTATGCTAATAACAACACATATGATAAGTTCTTGACTCTTTCTGATAATTACAGTATCATAACCATGAGAAGCAATGGGGTATATTTCTAAGCTGGACTTAATACTGACACTCAGTAAGGAAGATCTGGTCAGCAAAGTGAAAGTGATATCATGGAACAAATGACTGTACCATCTGGATTATTAAGAAAAAGAATGCTGGCCATGGTTATAGGTTAACTACTGAGTGTGTGTGTGTGTGTGTGTGTGTGTGTGTGTGTACACAAGGTAGATTTCAAAGGGATCAGTGAAGTTAAATATGATATCCTGGTTACACACCAAAAGAGAAAGAGAGGTGAAGAGTGCGAGTTCCAGAAAGAAATTTCGGATCTATACAATGAGAAGTTTAAGGAGATATATCTAATAAACTACAGTGGTCATATAGATTATTCTCTAATTAGTTCAGATTTTAAAAAATACATTTAAGCCAGCTGTGGTGACATAGGCCTCTAATCCCAGCTCCCTGGGAGGCTGAGGCAGGAGGATCACCACAAGTTCAAGGCAGACTTGGGCTATATAGCAAGACTATGACACCACCCCACACACACACACAAAAAAACTCAAAACACAAACAAACCAAAGAAGACATTAAAAAAAACTGGACATATTCAGAGAAGGCTATCAGGAAACTGAAATGTCTGTGAATCATGTTATAGCAGAAATGGTGGAACGAACAAGAGACACTGAAAGGGGAAAGAGCTTGGGTGGAGGAATAACATATAACTGTCTTTATAATTAAATGACTGTTGGGTAGAAGAGTACACTAGTAGATATTCTATGTGGAATTAACACTAGCCGTAGAAAATTCATGAAGGTAGACTTCAGCTCACTGAGAAATTATTTTCTCAAATATGCGTTATTTAAAGGTGAAATGGGTTACTGTACAACCTGATGAATTTCTTGTTACTGGAAATGCTAAAAATTGAAGCAGAATAGGCATTTCATAGGTACCCTGTAGAGGACAGTGTTATTCTGGTTGAGGAATAAATTATCCAGGGATTCTATACCTCTATCTTTTTTTTTTATATCTGTAAGCTTGAATGGATTTTAGGATCTGGGTTTGAGAATCTAGGGCAAAATAGGAAGAGAAAGGGAATGTAGCACAATGGTTATAGGAGGATGGCTTGTGGAACCAGACAGCTTGAATTCAAATACTAGCTCTGCCACTTGCTAGCTGTAAGCCTGGGCATAAGCTGCTAAACTCTCCAAACCTCCTTTTCTTCAGATATAAAATGGGGATGACAGTATGTATACTTCCAAAGATTATAAGGACAAGTAACTGCAATAATGTATGTATAAATCAGAGCATGGTACACAACAAACATGCATTGCATGTTTGGTTTTATTACTGTTAAGAAAAATTCTTAGTTGAGTGACTTTGAATTTTCATAAACAGTTCACTCTAAGTCTCTTTCAGAGGGATGTAAGCCAGTTCTTTGTCCTAGGTCCCACCTAAATTTGGTAACTATATCAGAGAGTACATGAGCAGGATTTGAATTCTGAGAGGCACCTGGAAAAAACACATCCAGTATTCAGAGCTGGCTCACATTTCCAGTGTGAAAGTCTAAAGTCATTGTTGTGTTTGTAGAGAAAGCAGTACGCAGCATTTGTGGACCTGCCTTTTTTTTTTAAAGTTTATTTTTACATTTTTATTAGTACATACTGATTACATTCTGGACCTGTCTTCTTATGCCTAGTTTTTTACTGCATCAACTTCTGGAACATTCTTACTCATACCCAGTTTTACAACATCTCCTACGTTTCCTAAGACCTTCGTACATCCCCTTTGCTTCCTGAATCAACCTCCTCAAAATGGCATTTGAATTCTCTCTTCCCCTGAGTTCTTGGAAGGATTTGATTTTTGGAAGGTTTAGAAAGTATGTAACAGATTTCAGTTTTCAGCTAAATGCTTAAAATGAAACAACAGTCTAAACAAGGTATTATTGTCTTATGGTGACTCTATATATTTGAAGTGTATATTTTGGTGAGGTTTTTACATATGGGTACAAATGTGAAACCATCATGATAACATAGTGAACCACTACCTATCCAAAAGTTTCACATGGCCCTTAGTAATGCTTCCATCCCAGACAACCACTGTTAAGCTTTCTGCCACTAAAGGTTAGTTTGCATTTCCTAGAATTTCAAATAAATGGAATAATACAATATATTTTCTTTTTGGGAGGGGGTCTCATTTTTCTCAGCATATTATTTTTTCAGATTCATCCATGTTACTGTATGTATCAGTACTTAATTCTGTCCTGTTTCTAAGTAGTATTCCATTATATAGATATGGCACACTTTATCCATCACTTGGATATTTGGGTCATTTCTACATTTTGCCTTTATGGGTGATAATACTGTAAGCATTTCTATAAAACTTCTTGCATGGAGGTAGGTTTTCTTTTCTGGGGTGTATATCCAGGAGTGGAATTGCTAGGTGATAGGGTAACTACTCTATATGTTGGACTAGTTGAGGAACTGCCAAAGGTTTTTCCTGATCCATTTTACATTCCCAACAGCAGCAAATGAGCATGTCATTTTCTCCACTTCTGGAGGCCTTTCTTTAGCTGCCATCTCCTCAATGAAAGCATTTTGCCCTAGAATAAATTACAAGACACTATGGCAGTTGTCTAACATAGTGGAAGGCCAAATCAGGAATGCCTATTCTGACAGCAACTCCCTCCCTCTTCCCCGATTACAACTCCCTCCTTCCTGTCCCTGTGTGCATGAAGAAAATTCCAATCAGCTCCTTGTGTGTCATAAATGCCTGTCCAAGCAACACATTTAGTCAAAGGTCACATATAACCCCCACCCCCATATCTGGTCAGAGGAGAAAGCCAAACCATTGCAGGTTGTGGGCACCTCTCCATGTCCTTTGAATAAAAAGGCCACTTTCAATTTTCTTATATTCTCCTTCTATATTGCACCAGAAAACTCTAACATTTTTGCGACTTAGATTGGTAGAGTTGGTCCCATTTGGCTCCTGGGAGTGACTCCCAGTATGAACTCCCCTGCCTATGAACCACTTTTCCTTCCTTTGGAACCTACTTACTTGCTGCCACTAGCCTGCATCCAACACTGACCCACCTCATTTGTCACAAGTGAGGCACCTTCCATGTCCATCCTGGCTTTTCTGTTTAATCTGTGGGCCCATGTCAGATAACCCATTGCTGTCCCTGGACAAAGATAGCAGTTCTCACATTCCTTGAGCAAGATAGCCCAAGGCAGAACTGTTACCATCTTGTTCTCTGGAATATCCTCCCCGCTGCCCTGCATTCTTGGTGACAGCCAATGAGAACGGGTGTTGGGACCTTCTTTATCACACTTTCAAAATAGGTGATGACTTCTTTTGATAAGTGTGACTCAGGACAATTTTCACATCCTTGGGGGTGGAAGCTAAAGCTCTTACCTCCAGAGGCAAAGTAGTCCCCTTGGCTCACCTCTAATTCAGTCATGGGGAATACCATTTCGTGTCCCCTGAAAAACACACCTCAGGGGTGCCTGGTTTGTAACCTTGATGCTTTTGGCCTAAAGAAGGCTATAAAAACAAAAAAAAAACACAACCTGATATTTTACTGCCAGGTGGCTTGGCTGACCTACCAGCTTAACAGCAGCTGGTGGCCTAAGGGTGGCCCTCTAGCCTTCAAAATTTATATTACTTGTGTCACAATGGCAACAAGTTAGCAGAAATCCCTTATATATAGGCCTTTCTCACTTTGAGGATGTCTTCTTATCTCATCCATTCATATACAGCAGCCCAAATAGTTCTGGCTCACCCTACTGTACCAGGAACTCTCCCTTCCTCCCCACTGGACCCCTTAGATGATGTGCCTCCTGTCTTTACTCCCCTCCCCATTTCCCCAAGCCCAAACTCTGAAGCTTTCTCAGTCAGAGGTTTCTGAGCCCCCTGTGTCATCCTCTCCCCTTTCCTCACCTCCAGTGATCTCTAACCCTTCCCTTACTTTCTCTCCCCAGTCTCAGATTTCTCGATCCCTACCACCTGAGCCATCAATTCCACTGGATGGCTCCTCTTCTTTTTATCCCTGCTCCTGTGTTGCCATTCTCCCCACCAGCTCACTATACTCAGTCTCTTGCATTTCAGCCACCTAGCAGGCCATATGGTATTTGACCTCCATCTTGCGATCCCATACCACGTGTTCCTCAGTAGCCATCTTGCTGCAGCTCATATGGAGGACAGCTGCCATCTTGCAGTCCTCCACCATCTTTTGACAGGTCATAAGGTAAATGGTCACCATCTTGCATTCCCTCATCATAGGATCAGCAGCAGCCATCTTGTTGCAAGTCACATGATGACCAGTTGCCATCTTGTGCTCCCTCACCATATCACCAGCAGCAGCCATCTTGTTGTGGGTCACATAATAACAGTCACCATTTTGTGCTTCCCTGTCAGGTAAAAAATGGCCATTTTGTGGTTGATTACCTGGCAACTGCCTACAGATGCCTACTGGGTGGTTGGCTACTCAGTGGCCATCTATACTTCCCACTCCACAGCCTTCTTAGCCTCAATCCCTATTCCCCCTATGGGAACAGGCTGGTCCTGAGGGACTAGTTCATATTCATGTTCCTTTTTCCTTCTCTGACCTATCTCAGATTAATCATCAATTAGGTTCCTTTTCTGTTGACCCACAAAATTATATTAGAGAGTTTGAATTTATAACTAATTGTTGATTTACATTTCAAGGATGTTTATGTGATTCTGAATACCACCCTCATCTCATAAGAGTGAGCTCAGCTGTGGCAAGCAGCTTGAGAAGAAGCTGATCCTAGACATAAAGCAAAAACTGCTGAGAATGACCCTGGGCCTGCTGCAGTGCCTGAACAAGACCGTAACTGGAATTAGCAAAATAGAGAAGGTTCTTATAAAGTACACAAGATGATAAAATGTATAATCATGGGCCTTAATAAAATATCTCACAAGCATACTAACTATAACAAGCTTTTAGAACAGGTCCAAGAGGCTAATGAAAACTTGGCTATGTTCCTAACACATCTTAGGGTCACCTTAAGTTTACTAATGTAAGCCCAGACTTTCATGAAGAGATAATTGTTATTAACTCTTATTTTATTTCTCAGTCTGTTCCTGACATTTGTGCAAAAATACAACATGCTGAACTTGGCCCTCAACCCCCCAGGGAGACCTTCTTAATATGGCTTTCCATGTTTTCAACAACAGAGATAAAACTCAAAAGGAGGAAAAAGAGGCACAAAAAAAAAGAAACTTGCTAAATATCAATCTGATCTTTTAGCAGTGGCACTTGGGCCTCTAAAGACAGGTAAACTGAAACAGGGCAGAGCTGCCCAAGCCCCTCCCAACTATGCTTCAAGTGTGACAAGAAAGGACATTGGGCAAGAGAATGCCCCAACCCAAAAGCTCCTTTGGGGCTTTGTCCCCCCTGCAATTTCAAGAGCCTTTGGAAGAGCAAATGTCCTAGCCACCAGAGAGTGGGTAAGCCATCCTTTAGTTCCTTGCTCTTACAGGAGATCTCGTTATCACTGGATTCATCACTATCTGATCTACTTGAACTTGCTGCTGAAGATTGACAGGGCTTGGGACCCACAGCCCCCATTAAAGTATCCTTCTTTGAGCCCCAAGTCTCACTGGAAGTCTCAGGCAAGACACTCTCTGTACTTGTAGACATGGGGGTGATATATAGTGTTCTTCCTGATTGTTCAGTTTCTGTAGTGAGTGTTGATGGTCAACCTACACAGCCTCTTCAAACAGGGCCCATTCCATGCAGGTTCCAAACTCTCTTTTTCACCCATAGCTTTCTGGTAATACCAACATGTCCCACAACTCTTAGCTAGGGATCTTCTCCAAAAACTTAACTTCTCCTTTACCTTCTCCCTCCCCACAGCTCTTGTCTTCCAAATACCATCACAGTATGCCTAAAACCCATCCCCTCCTGTCCCTTCTTCCCTTGCCTATTCAATAGTTTGGGACATATCCAACCCTATCCATGTTACCCATGCTATACCTGTTTCAATTAGTCTCAGAGATCCTTCAATTTTTCCTTGCATTTCCCAATATCCTATAGCTCCCAAACATCTACGAGGACTTAAATCTATAATCAAGCATCTTTTAAACAATGGTTTTCTCAGACCTACCCATTCACCCTATAATACTACCATTCTCCTGGTACTCAAGCCTAATGGGTCCTATCATTTGGTACAAGACCTTAGGGTAACCAATGATTCTGTTACCCCAATTCACCCAGTGGTGCCAAACCCTTATACTATTGCTCTCTCATATCCCTCCCCTCCACCACTCACTTCACAGTCCTAGACCTTAAAGATGCCTTATTTTTTTTTTTACATCCCCCTGCACCCTGATTGTCAGGATTTTTTTGCGTTCACATGGACTGACCCAGACACTCTCAGGTCTCAACAACTCACCTAGACAGTGCTACCTCAAGGGTTCAGAGATAGTTCTCATTACTTTAGCCAAGCTCTTGCTGCTGATCTTGCAGCTCTTGACCTCAAACCCAGCACTCTCCGTCAATACATTGATGACCTTCTCCTGTGTTCTCCATCCCATAATTTAGCCATGCAACATACAGCCAGTCTTCTCAATTTTCTCTCCAGTCATGGGTACAAGGTTTCTCCTGCTAAAGCCCAGATAGCTTCCCCAAAGGTCAAGTATCTGAGTCTCTTTCTTACTCCTACCACTCATTCCATCACTACAGATCATAGGACAATTCTTCAGTATCTCCAAGTGCCCACAGCCAAACAACAGGTTCTATATTTCCTATGTTTAGCTAAATTCTTTTGCCTCTGGATTCCTAACTTTTCAGCTCTAACCCAACCCATCTACAAAGTTTCCAAGGGCCCCTTATCAGAAGTCCTAGATGCCTCTACACCCATGCATGCCTCCTTTCATAAATTGAAAGAGGTTTTCCTAAGGGCTCCAGTCCTTACCCTTTCTGACCTTACCTAACCCTTCACTCTGTACACTACCTTTCAGGGTCACAATGCTATAGATGTACTGGGACACAAAAAGGACCTTCTTTTCAAGCAATAGCCAACTTGTCAAAACAATTATATAACACAGTGAGAAGATGGGCACCTTGCCTCTGAGCCCTTGTGGCTGCAGCTCTACTGACACAGGAAGTTTAAAAGTTTACATTAGGACATCTATTACAGTACACTTACCTCATCATCTAAATAAGCTTATTTCATATAGACACATCCTGCCCTGATGACTCCTTCTCACCTTCAACAAGTGCATCTAGTCCTCTCTCAGGACCCACCCATCTCTATTGCAACTAGTAGTCCTCTTAACCCAGCAACTTTGCTTCCCACCTCAAAAGACCACCATCACCATGACTGTATTGAGGTCTTACAGATGACTCCCACCCCTTTCCCTCACATTACTAGCACACCTCTGTCTTTAGCCTTTGATGCATGGTTCATAGATGGCAGTTCAACAAACACAGGCAAGCAAGAGATAGCAGGATATGCAATAGTTAACCAGTCAAGAGTCATAGAGGCTAATCCACTGCCACTTGGGACATCGTCCCAGAGAGCAGAACTTATCACCCCTACACGGGCTCTTACACTAGCAAAGGACAAAGTCATAAATATATTCACTGATTGAAAGTATACATTTATCATTTTACACTCCCATGCCATTATTTGGCAAAAAAGGGGTTTTATCAACTCTCAGAGAACCCCCATCATTAATGCACCTCTCATCCTTAAACTCCTAGAAGCACTGCAACTCCCAAAGCAAGCAGCAGTTATTCATTTAGGGGACACCAGAATTCTACAGATCCCATTGATCAAAGCAATGCCTTTGTAGATTCACAAGCCAAGTTAGCTGCACAGAGGCCTATCCTTCTCATCTTCTCCTGTTAGCCCGAAACAGTCTACCTCAACCTGATTATTCACCAGAGCAGCTACAATTAATTCATAGACCAGGTTACACACAAAACACCCAGGGATGGATTTTCCAAGGATCAGAGATTGTTCTCCTAGATCAGCAGGCCCTAGATATCACCACTGACTTACACCACTGTTTCCATGTAGGATCACAGACCCTATACAGACTGTTAAACCTAGTAGTTACACATCCTTTTCTGAGGGCTATCATCCTTCAGATTACTTACACCTGTCATCTCTGTGTTAGAACCTCTCCTCAGGGACACATAGTACCCTCTTCCTTCCCTACTTATCAATTTCATGGAAAACAACCCTGGTCAGGATTGGTAGGTAGATTTTACACACATGCCCTGCCACAAAACTCTTACCTTTGTCTCTGCCTTTTCAGGATGGATAGAAGCCCTTCCCACAACGAGGGAGACTGCTGATGTAGTTACTAAAGTCCTGTTCAAAGAAATCATTTCTTTCTTTCTTTTTTTTTTTTTTTTGGTACTGGGGATTGAACTCATGACCTCATACTTGCCAGGCAGGCGCTTATGATGCTGAGCTAAATCTCTGGCCCAGAAGAAATCATTTCAAGGTTTGTTTTACCACAGAGTATTTAGTCAGATAATGGTCCAGCCTTTATTTCTCAAATCACACCACAAGTATCCTCAAGCTTACACATCACCTGGCGCCTACACATTCTATACCATCCACAGTCCTCAGGAAAAGTAGAAAAAGCAAATGGCTTGCTAAAACACACTTCACAAAACTCATTTTGGAACTACACCAGTCTTGGCCTCAACTTCTGCCCCTAACCTTAGCCAAGCTCAGGGCACTACCCTGGCTCCTACATTTTTAAGCCCTTTTGAACTCATGTATGGTCAACCACTGCTACTCCACAATCTTCTTTCATCCCAAAGTCACTCTCCTCTTGCTGACTATATCCCAATCTTCTCCTTCCTTCGACACTTGTTAGCCAATTTTTGTCTTCCCCAACCCTCTGATGGGACCAAACCAGATCCTCCCATATCCCCAGGAGATCTAATTTATCTCAAGTCTTCTAAAACCACAGGACTGCAACCAAAGTGGAGTGGCCCCTACCTGATCTGCCTTGCAACTCCAATGATGGACAAGGTCACTGGACTGCCATCCTGGTTCCTTGTCACTCAAGCTAAGTGGTACCCTCCTAACCCTGATTCTAAACATACTGAGTGTCATCTCATCTCTTATCTCCCACCTGTCTTCGTCTCACCAAGGCCCCACAGCCACAACTTCAGGCTGTCATGTTGTGTTATCCCATTTGGTTCCTGAACCCTTACATTCAATTAGTTTTTTTTTTTTTTTTTTTTTGCTGTAGGACTCTGGTCTTTCCTAAAGACTCCCACATTTTAAGTAGAATTGTTTTCTTGCTGTTCTACATAACATCTATCTTAGTTCTCTCTGCTCTCAGGTGTTTAAATATGAGACCCCTGTGGGTCTGGGCTCTTGTCTCACTTATAGTGACACAGCCACAGCCTTCCCCACCCTTAGTCTGTAATTTCCCAAACATGATTCAGCTGCCAGGCCTTATATTTTTCATGCTTCCTATTCTCTCCAGTTCAACCCCTGGACCAAGAACAAGTCCTACCCATACTTTTTACTTTTACTCTTTCAGAGAGGGGAATAATTGCCTCCTGTAACTTCACCCCTCCCAACTCTACACTTATTTTTCAGATTCTTCCTCACCATAGCCCTGATGGAATAACACATTTGGATCAAGGGCACCTTTCCTTCTACCTCTCCTGAGACCTTTAATTATGATAGTGGCCCGCTTGCTCATAGCACCTTATCTTTTTATTTTCCCAATGTAGGATGTGAGCATTCATCAATGATAAACTCCTTGTCCTGGCTAAACACTTGGTACCAGTTTCTACATGGGCATGAATTGTCATCCTGTCAACTCTCCTAAACTCTAACATGATGCCCCTGTCCAGCAAGAAGTAATAAGAGAGAGGCTTTGCCCTTTTCCTAACAATAGAAAGATGGGAATGAAAGAGTTTTGCCCTAAACTACAGGACATTATGGAGGTGGTCTAACATGGCAGAAGGCCAAATTGTGAATGCTTACCCTGACAGAAACTTCCTCCTTCTTCCCCAATTACAACTTTCACTTTCCTGTCCCTACGCACAGGAAGAAAACTCCAATCAGCTACTCGTGTGTCACAAATGCCCACCCCAAGGGCCACATCTTGTCAAAGGTATATATCCCCACCCCCATATCCAGTCGGAGGAGAAAGCCAAACCATTGGGGGTTGTGGGCTCCTCTCCACATCCTTTGAATAAAATGGCCACTTTCACTTTTGTTATATTCTGCTTCTCTGTTGTGCCAGAAAACTAACACTCAGTGTCATTTCTTTTTGCTTCCCCCAGGAGTTTCTTCCCATTTGCTCCTTTGGTGGTCTCATTCAGTCCTTCCACTTTAAATGCCATCCATTTGCTGATGATGCCCAAATTTCTATCTCCAACTATCACTCTTCCCTTACCAAAAGGTTTATCCCTATTATCCTGACATAATTAATAATGGTGTCCTGGAATATTCATTTCCTGTTGCTGTTGTAACACATTACTACAAATGCTGGCTTTAAACAACATGCATGTACTATGTTACAGTTCTGTAGGTCATAAGTCTCAGTGGGCCAAAGTCAAGGTGTTGGTAGGGCTGGGTTTCTTTCTGGAGGCTCCAGGGGAACATCTGTTTCCTGACTTACTCAGATTTTTCATTGAGTTCAATTCCTGTGGTTGTAGGACTGAGGTGCTCATTTCCCTACTGGCTATTAGTTGAAGGTCATTTTCACCTTCTAGAGGCATTGTCATTCCCTGGCTCCTGAGCCTCTTCAGCTTCAAAGCCAGCCTTGGTAAGCTGTCTTTTCCATACTTCCTTTCTCCTCCCTCTTCTTCTGTCCTTGCATCTCTGACCCACTCTTCTGGTTCCTTCCCCCACTTTTAAAGACTCATGTGATTAAATTGGAACCAACCAGATAATCCAGGACTATCCTATGCAGAGTGCTCTTCTTCCTCAGTTTTTCCATGGCTGGCTCACTCTCATTCTTCAGATCTCATCTCAGATGTCACCTCTCAGAGTGGTCTTCCCTCTCTCCCAGCCAATCCTCTAGGAAAGCATCCTGCTTATTCCCCTCAAAACATCTCAATGTATGATTACCTGATTAGCTTATTGACTCCCACCCACCCTCACTAGAAGGTAAGTTTCATGAGGGCCAGGACCTTATCTGTCCACAGTGCCTCACAGGTGTTAAATAAACACATAAAGCTAGCCTTCTCAGTTCCAAGCTCAATTTGCTTGCTTTCGTTTCTGTGATACAGTTTTTGCTCTGTCTTTACCATGCAATACCATCTTGCCTATTCTTGACCAATTAATATCCCTCACTTTGGCCAGGTATGTAGTTAAGCAGCACAAGCACATGCCTGGCAAGCACGAGGTAGTGAGTTCCATCCCTGTTATGTGTACACACACACACACACACACACAACTATCCCTCATCTCTTTCAAAATTTTAAGGCTCAGTCCCTCCTCTTGAGTTGGTCCCTTTAGTCTTTTATTCAGTAAGTATATACAGTATTGAGCTCCTTGACAGTCCTGTCAACAGTTGACAGTACATGTCATACCTTTGCTTACATTTGCTTTGCAATTATAGTCATTTCACCTAAGATTGTAAGTAACTGCCGGGTCAATATTGTACCATACTTTATAAGCCTGCTGAAGTTCTTAGTCCTGTGTGGTGTACATTGGTGGCCATAAAGTGAGAAGGTGGAACACACCCTCATACCTCCAAGAAAATAAAAGTGGCTGAAAGTTCATGTTAGGAACAGAACTAGAGCTTTAAAGAATTGTTCTGACATTAGAAAAATGAGGCCTAGTCTTTCCCTTATTTAAATTTATTGAAAAAAAATTAAAACTGCAGCTCGGAAAACATCCTTCTGACAAGTAGCAAAAGTTTAGCCATCTATTTCATACTTACAGAAGAATACTGTATACAGAAGATATACTATGATGTATATAACCTGGGTTTGGGATTTTAGATTTTGTACAAAAACTATTTTTGCAGCTTTCAGAACCTTTTGTAAATTTGTTTGCCTCAAGGGAAATTTAAAAAAGTAACAAACGTGAACTGTTCATTCCCTCAGGGGTAACAATTTGCTACCCTCCAAACTCATCTCGCGCTGTAGATGAGGTTTTCACGTGTGTTAAATGCCATTCCTAGTAAAACTCAAGTTTCCCAGAGAAACTGAAAAATAAGTTATTCTCATTTAAATGAGACAAAGTTCTGGAAGTTTAAAGGTTTTGATTAGTTTGGTATTTAACCATAATTTTATAATTCTGATTAGTAATAAGTCACCAGCACAATATATTTTCTTTGGAAAATAAATTTAATAGGAAACATACTTTCAACATGCTGAAAACATGAAAGTATATTTATGAATGTGGGAGAGGGAGAGGAGGCATATATGTATGCATTAACCACTTAATGTTAGACATCAATGCATTTTAAGTATATAGATGCTATTTGAAATGTACAGTTATGAGTCTCTAAGGTGGAACAATCTTGAACTTTGATTTTTAATATATCCACTACAGGTGGTTAGATTAAAATATTTTCATTCTTTACATTTTGGGGGGATATGTGTGTCAAACATTTCATTTGATCCTTTCTAGGCAACTGGGACATCTTCTGAGAAAAACTCAAGATGACTAAATAATTTATTTTCAGGGCAGGCTTGCAAAGCGAGTTAAAAAGACCAAGAATTTAGGCCACTTGAACTGTACATGACTTCAACTGGCAGATGATCTATAGGGAAAGAGTTAAGCAAGCATAGTAAAAACTGCCTTCCTGAAACAAGCATCTAAGCCTGGGATGCTTCATATTGCAGTAAGAAGGCTGATTCTACTAAAAGAAGTGATCCACTTTTAAGCTACTGTTCTGATCTGGTTTCTGATAAGGCCTAATGTACACTGTGGCATGTGCCCTCAGAAGTTGAGGAGAGGTTATGAGTACAAGAATGACATAGGGGAGGCCACAGATCAAACCGAGTGAAACTAGTCTGTGCAAGCCTGCATTGACTGTGAGTGGCCCTGTACAGTTGTAGCTGAGCTGGTGACATGATCTCTGTTTTGCCACTTCAATACATGTTGCTTTGTGGTGTCACAGGAATGCCATTGCTTCAGTGTTATGTTGCTCTTCTGAGGGTACATTGCACATCTTTTTATTGCTAGGCTTTGCTTATAAAATCTGGAGGGAGCTGGGTGTGGTGGGGCATGCCCATAACCCCAGCACTTTGGGAGGCTGTGGCAGGAAGACCATAGGTTCAAGTCCAGCCTGGGCAACTTAGTGACTTAGTGAAATCCTTTTTCAAAATAAAAATCAAAAAACCAAAAAGGGCTGGGGATGTAGCTCAGTGCAAATGCCTGGAGCTCCATCTGCTGTATCACATACACACACAAATCTGGTGGGATTGCCATAGTGACATAATAGTGCTGGGAAACCCTCTCGTGGTGCAGGTGTTCATGGAGATATCACTGTGGGGCTGCAAGGTTGTTTAGGGCCAAAGCATCTCATTTCTAAGAATGGCAGATGCAAACACCCTCTCACTACTCCTCCATGCACAACTGTGAGATTATGTCATCTGTGACTGCAGCATGCCTTCAGCCAGTACACTTCTAGTTCTGTTCGGTCTTACAAAGTTGGTTTTTTAGACTTCAGTTTTCCAGTTCTCAAGAATTTCTTTAATTCTCTTAATTCCTGGGGCTTCAAGCTCTGGTCCACCCCTGGAGTCAACTTGTAGCTCAGGGGAGACACAATGTAACCATTTTGGTAAAGACATATTCTCTTGCAGAATTCAAAGGTGCTGAACATAACTCCAAAATATGGAACTATCTGTTAAACAGAAAAAAAAATGTTATTTTCAACTCTTATAAAGAAAATGTCAACATGCCCACAATTAAGGTGGATCAGAATGTATTGAGATAACAGCTGTGGGCGACACGACATGGCATTTCTGTTTGGAATCAAGGAAGAGGGCAGAGGAAAGCTGGTATAGTGTGGGCAGAGGGACTAAAGGGCATGTGCTGGGCAAGCAGCAGGCTTGAGCTGATATGCCCATGGGCAATCTGATACTGTCTGTCAGTATATGTTGGCCTTGATTGGTATCATTTACATGGCAGCTAGTGCAAAGTTCACTCAGAGTTCTTCACTTTCACCCTTTGGTCATGGAATTCTTTGGGAATAGGATACACATACACATTTGCAGACAGCTTTTGATGGGGTCATAGCTCCTTAGGGGTCCAGGAGTTTCATGTTAGGAACCTCTTAAGTTAAATGCTTAGCTCCTGTAGGTTGGGTTATAAGAAGTCCCACGACTATACAAGGTCCCCCCCACTCTTTGGGGCTGACAGCCAGTCTTCATCTATGGTCCCTGTGTGATACTCAGTGTTAATGGGTGTTTCCATGGGGGCAGGGACAAAGGAAAAGGTAGAATTGGGAGACAGAGAAACAATAGATTTACCGCCCTTCTCACCTTTAATAAATTGGCTGTCAATCCATTCCAGAGCCCCAGGACCCCCTGGGCCTTCACAATCTGCCGGAAACAGTCCACTGCTCCTGAGAAATGGACATCTATACCTCCACAGTGGGGAAGACAGGGGCTCTGAGCCTGGCAGGAAATAGAAGGTGGGTGGGATGATTGAAATACTGGGAAATAAATGTCCTAGTACCCAGAATCTCAAGTCCCCACTCAGGATGTTATGTTCCTGGCTGAGATAAAATGGCAAAAATGGCTGCCATAGTGTTTTCTTGGCTCATGTGTTTAGAATGATTATCAACATGCAATAAAACCATGGTGCCTTATTCATATGTGCCTTATTCATGCTGCCTTATTCATTTATTTTGCCAAGCAAGAAGCAGGCATTCAGAAGATTTGATTCTGTACTTACATTCCATTCCAGCCTACACCCTCCATGCATGATAATACTCCTGTGCCCTTAACCAATTGTAGTGCCCTTCTGCCTCTTTGTCTTAGCTACTCCCTCCACTGGAAAGTCACTACAGGAGGTGGAGCTCGCTTATTCCCACTTGACAGATGTCACTGGTTGGAAAGCAGAGCAATCATGGCATTCTTCTAGCTCCCCATGGTTCTTCCCAGACCCCTACTCCTTCACTCTCATGTCAGCCTGTCACTCATACTTTGTCCTGCTACATCTACTGACCTCCTGGCCACTCTTCCACCTTGACTGAAGGCTGTGACACCTGGTGACTCACTTTTGCCCAGCCTTATCCTTTTAGGGAAACATTTAAGACAACCCATCCCATCCCAGCAGCTGGTCTTCAACTTCAGTGATCTTCACCATTAAGTCACTTTGTCCGCCCTTTCTTTCAGCTGGTTCATGGACCTCACTCCCACCCCAAAACTATGCTGACTGAATCCCGTTATTTTCAGAAGGCTCCATCTCTGAAAGTAACTGTTTTTTTCATTAGAAAAGGAATTCTATGATCAGACAAACTGACTTTTCACTATACCATCTCTCTATAAAATCAACACTATTTGTCCACGCTGTGGAGGATATCCCCTTACAGCTGGCTTTCAGGAGTGGCATTTGGTTTACATTAGGCTGTGCACATACAATAGTTTGGCTGATTCCGAAACGTCTATAGTTTTCTGTGGCAATGGAACAAGGATATGGCACGTGGCAGAGCCATTGAATAACAGTAATAAGAGCATAACCTTGGAGTTGGACAGGTCAAGTTCTAGCCCTGGCTTCCTCGCTTACTGGCTGTGTGATCCCAGGTAACTTATGTAATCTTGAGCCTCAATTTCCCTAGTAAGAAAATGGAAATAATACCTACTTCATAGGACTGTTATGAAAATTCAATGTAAAGCATTCGGCATGTCAGCCATGCAGTTGATCAATATGTAAGAGCTAGGATTGTATTAATTACTAGTATGTTTGAGACCAGGAGATAGAGGGACAGCAGTCAGTTAAGGATAAGAGACTGAGTAAATTGAGACAAGCTCCCAGAAGTTAAAGTGCAAGAGAAGTCTGCCTTCTGATGTCAGAGGTCTAGCAAAAGCAGTAACCACAATTTCATTTTTGCGGCCGACCAACATTGCCAGCCGGAGTCTGTATGTATGTAAGCCCCAAACTTAAGTGCCTCGGTGGTATCCTTCCTTAGAGCCCTTCTTGGTTTGCTTTTCTTTATTCTTCCTAATAAACTACACTTGGTTGGTTCCCCAGTGCTGTGTCTGCTGACTTCATTCTTTGTCATCTTCAGGACAAGAGCCCAGAGAGAGAAAATTTGTAACAAATTGAAAGCATGCTGTCATTCAGCTCCTTCACTGTACTTACTAGTTCCCCTCATTCCCACTTCTGCAGTCTTACACATCAGACTCTTCTGACCAGGGTCCTCATCTGCCCAGCTACTTCACTCTGAAATTTTTGTACTCATCACATACTTTGGAGAACATTAACCCTTCTGTTCACTTGCCTGCTTCTTTATCTCTAGGCTGTGAGTGCTCCATTGGCCTTACGTTCCTTTTTTATTTGTACAGCTCTGTTTTACTGGCTTTTTTTTGCACCTACTCTCAAAATGCTCAAAAATCAATATATATCATCTCTCTATAAAATTGACATTAATTGTCCGCTACCCCCCTGCAGATAGCTTTCAGGAGTGGAGCTTGTCCTTGGGCTGATCCCCACCCACTCAAACTTCCTCTGTGCTCCATACTACTGTTGCTGAATACATAGAGGAAGATGAGGGCATTGGAGGCTTCATAGCCTCTGACCTTGGCTGCCCCTTGGACTACAGAGCAGGCCTGAAAAGCACACTTTCCCATTCCTCACAACAGCTTTGCCAATCCTTACCACCCTTCCTTCCACCTATTTTCTCCACTGTAGTGGCTGACTTGTCCTCCTTGTCCATGGAGCAACCAGACAACCTCAACCTTTTTTCTTGCTTTCTTTTGGCACTACTGGGGATTAAATTCATGAAGCATTCAGCTACATCCCCAACCCCTTTTTATTTTTATTTTGAGGCAGGCTAAGTTACCCAGGGGGGAACTCCAACTTGCCCCTTTACTGCCTTAGCCTTTTTAGTAGCTGGGATTACAGGTATGCACCATGGTCTCCAGCCAGGGCCTCAATCCTGCTTCTTTTCACGAAAGTTTTTCCTACCCAGAGGTGCTTTGGGTCTCATACCTTTGAATTTTTTGAGCACCTTTCCCAAGAGACCTGCCTATTCCCCTGAGCAAATGAATAAATTTAATTCTTTCTCATCTCAAAAATAACTCCTACCATTAATCTTTCAGATACTTTCCATGGTCTCATTCCCAAATTAACTTAACACATAATCCCTTGTTTGTTCTAGGAGTTTGAATATTTGTATTTATTTGAGAGATTACCATCACAAGGAAGATACAGAACTATCCAGTGGACCCCAAAATTCTCACAGGGTGCTCCTTTTTAGTCAATGCTTTCAATGCTTTCCCCATGTCCACTCCAGAAAGCTCCTGATGTGTTCTCCTTTCCTGTCATTTTTTCTTGTGAGAATATCATATACATGGAAGCATAACCATTTGAGACTGGCTTCTTTCACTTGGCTTAATGCCTTTGAGATTTATCCATGTGTGTTCATCCAGAGTTTGGTTGTTCTTATTGCTAGTGGCTTTACCATAATTATTTTACCCATTCACATGTGGGAAGGACATATGACTCCTCTTTTATCTGTGCTTCTTAGAACAGTTGCCTCAGGTTCCTAACTTCTCACTAAATGCTCTACTCATTGCAATCTAGCACCTGTCTCCATTTCTCCACTTAACTGAACCTGGACAGGCCTGGATCTTTTCCCTGCTTTTATTTTCTCTAGAGTACTCACCACTTTTTAATATCTGGTATAATTTGTTTTTTAAAAACTGTCTTTTTCTTGACCCAACTTCAGCTCTATGGGAACAGAAGTTTTTTTCTATTTGGTTGCCACTGTATCCTAGCATCCTTAGTCGATATTCCATACATTTTTGAATAAACAAAGTATATTGAATATAGTGACCTACTAACTGCCAAATCAAATGGATATTTTTGGGCCATTTTCTTATTACGTTTTTGGGCAATATTAGGCACTGATAACCAGCAACTTTTTGTCTTTCTGAATATATACCTGCATTCTTGGAAATTCTACCACAGCTACAGCTTTAAGCACTACCTATAGGCAAATGACTCCTAAATCTTTATCTTTAGTCTCACAGCTCCAAAACCAAGCACTCAACTGCTTACTGGACTAGTACGGCCACCTGGATTGTACATACAAATACTTGATACACCTAGAACCCATTATTGACTTTCTCCTTTTCGGGTCAAATTTATTATGTTTATTTTTTTTCCTTACTTTGTGGTACTGGGGTGTAATTCAGGGCCTTAGGCATGCTAAAAAATGATGTACCATTGAGCTACACACCCAGCCCTTCTTTTATTTCTATTCTCAGTAAACAGCTCCACCATTCAACCAGATGCCCCAAGCTAAAAGGCTGAGATTCCTCCAATTCACCATCATTACTGCCTTATCCAATCAATTAGCAAGTCTTATCCATTTAAGATTCTAACTATAGTATTTCTCAGATCCATCTGCTTCTCTACATCCTCACTGCTGTCTCCTTAATGCATACTACTATCATCTCATGCATATATCACTGCAGCCACCTCTTACTGCTCTCTTGGGCCTACTCTTGTCCTTTCTAATTCATCCTTTCCACTGCAGCCAGAATGTTATTTTACGGTTTCAGTTTGGATTACTGTCTCCTTCACTGACTTTCTGTTCTGGCTGCTCAGATCCATATACTTGCCATTCCACACAAAAATGGGAGGCCCTCTTTTCTTCTATGGTTGTGGTGGTTGAACACAGGGTCTTTGCATTACATCCCCAGCCCTTTTAAAATTCTGAAATAGGGTCTCATAAAAATCTTTAGGTTGCTCAGTCTGGGCTGGAACTTGTGATCCTCTTCCTTCAGCCTCCCAGAGTGCTACCTCCATTGAGATGAAGGACCTCTTATTGCCACAAATCACCATCTCACTATGTCCAGGTGTGCAGGCCTTAGATGGTAAGGAAGAGAGAGGACAGGGAATGAAATGGAACAACAGAAAACTCCGGGTTTGCTCCATCCCTCCCTCCTGTGGAAAGGAAAGTGGACCCTGCCCTCCTGTGCCAATATCTGCATGTTGTATCCATTCACCTGTGTCAAGGAGAAGAATCCCTTCAAGCTGGGCTTCTGTGTCCCTTTGACATGTCTATCTTTTTTTGTGGTACTAGGAATTTAACCCAGGGCCTTCCCACTGAGCTACATCCCTACTTTTTAACTTAAATTTTGAGACAGGGTCTTGTTAATTATACTGGTTTATATCTAGATGTCCCCCCAAAGCTTCATGCACTCACAGATGGGGCTATTAGAAGGTGACTGGGTCATGTGGGTGTGACAATCATCATCCACTGATGGGTTAATAGCCAAGTGTGGTGCTGGGAGGTGGAGTCCAGTCAGAGGAGGTGGGTCACCTTGGGTGTAGCCTGGTGTATCTTCCTTCCTAGCTCCACTCTTGACTTTGTCTGCCTATGGAAGCTGTATGGTGAGCAGTTCACCTCTACCTTGCCCCTCTGCTATGCCATCCTGCCTTGTAGCCAGCTGACTACAGACTGAAACATGAGCCAAAATAAATCTTTCCTTTAAGCTGTGGATGTCAGGTACTGCATCTCAGTGACAAGAAAATGACTAAGACACTAAGATCTAAGTTGCCTAGACTGGGCTCAAACTTGCCATCCTTCTGCCTCAACCTCACAGAGTGCTGAGACTACAGCCATGCAGCACCATGCCCAGATTCTGGTTCTTTCTTGTTCCCTTCTGAGCCCTAGATCTTCAAGGCCTTGATTACTCAAGGTCCTAAGAACTAAGAATCCCCAAAGCGCAAACTCAAATTTGAAAGGGATCTTAAAATCTCCCAGTCTAGTTTCTTCTTTTTACAGATGCACCTTTAGAAGAGTGACTTAACTGAAGTCCCTAGCTAGAGTGCAGCATAGGCAAGACTAGAAGACAGATATTTTACCTCCTAGGCCACTGCAATCTGCATTCAAGATCCTGTCCCCTAAGGATTCCCTGACCTTGGCTTCTAGACTCCAAGGCTTGAAACTACAGCCTGTGCTGCACCTGACAGCTACATAATATGCATCCTTGCAGGACAGCCCACCTCACTTCCTGGTGCTGTGCGGTGATGGTGGTCATCTTGCCTAAGTTAGATTTTACTTCCTCTTGTAACTCCCCTCCCATAAGTAGGACATTTAATAAACCAGACAGTAAAATATCATTAATTCCAACTAGTTGGTGAGTGTAAGGAGAATTAGTAAAGTCTGATTCTCTTTTATTATATGTGGCTAGAACTAGACTGATGGACAATCTAGTGGAGAAACTTTCAAGCCCTACTTTAAGGCATAGGTGAGTGGTTCACAGAAGTCTACACAATGCACCAACATTCTCTCTGCATATGGGTTTTTCAAAGCTGCATTTGAATGCTATTTGATTTTAAGTAAGTTCCTTAACTTCTCTGAGCTTCAATTTCCTCATTTTGGAAATGGAGATAATAATACCTGTCTGTTAGAGTTGCCATGTAAATTAAATGAGACAATGAAGATTACCAGAAACACTGTCAGTTTTCAATGAAGGGCTAGGATGTGGCACATTTGTCTAGGATTTGTATAGCATTTGTCTAGGATTTGTGACGTTCTGAGTTCTAGCCAAGCACTGAAATAAACAACCCCCCCAAACCAAAAATGAAAACAAAAGTGCTCAGTGATGCTGCCCATTTGTTGTTGTAAACAGGTATTTTAGTAGGCTTTAAAAGCAGCTTCTTATGTTAAAGAATTCAAATATTCCCATAATCATGCTGTTTGAGGTTAATTTGTTTACTAAGCTGTGGGTTATGAGAATTTTAAGTTCGTAATATGGAAATTAATGAGGTTTCATAGTTCTTTATATTATACTAATCACTCATATCCTTATTAATCTAGCTTGAAGGATCAATGTTGTATATTTTAAAAATTGTGAGTTCTTCATCAAGGTGAAGGTGAAACTTCTGAACTTGGCCTTTCCTTTGAGGTATAGTAAGAACCAAACACAGGTCAGAAAATGTAAACTCGAACATGAAATGGACAGGCCAAGTCTCCTGGCCTGCAGTAATAGTTGCCAAAATGGTCAGGGAGCTTTGGTTGATTCTTACCTTACTGTGTTTCTCTTAACAAAGTTCACACTCAGCCTTTCCTTCTTACTTTACCAGTAAAGAAAGCTGCCAATCAGATATTAAGATTCCTCTACCCTTGGAAAGAATTTGCCTGATCTCAAGCGTTCAAGTTCTTTTTGCCACCATATGACTGAAATATTTTTTTATGACTGAAATATGGAAAGGAGAAATTATGTTTGAGTAGAAAACTAACCTTATTCTGCTAGGAAAGAATACTATTTATCTTTAGCCAGTTTCTGGTAAATACTGCAAAAGCCCAAGTCATGAGGCCAAGTAACCATTCTGTCATCTGGTGTTCCTACTGCAACTAAAACAAAAAAGATTAAGTTAAGCTCCATGTGCTTTCTTTCAGTTCAACTGTAATCAATTTGTGATAAATCCAGGGTCATCCATGGTCAATCCAGGACCTTAATGATCTCCCAGATGTTTTTACTTCATGCCCCTTCTAAGCCACCATCCTTATTCATGTGGACCACAGTAGTAGCTTCCACAGTGGCTTTCTTGCCTTCTGCTTCTCCAGCCAATTCTCTGTGGTAATTTTAAAGACTCAGATCCCCTGATTCATTTTCTTAAAATATTTAGTTGGTTTGCATCTAACTTTGAGGGAAATCTACATTTCTTACTAGTGCCTACAAGCTAGAGTATCAATGTGGTGGTAAATATATAGCAACTCGTTCTTTAGGGGGAATAAAGTTGACTTGTAGCGTTTTCCAGGTCAATGATGTAAATATTCCCACCCTGGCTAATTTTAGGCTACCAAATCTGAGGTCCAGCAGCTCCTCGACTTCCTGAAATTCAACAATCAGTTCTTCTGAGCCACTAGAAACTGGCTCTAACATATCACCTGTAGGCTATGAGGCCCTACATAAATGTGCCTTGTTCCCCAACACACTCTTTTTTTTGTAAAACTAGGGATTTAACCCAGAGACACAGTACTACTAAGTTACATCTCCAGCCCTTTTTATATTATGAGGCTGGGTCTTATTCAGTTGCTAAGGCTGGCCTAGAACTTGCAACCTTCTTGCCTCACCCTCCTGAGTAGCTGGGATTATAGGCTTGTACCACACTTGGCTTGAACAGATTTTTTTTCTGTTATTGGGTGTTGAACCCAGAGGTGCTTTACCACTGAGGTATATCCCAGTCCTTTTAATTTTTTAAACCTTTATTTTATTTTATTTTATTATTTTATTTTATTTATTTATGGTCTTTTTGAGACAGGGTCTCGCTATGCAGTTCAGGCTGGCCTTGAGCTCACTTTGTAGCCCAGGCTGGTCTCAAATTTGCAACAGTCCTCCTGCCTCAACCTCCCGAGTGCTGGGATTACAAGCGTGAGCCACCACGCCCGGCTAAACCTTTATTTTGAGACAGGGTTTTAACTAAATTGCCCAGGTGGGATTTGAATTTGTGATCTTCCTGCTTCAGCCTATCTCTCAGTGCTGGGATTACAAGTGTGCAGCACCACACCAGTATGAATGGATTCTTTATGCAAAGATCACAATTTGTGGGAAAGTATGAATAAATGCATCTATGAATGTATCTAGAACACACAGGCAAGCATGGATTGCTGGTTGTCCCCAAAGGATGAAGGAATGGTTAGGCTAAATACTAGTGCTTGTCAACACACTGCTGCACATTAAATTAACCAGGAAAGCTTTTACAAATCATCAGTGATTGGGTTGTGGCCCTAGAGGTTACAATTTAACTGACCTAGGGCAAGGCTTAGACATCAGCATTTGCACAAGTGCCTAGGTGATTCTGATGTGCGCCCAGTCAATCCCCACCAATGTGTGCCTTCCACAGCACAGGCAGCTCAGGGCTCAGGGTCCATTGGCCTGCTGACTGCACTATGAGTGCATGGGGAAGGTGCAGACTGCCTGCAATCATGCACTCATGTCTGAGCCCCAATTTCCTCACCTATAAAGGTGTGGTAATATTAACACCTACCTTATAGAATTGTTTTCCATTTTAAATGATTAAACTCAGAGTGCTTAAACCTGTATTTGATGAACAGCAACAACTAAATAAGTAACCACTACTGTTAACATTATTATGATTATTCTACACTTGGAAAAGAGATGAATATGCTGATGACCAAACCAACCTGTCAGACTGGAATGACAGACTGCATTTGCCCAAACTATTATACTAGTAAAGAAAAACAGAATGTGTCAGACTGTTAGTCACCAATACCTGAGCATAAATCCTCCTTTTACCCAAAGCCAAGCAACTATCCAAGCTATAAAATGTAGCTGTCTGGTTCAGATTCACAGCTCTCTGGGTGTTATTGCTTGTGTCTATATGTCCTCCTTAAAGCCTCATGCAGTCACAGGTAGGGCTTTTTGGGAGGTGGTTGAATTTAGAGAGTATGATCCTGGGATTAAGGGTGTATAATTACTAAATCAAGTCCACTGACTGGTTTGGCATAAATGGAATATAAAAGGGACAGAGAAAAGCTGCTAAAGTCCCTTGCTTGTTTTGCTGCTTTCTGCCTGCATGAACTGTCTCTCCTTTTCAATGTCTGTCTGCCATGCCACTATGCCTTGGAGCCAGCCCATTATGGACTGAAATCTCTATAAATATTGAGCTAAATAAACCTTTCCTCTTTTACCTCTGGGTGTCAGGTATTTTGTCTCAGAAATGAAAAAAGTAACAGAGGCACTGGGGGAACACACTGGATTCTGCAGGATGACAATAGCTAAGAAAACCAGGGAGCCAGGCCTGGCTCTGCCACTACCTGTGTAATCTTGCCTAAGTCATCTACTTCTTTGGACCTTGGTCTCCTCACGTGTCAAGTGAGGAGACTGAAGGCAGATGACCTTGAATACTCTTTCTGATTCATACAATCCTTGCTGCTGGCCTGGCTCCATGTTCCTTCCTGCTTTTATGACTTAAAACCTGCCATTTTCTCTGACTTGCTCAGCCTTTCTTACTGATCAGAATAAACAGTACTTCCTCAGGCAGTCTCAGCTCCCCAGACTAGGTCAGGAACTTTGGTCACCTTTGTGCTTCTTCATGGCATGCAACATGGTTTGTAATGATAGAATTATTTCTTTCATGTGTTTTCCCCCTACCCCCTGCCACAGCCCCATTTCTATCTATCTATATCTATCTATCTATCTATCTATCTATCTATCTATCTATCTATCTATCATCTTATCTATTTCTCTATCTATATATCACTGTAATCAAGAGGTTACATGGAATCTTTAAAAATTAGAATTTTTAAAAAAGATAACCTGTTTCTCCAGGTTCCCCATGATCAAAGTAGAAACTGTGCTCCCCCATCCCCTGGCTCTGGTGCTAAGGAGGGTTCATTGGAGGTTCATCTGATCCTCTGGAGAGCCCAAGCCTGGCTAAATCTACACATACCTATTTCCTGACTTTCACTGTACCCTGTTCATACACTAGAGTATTTCAGTGTGCTGAGAGGGGCAGAGTAGCTGCCCTATCAATCTGGCTAAGATGACGAATAAATTCATTTCCCATTTTTATGGGCTTTTCACATACTCTCGACAGTGCGCAGGCAAACAAATCCAGTCAGCCAGCAAACCCTCCTACCTCATGAGGGCAGTGACTATGTCTGTCTGATTATGGTTTTATCCTCAAAGTCTACCAACATGACAGGCACACAGGAGATACTTAATATACATTGAAGGAAATAATGAACAAACTTACATAAGAAATAAAGAATAAATACTTCAAAGCAAAGGAATTAAAAGTTTCTGATATAAATTTCACAGAGGCCTTTCAACAAAGGCATTGTTTTGGTTATTATTCTTTCCATAGGTACTGAAATGACTCAACAATATTTATAAAGAGGTAAAATACACACCCCTTGACCAAAATAATCCTACTTTATGGAAATCACACTACAGATATATCTGCACATATGTGAAATGATGTTATGTTGTGAGAGTATTACAGTCCCATTAGTTAAGGATTGGAAATAATCACAATGTCCACCAATAAAGACATAAGGTATCATGGCCTGGGGGTGTACGGCTCAGTGGTGAAGTACATGTGCAAGGTCCTGGTTCTATCCTAAGCACCAAAACAAAACAAAACAAAACATCAAACATATGCCTTGAAATAGGATGTAATACTGTTACGTAATACTTTACAATTTGAACTACAATTTAAAAATATATGTCAGCTCCATCTGGACTGATATGGTATTATCTCTGAGACATATTTTTAGGTGACAAAAGCAGGGTGAAGAAGGGTACTTGTAATTCAGGAGGAATGTAAGTGTGCATATTTATGTAGGTTTTTGCACAAACTATCTTTGGCAGGATACAGGCAAGAAATTGGTAACAAAGTTTTGTCTTGCAGAGAATTGGATGGCTAAGGGACAAAGGGTAGGGAGACTTAGTTTTCAATGTGGTGTACTTGTGGCACCTTTTGTATTTTCTATTATGTGCATTCATTGCCTACTCAAAAGGGAGAATACTTAACTGTAAGAGACAAAGTTGGGTGTGGTGGAATGCACCTGTAGTCCCAGCTACATGGGAAGTGGAGACAGGAAGATTGCTTGAATTCAGGAGTTCAAGGCTAATATGGACAGCAAAATAAATGAAGTGGGGGTGGGAGGGAGAGGGAGCAGAAAGGGCAGAAAGTGGAGAAGAGACAGATAGGAGTCAGAAAGAGAGAAAAGAATAAATACAGTCTGCCAGCTGGAGCTAAGAACCTTTCAGCTTGTCATTTAGAAGTGACTTTCATCTTCGATAGACTTATGGGATTCAACCTGAAGACCAAGCTGCCCAATTCCAAAACTACTCAAAAGGTAGGTGTGATAGGAGGCTCAGATATTTTGGCAAATACCCAATAATCAAGTGGGGACAAAAAAACCCCAATCATACTGGAGTAAAAGGGCCTTTCTGTCCTAAGCCACATGACCCACGTTTCTCTTGGCATGTTCAGGACCCCAGTAGCTGTCTGCCTATAGCCAGGAAGCTGTGCTCGACAGTGGGACACTCACACAGTGTGTGTAGGTAGCCGCCCCAACACGTGTGCCTCCTAGCTGCCCTGAGCCCTATCAGCATGTGCCTCCCATCTCAGCAGCAGGTCGGGGGGATGATGGGCCACTGGGAATGCTTGTGGTCACTGTGGGGGAAGACAGAAAATGACAGCCAGTTAGTATTCTGCTTGGGCAGACACAGGAGAGACAGTGAGTTCCTGTGTGGCCATGGGGCAGGGGGTAGGGAGGCCAGGAGCATGTAGCTGGGCATATCCAGGGAAGGCAATTGAAATGCAAGTGAGCAGAACAGCCTGAGGCAAGGCCAAGGCTTAGGCCAGGCTGGGGAACCCCATGCATAGCAGTCTTTGATCAACTTTTACAAGAGCCAACTTTGAGAGTGTCATCTTGTCTAACGGTGAGATTACAGGACAGGTAAAGAAAAAGATTTGGGAGATGGATTTTCAGAAGGCCAAAAACATAGATTTAGGCAGGATCTGTGCATGATGGCCTCTCAGTAAATATGTATTAAACTCACCAAATGAAGAATAATTAACTGTCCTACTATCCCTGCTCATTAGCTGTAAAGTGAGGGCCTACCGAGGTTTTACGATCCTGGCTGATTTGTGCATACGGCAATCAGGGGAATGCAGAAAAACTTGGATTGGCTTTATAGATCTAACCCAGGCCTTGGATGTTATGCACAGGTTCTGAAGAGATGCTTGCTCCCAGCACAGTAAAAATAGCATTGATTACATGTCTGGTTCTGTATTTGCAATAACCTAATTCAGTCTCTTCTACAGATATCTGAGGTAGGCGCAACTGTCATTCCCAGGTTTTAGATGAGGAAGATGAGGTGCAGACCCAAGTTCATGCAGAAGTAAGGGGCATGATGGGATCCAAAGCTTGTACTAGAACTCTCTGAGCTAGTGGGCTCGTTAGAGACTCAAGGTGAACACAGCTATCAAAACCAACTCACTGATAGTTATGTGGTCAGTTAGGTGGAAAGTCCAAAGTTGGCTGTAAGCCAGTGGGGAGGTCCCCAAACTGGAGTCTCCATATGCTTCCCCACAGCAGCAGGGGGTCATATGCATGATAATAGCTAGCTCCAGTCTTTCCTGATGGACCACAGCTATTTTCTGGAATCTCTTTCCATTTCCCAGTCTCTCTGGACCCCCACTCTGGGGGAGGAAGGTGAGTAGCAGCTGTTACTGGTTATGTGGAGCTGCAATGGAGGGCTCCCAGATCTTTATGTCTTTAAGGGAATAAGAGAGCTCAGGTCAGGAGAAAAGGGCAGAGTGATTGGGAAAGCTCCTCCCTACTGCCTTCGGCCTGCCCTTTAGGGACAATCTTGTTTCTGTGATCAACAACTGCCATCCCTAAAGTAATTAGGGCACAGTACACATTTGGAAAAAAAAAGGGGGGGGGAGCGTTTTCCTTTCACTTCACTTTAATCACGATGCCCTAAGAAGTAACCTTGCCTAAGGGACCTCCAGACATCTACCTGGATTTGGAAAGCATCTCTTTTGCTAAGTGCCAAGGCAACGCTGCTCACTTAGGTAGAAGTTAGTCCTCCTAGTGGTCAGACTTCAAAGCAAGATGGCAGCAAAGCACGGAAACTGCAACAACGGTGAGTTTGTCATCCCCTCTCACTCAATGCCCGCGACTGTTTGCACTTCCGGGCAGGTAAGCCGGCTCTGTTAGGAAAGTAGCTCCATTCCTACTGAGAATAGATGCTCTATCACCCAGGAGAGGCTGAGGTAGGCAGAAACCCTCAACTCTGCTATCATCTGCCAGTGGGGCCACTAAAGCAGTTTCTCTTTCCCTCCTGGAGGTTTGCCCTTGCTCCACTCCCACCCCAGCTTTCTTCCCAAACCTTAGAGCAGCTGTGGTCCGTTAGTGGCTGGTCAAAAAGTCTGTGGCCACTGAGCAATCTATACCTAACAAGATCCTCAAGCCGATCCTCAAGGCGAAGCTGCCAATAAGGCTGCCTCTTGTTATCAGTTGAGCCCCAGGACTTCCCAGTTTTCCTACTATATTTTCTCCTCTAACTTGTGTTAACTGTTTCCTGGCCAAAGTCAGGATTGCTATGGTCTGAAAACTTTGTGTCTCCCCAAACTTCTACATTGCAGTTGCAACCCCATGTGATGGTCTCAACAGGTAGGGCCACTGGGAGATGATTAGGTCACAAGAGCAAAGCCTTAAATGAATAGGATTAGTGGCCTTACAAGGCCCCAGGGAACTGCATGGGCCCTTGCTTTTGTGAGGACACAGCAAGACCATGCCCTCCATGAATTGGGAAGCAGCCCCTCACGAGACACCAAATCTGCCTTGATTCTGGCTGGAATTTCTAGCCTCCAGAACTGTGGGTGATAGATTTCTGTTGTTTTTAAACTATGGTATTTTTAAAAATAGCAGCCTGAATGGATTTGTGCCTCTCAGTTTCTGAGCGTGCACACTATTATTTCTATCAGCTCCTCTTGCACCGATGCTGTAGCTCCCACATTTCAAGGTTCAGCTTCCCTCCTTTTTACTCCCACCTGGGGCAAGGGAACCAAAGTTAGAATGAACCAGTTACCTATTCAGGAACAAGCGTCTGTCATTGGAGTGGATAAAAGAGTGTAAGGAAGGAGAGGCCCAGGTTCAACTCAAAGCTCCATCACTCAGGGCCAAGTGACTAACTTTCTCTGTGTCTCATTTGCTCATCTATGAAAGAGAAATAACATTGGTACTTATTTTGTAGTAGCAGTAGGATTGAATGGGTTAAGAAACTGCCTTGTACACATTACCTGACCAATAAATGGTTACTATAGTTACTGTTCTATAGTTACAATTTTTTGTTTGGTACTAGGGAATGAACCCAAGGCTTTTATATTGTGCTACATCCTAAGTCTTTTTATGAAATGGTTTTTTGGATGCAAGGTCTCCCTAAATAGCTAAATGGCTAAGGCTGGCCTAAAGCTTGTAATCTCTCTGCCTTAGCCTCCCAGAGTGCTGGAATTCCAGGTGTGCACAACCATGCCTGGTTACGTGGTTACAATTTCCTAATCCTGTGGCAGATGTTTCTGTCATTGCCTCTCCTAATGTAGTTTTTCCTCATGTTTACCCAAAAACAGATTTACACACATTCGTTTAGACCTGGTCACATGTAGTAAAAGCAATCAACTAATAATATAAATTGGACAGTTTTGTGATTTGTCATACACTTCCAGATACCATACAAAGTAGCAGTGGGCTGGCACTAGAAGAAGTGTAAACAAAAATATGAAGGTCCTTTCCTCTGTCTTTCTAGCATATCTGCTGGATTGAAGTGGTTACAGCTGTTGCCCTGAGCTGTACACATCCTGACTGCTAAAGTCGGACATGGAAGATCATGCATTTGGGGACTGTGGCGCAGACGAAGTTTTAGGCAGGGCACAAGCAGATGTCTCCTCTGGCTGGGAGGGGCAGGCTTGGGTGTGCTTACCTTGTGCTTCGGTAGGGCTAACCACACAGACTGGAGCCCACTCAGCAGCAGTGAGGGTTCAATGTTGTGCTTAAAGTGAGATTTCCCAAGGCTGTCCTGCACATCATTCATTTTTAAATGAGTATTCAGTGCATACTATGTGAGACTAAATGTTTTAGGGATATACAAATGTGTGACACACACTTCCCATAGGTAAAACGCTTGTAATTTAAAGAAAATAAGGGACACAAAAAGATATAATAGGGGTCAAAAAGATATAACAGGGGTTGGGGATATAGCATAAGTGCCTGCCTGGTAAGTGCAAGGTCCTGAGTTGAATTCCCAATACATATATATATATATATATATATATATATATATATATATGGAAGTATGTGATATGAGCCATAAGAGAGTTATACAGCTTGAGTATCCCTTTGAAATGCAGTGTTTGAGGTTTTTTTAAAATTTGGAATATGTGCATGTATATAATGAGATATCTTGGGGGATGGGACCCAAGTCTAAACATGTAATTTATTTATGTTTCCTGTACAACTTATATACATAGTATAGAAGCATTTTTATGCAGTGCTTTTAGTGTGCCTGCATTGTGGCTGCCACCCATCACCTAAGGTCGGGTGTAGAATTTCTCACTTTTGGTGTCACTCTGATGCTTAAAAAGTTTCAGATTTTGAGGCATTTCAGATTTCAGATTTTTGGATGAGGAATGCTCAACCTGCAGCAGGAGTGAGGTAAGGACATGGAGAAGGGGGAGACTACTGCTTGGCGAGGTGACACAAGATACGAGGAGGTGCTCTGATAGGGAAAAGAGGGCCACGTGCTGAGTATGGAAAAGGCGCATGGATAGAAAGAAATACGACAGAAAGAAACTGGCTGGCAACCAGCTTCAGGTAAAAGGAGATAATCATCCACAAGGGTCTTGGAAAAAAAGAACCATGCGGTTGGGCTCAGAGGTGGGTCAGGGAAAGCCCAGCATCTACAATTATGGAAAGAGCAGCTGTTAATTAGCTTTTCTTGCCCCAGAATCCCCTTGGCAGTGGTATGGGGCAGCCCCACTGTGATACAAAGGCCAAATGTCTGCTTTCAGCCATCACAATGAGATGGCTGTTTTAGGGGTGGGAAAAGCCGACACACTTGTCAAACAAAAGCAACAAATCATGCTACAGTAGATCTGGAGGAACAGCCTGCATGAGGCAAACTCAGCTGAACCTTTAAGGAGCCCAGCGAGATTTGAGAGATTCGGAGGCAGAGGTGGCCACAAGAACAAAGGCGCGGTGACTGGACTATAAAACATGCACTCTTCAGGGCTGGGGGAGGGGAAAGGGGAAATCTTTTCACTGGCACTGGACGCTTGAATACAGTAGAGGTCATAAAAAGGCATGCTTTGTTTAGACCAATCAGTACTCAATTTTTATTTGCAACACTGAAAAATGGGGAGATTTTACACAAAAATTTGGAATTCCAGCTCCCCTGAAAACTGGGTCTGCATTTTTAAAAGGCATTCATCCTTTGGAGAAGAGGAGCTTGCAGGCTGCCACAGCCTCCACTGGCTCACTTTATTCCTGCTATCCATATTTAAATGCTAATCACATATTTTAAAGTTCAGCTCTCCAGAATGCTTTCAAAAGCTATGATAGCTCAGAATGCATTTCAAGTCTTGTTCTTTAAGGGATGAGGATATGTTGTTCTCTGGGTTTTCCCATTCTCCTTTCCAGGTCACTTGCAAGTTCCAACAGGCATCTGATGTAGCAAATTCTGGTATAAAGGGCCTCTGTGCAATGAGGATGGCAAAATTGGTAAAGAAAAACATGCCAGGCCCAGGGATTTTGCCTTTAGTATTCTCTGAGGGCATTAAAGGAGGACACAATACAGACTTTAAGAAAGTGAGTTCAGCAGAGAAGCCTATGCCTGTGCTGAGAGCACTGAAATGAATCTTGGCCCTGAAGACAGGCTATGTGGGCTTCTATCCCAGCTCAGTTACTGAGTGGTGAGCTGGCAGGCTACAGAACCTTTCAGTGCCTCAATTTTCTCATCTGTTATTGGGCTTGGGGATAACAATGCCCACCTTGCAAGGATTAAATAAAACAGTGACAACGCAGTGTCTTTTATATACTAGTATTCAATGCTTATGATGATTTTTAGAATCCTGGAGACCAATTAAAGGATTACTGTATAATAGCATAAACAGGAGTTATTAAGGTCCTAGAATAGCATAAACAGGAGTTAGTAAGGTCCTAGACTGAGTAGAGGGTAGTAACAAAAGACTAGTGTGGGAAAGTTAGGAATTGAGAGGAAAGCAGGCTTGAGGCTGACTAGTTGAGTGGGAAGGCCAAGAGTCAAATCTAATCTCAGGATTTCCAGCCTGGGTAACCAGAACAATGATGGCACTGAAATGGAGAACTTGAGGAAGACTTTTAGGGCAAGCTGTGGTCATTCTGATAAACATTAAATTGGAGGCGGCAGTGGAGCTGTGATGGCCAGATGGCAATGCTCAGCAGGTTGTGAGAAATATGGGATCAAGGCTCAGAAGGAAAGTCAGAGCTGAAGACAGAGATTTGATCAAGAGAAGCTTTGAAAGGGGATGAGTACCCAGGGAAGGAATGAATGAAGCTGCCATGCACAATTTGGCAAAGGTGGCTCAAATTGGCAGCCATCTAAGTCAAGTCTGGACTCCAGTTGAGCAGACTGGGACCTCTGTTTATTCACTGCCCATGTGTGTTCTGCTCAGTCAGCTGTGCCACTGTGATAACACCTTTGTCCTTCATCTTATGTGCTTTTACTTCAAATGCTGACCTTGCCCAATCCTGCTTACTTTATGAGCTATGGTGGGGTCAAAGTTCACTGAGATATAAAGCAACAGGCTGACACTTGGTTTCCTATTTGATGAAATAGAGATACTCAGTATGGGCAAAAGGGGAAGGTGTCAGAAAAACTCATGGGGGGGCATGCTTGAGCCTGGTGCCTCCCTCCTTACTCTTTCAGAAGGTTTACAGGCACCAGGACTCCCATGTTCTCAGCTCCTCCCTGGATTTTCAGGGCAGTGTTCCCCAGCCTTTCTTCCTCTTTCCTTCGTATATGCCTGTCCAGAGAACCATTTTCTCAGGACTCCCTGGTCCTTATTAGGGACCCACAGATTCATCACATAAAATACTCTGTCAGTATTTTCCCTTTCCTACTTATTTTCTCAATACACTACGTGCTACCAGTGCCTTCTGGCCCAGGATCTGGGCCAGCTGTGGGAGATCAAGATAAAAGAGCTAGGCTATACAGAAGAGGGCAGAAGGGCATTTCAGCATTTCAAACGGGGTAATGTTGGAGACCATGAAAGCACACCAGGTTTGGCATCTCACTCCCTTTGTGCACGGAGGAGACCCCCCCCCTTCCCACCAGAAATGTTCTATTAAAACATGCACATGCATAATGTATTTACCTCTCCATTCTCTAGCATGCCAGCCAGGAGCCAAGGCAAGAGAAAGAAAAAAAAAAGGAAATAAAATGAGTATAAGCCTGATGAAGGAAGGGCTCAGGTGGTTAAACAAGATTTCTGATTATTGTCATTAATGTTCAGAAGGGTTCCAACCTGATATGGCACTAAATGGGCAGACTGCTTTCATGTGAGCGTGTTTGTGTGTGTGTGTGTGTGTGTGTGTATGTGTGTGTGTGTCTGTGTGTCTGAATAAAAGCATATTAGAAGAATGAATCATTCAGACAAAGGAGTGAGTCTGGGGAGATGGTTTGAGAAAAATTCCCAATACAGTTGGTTTTCTACCAGACACCTGCTATTGATTAGCTTCGTGTTGGGCAGTGCAGTGGGGAAAGCCAGTGGAATGCAAATGTTACCATTAAGTGTGTTCAAGTTACAGCAGCCTGGTCTCCTGGCAAAGGTCCCTTGTTACCAATTCTGCACGCAAAATTTGCCTGCTTCAGTGGCAGGGGAGAAGGTTCTTTAAGCTCTCTCTCCTTGGTGAATTTGGATTGTGTGCTTTGCAAGAAAACAACAGCTTTAGGGTTTGTCTGATGTCTCTAGGATCCCTATTTTCCAAACCAAAGATGGATTTTCAGCAGGAATTATGAGGTTTGTAACTGAAGAAGATCACAGAGCTGTTGGTTGCAGTACCCTAACTGTGCTGTTTACTGCAGCGACATCTTATGGCCAGAGAAGAAAATGCCGCATTTGTATGTAAAAGCCCGTAGTTTTTCTCTTGGGGGTTAAGAGTATCGAAGGAGTTAAGTTTATATTATATAACCATGGGTTATATTTATTGTGTAGCTATGGGTTATATTTATTAACCCATGAAAAACAACACTTTTAATGAAACCATATGAATTCAATTCCTATATTTTTGGGACATTTATGATGTTATTCATAATTAGATGCTGACCCTATTTTGTACAAACAGCACAATTACATCTTTGGATTTTTCCTTTTCAATCATCATGACTTTGCATCTACTTGAAAGTTTCTCTGTGTATATATTATCAAGAAGGTTCTTACACCAAGGAAACGTTGACTATGATAGTCCTTGAATACCCACTTCTAGTGTGTCCTATACCAGTTTATAGCAGATTGTTGTGGTAAGCACATACTCTAACATAGCATTTAGTGTTGGCTATAGTCTCCCAGAGGAGGACATTTTTCTAGTTACCAGGAAAAGAAAGGCATGCAAAGGTTTATGGAAAACACTGAAACCACTTAACCTCACATTTACATGTTACTCGACTTCATCACCCCTTTCTCCTGATGAGACCTACCCACAACCCAGGTGGAACTATGCATAAAGAACACTACATGACAAGAGATAGCAGACAGTGCTGCAGAGATGCCCCCTGGCAGTTAGAGTCTCAGGGCCAGGATATTTTTAAAAAGTGAGTAAAAGTTTATGGTATATCATATCTTATTCACACCCTACCTCTCCTTAGCTTGTTTTTAAAAAGAAGTATCTTTTGGGGCTATGGAATGTAGCTTAGTGGTAGAGTCTGTCTAACATGTGCAAGGCCCTGGGTTCGATCCCCAGCATTACAAAAAATCACCGATTTTTTAAAAAGAACATTAATACCATATAAAGAAAATATTTTAAATTGCCATGAGACATTGACAATTTCATATGGTTAAAACCAAAGAAAGAAGATTTGAAACAAAAGGAGAGATTCTGAAAAAAAAGACTATCTTTCAGTTTAAAGCCTGGGCTACATAGCAGGTTCAAGCCTGGCCTGGACCACACAGGGGGATCCTGTCTAAAAAAATACTCAAAAAAACGTATGTTACATAAATTATTCTAAGTTCCTAGTTTAATATAATTCCAATCCTAAACACAAATCATTCTAAAGTGCATCAGGAAGAACCAATAACAAGTTTTTTTGTTTGTTTGGTACTGGGAATTGAACTTGCAACCTCATGCTTGCCAGGCAGGCACTTATACCACTAAGCTAAATTCCCAGCCCCCTAGTAAGAATAAATGGCTGAGAACAGTCAAGGAAATGTTGCAAGGAAAAGCAATGCGAATTAAAGGTCATCATAAAGCTATAGAGACTGAAATAGTGTGGTGCTGGCACAAGAATAAATTGATAGACAATAGAACAGCCAGCACAGCCCAGAGATAGAGGCCCCAAAAAAGTATACAAATATTTAGTATGTGTTGAAACTAACATCATAAAGTAGTGATAAAAGGACATGTTATTAAAACTGGTGCTTAAATAATTGGTAGACAATATTTTTAAAAGCTAGCCGATTGCTTCCTATCATGCACCAGGTAAATTCTAAATGCATTAAAGTGTAAAAATTGTAGCTAAAATAGTTAAATCACATTAAGTGAATAGTCATTAGATTGTGGGACGAGGCAGGCCTTTTAAACAGAAAAACAAGGTAACAAAAACACAGTAAGGTACAATCTCATAAAATTTAAAAAATATATATAACAAAACAACACTAATAATGCATAAATAGCATTAGAAGCCAAAAGTCAAACTGGGAAAAATATGTGCAATATATAGTTGTATAACAAAAGGCATTAGCCTTTTATATATAAAGACTTCTTACAAATAAGTAGAAAAAAGCTCAATATTCTATAAAAACAGGCAAAAAGGCATAGGTAGAAAATTTCTAAAGAAATACAAAGAGTTGGGAGTGTAGCTCAGTGGCAGAGCACCTGCCTAGCTTGCATGAGTCCCTGGGTATTTTTTTTCCATACCCAGCATCACAGGCTGGGGGCAAGGTAGAAGAAAGGAAGAAAGACAAAAGGCCAACTAATATGTATGAAAAACATGCAACCTTGCTTATAAAAAATAAAGTTCAAGTTAGAACAATATGATACCACTTTTTAGGTAGTATTAGCTTAGGGATGTCTCAATAATGTTAATATTGATGAGAGTTCAGATGAACCAGTCTCCCTTTCTGCTGTGCAAATGTAAAATATACATTTCTGGAAAGCAAATTTCCTTAAGCACCTTAGGACTATGCATGTCTTGTGACATAGAAGTCAGTGTCTAGAGATAAAGCCTATGGGTTGCATCATAGATGTGAGAAAATTGAAGGGTTTTCACTGCAATGTAATAATACTGATTAATTAGAAACAGCTTTAATATTCAAACTATGAGAAATCAACTATTTCTGGCACATCCCTATGGCAGAATATTATTTGATAATTACAAATTTAATAGCCTGGAGCATTACTCTTTATATAATAGGTTAAAAAAGCATTCTGAACACAATTTTATAAAAATAATCTTATACATACATATATCTGCTTATATATACATACACAAATGAACACAGTGGGATTGACGACCATATTTCTAGGTTCTTGTTGGATTGTTGAACAGATCTGTTTGCACTCTCACTGCTTTAGTGTCCACTTTGGGTGCTTTAATTCTGTAACCTGAATGACTATTTCTAAAAGAACAATATGTAATTTATCAACTAGTGATTTCTTACTGTTTATCTTCTTTTCTTGAAATTCTGTAATATTTCTACCTTTTTCCTGTTTTTTTTTCTCTTTAAATAAATAGAAAGAAAGATAGTCATAATCTATGGGTATTGGGCTTATGGGTAATTGTTTTCTTTTTTTTTGTTCTTTTATGTTTTTCCAAATTTTTCTACTGTCTATGTGTATTACTTTTTAATGTAGTCAAACACAGAATTAACCATTCTATTTTATATTTTGCAGTATTAGGGATTAAGCCCAGCTGAACAAATGCTGTTCCACTGAGCTACATTCCAGGCCTATTTTATTTTAAATTTGATTTCATGCTTGAGCTTCCTAGGTTTCCCAGGCTGGCCTAGAACTTGCAATCCACCCTCTCCAGCCTCCTGACTAGCTGCAGTTACAGGTGTGCACCAATGCACCCAGCACAATTAACCTTTTTAAAAAAAGACATGCATTACTTTTAAAAATCAGAAATAATGTTCCCTATAAGTGAGCACACACAAAGGCTTTTCTAAATTTGCACCTACATTACATAACAACAATGTGACAATTAGTTGGAGTGGCAGGGTGTAAGGATAGTTGTGTGTGCTAAGTGAGTATCTCTAGGGTTTTCAGTGCTGAGGTAAGCAGTGGCCCAGACCAGTCAAGAATAGTATGAAAGGGAAGCAGAAGTAGGAAGGACATTGAGAAAGCAGAGGGACAAGTCAGAATCTTGTACAAAAACAAGTAAGTGGGACTAATCATTTACAATACAGTCAACTGGGCCCAAATTAATTTCCATACAGTGATTCAGGACTATGTGATTGTATAAATCAGGATTTGCCTGGAAGAGGTGATGGAGCCAGGCAAGCCATGTGGAGTAGATTTCAAGGCAGTGAGTGGGGTTAAGGAAAGACATAGAGCCTCAGTCCTGTTTGAATATTTTTTTTCTGTTTGGATTTTGAATCTGCTTTCATTATACATATGTGGCTGTACCCCCCCACACACTTTATTTGAATGAGTCTGATTTTTCTTTGATCAAAATTGGTTTATTTTAAATTGGGTGTGGTGGCACACACCTGTAATGCCAGCATTATGGGAGCCTGAGGCAGAGGATTGGAAATTTGAGCCCAGCCTGTATAACTAAATGATTTAGTTAAAATTTAATCTCCAAACAAACAAACAAACAAACAAATAAACAAACAGAACTGGGGATGTTCTTTGTTCAGTGCAAAGGTCCGGGGGGGGGGTGTCAATCCCTAGTACTGAAAAATAAAGCAGTTTCTTCTAGGTCAAGCTAATTATTTACTTGGAACCATTGCTTTTGAACTCTTGCCTCCTTGGATTGTAGTGGAAATGGGAGCTTTCCCAGGTAACAACAGGGCTAATGTTTGTCCAATCCTACTGAGACATCACCCATTTGACACATCTGAGATGCAGTCACTATATCTGCAATAATTGACTCAGGAACTCTCAGACCCCTGCTGGCTACACTTCCAGCTTATTTTTATCCAAGCCAGTTGGCTTCACTGTGGAAGCAGCAAGGAGAGACTGAATTAGTAGGCTGCACTGCACTGTCTCTCCCAACTGCTATTGGAGAAAGAACCATAAGTGATGTATCCAGGAAGACAGAAAAGGGGGCCTCATTTGGAGCTTCATAAAGGACCAAGAATGGAGTGTGGGATGAGATGGCAGTTTGGACTCCAGCCTACAGCCCTGAGGTTAGCGGCCAGCAGAAATGCCACATACAGAGTGGGGATTTGCATGGCATTTGCACAGTCATGAGGCCCATGGAAATCTGGTATCATTCAGGGTTTGTATTCTTTGCTGCTGTTACCCACCCACAGACACTTCTAGACATCGCCCACTGGCTGCTGTCACTCCTCACCTGCATTTTTCTCTTCACGGTGTCAAAGGGAAAGGAAAGGGTCTGTGTCACGGCAGCAGCCAGGCACACATTGGCAAAGTTCTGCAGGAGAGAGAACCGCTCTCGGGGTCCATTCCAGATTTTCTCCAGGTTCATGTAAACCAGCAGGGAGCCAGCAGAGAAGGGGAGGGCACCTGCAAATCAAGGGCAGGAAGAAGCTGCTATCTTGGGAAACTACTGACAAAAGAACAGGAGAACATGAAAGCCTGGGGGGAACTGGGGCACAGGAAACAGGAAGGGCCTGGCTTGATGAAACTGTTCCAACTCAAGAAGCACAGGGTGCTTTCTCAGGGCATGACAGGGTTGTAGTTTGATAGGTGTTGAGTTATTTGCCAAAATGCATCAAATGGTTCATCAAAGGATTGTGCACTTTACTATATATAAATTGTACATTAAAGAGAACCATGCACAAACAATGAACTTGAGTAAATGAAACAGGCACATATTGTTGAAGGGTTTGGGGGTGAAATACACTGGTGGTTGTAACTTACATTGAAATCATCCATAAAAATGATGGACTGAAGATGGCTCTGAGGGGTGGACAGATACATGATAGGGCAAAAATTCAGATTGTACCATCTGAATGATAGGTGTGTTTCTAATTCTTTTTAATTTTCTGTATGTTTTTGCCAGCCCCCAAATCACTTCTATACAAGAGAAGTTAGTGGGTAGCACTTGATCAAGTTTTGTGGGCTGGGAAGGACTGCTCTCTCATTTTTTTTTCTTTTTGAGACAGGGTCTCGCTATGTAGTTCAGGCTGGCCTTGAGCTCACTTTGTAGCCCAGGGTGGTCTCGAACTCGAAACGATCTTCCTGCCTCAGCCTCCCGAGTGCTGAGATTACAGGTGTGAGCCACCGTCCCACTGCTCTCTCATTTAAGAAGGAAGAATTCAGTGAAATTGGTCAGGGAGTCTACCTGACCTTGCATTTGACATGGTTATGTCACAGCCCAGAGGGCACCCTGGGGCCATCCTTACTTTTGTAATATAATTAAGGGGGTGAGTGAGACATGCAGTAGGTGGCACTCTTACTAACTTCTTGAAACCTAAGGAGCCATCTTCAGACTATAGAAGGACTGCATTTCTCAAAGTGAGATTTAAAATAAAGGATAACACAAGTGGGGCTGCTGATCTTTAGATAAGGTCATACCAAAAATGACTCACCAATCTTCCATTTATCTTCACTTGAAAAATATTTGGGCAGCTTATGCTATGTGCTGAGTCCTATGTCAGATGCTGGGAATACAAAGAAGAGCAGGCTAAGGCCTAGAGATGCATAGTGCAGGAGATGGCCAGAGAAAAGTACTGAGCATATTATTCTTAATATTTGCCATAAGCGGGAGCTTGTCAAGATACTTTAGTTCCACAAAGATCAGAGAGATCAACTTTTCCTAGGAAAATCAGGAAGGACTTGACAGAAGAGAGATCTTTCGGACTGGGTCTTGAGGAGTGAGTTAATCAGATATCAAGAGAGTAGAAAGGCAGTCCAGGTAGAAGGAATGGCTTGTACTAAGACATTAGATTGCTAGGAAACTCAAGTTTTTTGTCTGAATGGAACATGAGTGCAGGCAGAGGTATAGCACAAGACAGGAAGAGGCAGGATGGACTGGCAGGGGCCAGAGCTGAAGGATCTGGAATGCCATACGGAATCTGAGATCCCCTTAACTTATAAGGGTCACAAAAGGTGGAGAAATGAGGGTGGTGAAACAATCAAATTGAGTTAGGACAGACCGGTTCCGCCTGGCAGCGGTGTAGAAGACTACTTTTCTGCCAGTTTGTACTGAGTCACCTCTACTCTGTCTCCCTCCCTTCCTGGGGATATAACTGGCCCAAATATAACAGTGGGTATGTGGCTATGGAGAAACTGGCTCTATGTGGATTGAATCTATGCAACTCTGACCTTGGTAAAACTGATGAATGGGTCACAAAGGTATACAGTACATTCATATATGTTGCAGAACACAGCGTTTTCTTAACAAGATGACAAGTTCCACTTTACCTAAAACAGAGAGGGAAATCCCTCGATAAAGGGCCAGGAACCCTTCTTGTTGATAAATAGTAGAAAAAGCGTGGAGGAGTCCCCTGTAAGATGGCTCGAGCATATTCTGCACAATCAGCCGGGTTTTGATGAGGTCTGTAGGATACGTCACAATGGTGGAAACCATGCCTGAGAGACTCCCAGCCACAATGGAGTGCCACTGGGAAATACGGCCCAGGTCGTCTGTGAACAGCACAACAAACCTGAGAGAAAACAGGGGGAAAGCCCAAAGCAATCAGCTATGGGTTGTGCTATGGTGCTGTACACAACTTCTCGAATTATTTCCAGCATCTAGAAGTGCTTTACAAAGTGAAAATTACTATAGTGCTCTGTCAATGAACAAAGCATTAAATACTACCATGTTTATATAATGATAATTGACTATAAGGAAAAGCTACCCAAACTTATTTATATCCAGTCTAAATTCTTCCCATTTTAGACATTTTCCCATGTTATCTGCATACCTGTCAAGCCTAGCTTGCCTGTGGTGTACAAATGCACAGAAATATTTGGCAAGAACCAAATTGGAGTGCACTCTTTTAGTCATGTCCAAATTTAGTATTGGAACTTCTTGAAATGATGGCTTTTAGCATCTCAAAATCTATTTTAAACATATAATGGTTTAATAATGTTAAATAATATTTTGTGGGAGCTCCTGGATTTAGACTGAGCCAATATAGTTTAATCACAGGAACTGACCTTTTACTCATTGCAGAAGGCCCTGCAGCCAGTTAACTGATTAGGCTACAAGCAATTTACTAATTAAGCTGTCACTAGTTCACTGTCTGACTAGACTATAGCTAATTAAGTTACTTTCTATGCCTCACTTATGCTTTCCTATAAATACTGCTTAATCATGATGTTGGTGAAAGTACTCTGAACTTGCTTGGTTCTCAGAACTGTCTAATTTGTGAATCATGTTTGTTTTGCTCAAATAAACTTTAAATTTATCTGGTCTAAGGAATTCTCTTTGTAACAATAATTGTAAGAGACGATGCCATCTTACTATATATTTTTTTTGTTTTAGAAAAAAGACAGACAAAAACAATAATAAGGGCCCGGGTTATAGCTCAGTGGTACAGCACCTGCCTGGCTAGTACAAGGTTGTGAGTTCAATTCCCAATAAAACAACAAGTATTATTTCTCATCCAACAAGATTAGCAAATATCAAAAAGTCTGATAATATCAGGTTGTGGTGAGGACGTATGGAGATAGGAGCTCTCATCTATGTCTGGGAGAAATATGAATTTGTAGGGTCGCTTTATAGTATCTAGTGAAACTGGAGAAACACCTTTATTCCGGTACAGTGATGCCTCAGTTGTCCAATGGCTCCAAACTTGAACTTCCCATTACTCAAACAGGAAAGTTAAAAAAATCTGCTTGGTGTTCATAACATAATACTCGAACTGAGAAACACCCTGTACCTGTTAAGAATGAGACATGCACAACATCTTGTCACAGTCACAAAAGAGTGACCTTCAGTCTAAGCGCTGCTCTGGCCCACACAACATATAGTGCTTGTGTTAGTAAGTTAAAACGCTCCTCACTGAAGTTTTTTTGGTGATCTATTTGCATAAAATGTAACAAACAATGTATCCAAAGAAAGTTAGAGATACAAGCAGTAAAGCTAAGAGGAAAACTGAGAACCATGATAGAGTTAAAGAAAGAAATCACTGTAAAATTTGTTAAATCCTGGAAAAAAGAATTTATGAGTGTAATTTTTGGGCCTCATCACCAATTATTTGGCTTTCCATTATTTCTTATGGGAAAAATATGTTTACTTTTCAAACTTTTCGGTGGTTGAACACAAATTTGGAATGAACTGAGTTTGACAACTGAGGTATCACTGTAATTCCATTTCTAAGTGCAATCCTACAGAAACTCTTGCAGGTGAACATACAAAAACACATAGTATAACACTGTAAATATGAAAATCTCAACCTAAATGTCCATGGGTAGGGGAATGAATAAATTCTGGCAATGGATACTACATGGTTAAAATGAAAGAGTTTAGAAATATGTGCCAACAAGGATAAATCAAAAAAGCATAATATTAAATAAAAAAGGAAGCTGTGGATTGATCTGCATTATATGATAACAATCTATTTATTTAGAAACACCCCCAATCCAACATATTCAAGATCAAGTGTGAATTGATGTGTGTGTGTGTGTGTGTGCACGTATATGAAAATATACCCCTGGGAAAGGGGAGAGGGAATGGGGCTAGGAATAAGAATGGGAGCATTTCCGCTTTATCTGTAATGTTTTACTTCTTATATTTTGAAAATAATGCATGGCTGCCAGGCATAGTGGTGTATGCCTGTGGTCTCAGTTGCTTAGGAGGCTGAGGAAGAAGGACTGCTTGAACCTAGGAGTTCAAGACCAGCTTGAGCAACACAGTGAGACCTCCAAGTCAAAATAATGTAAAGCATGGATGGTGGGTATGATTTTATTTCTCTGTAGTGTAATGACTTAAAAGTGGTTTTGGGTGGACTTTTCCAAATGCAAAAGATAAAGCAGCTCAGTTACAATCCTTCCCCAGTCATGAGGGCCTACCCTGCCTGAAATCATTACGAGTGGATTTTTATACAGCACACATTCCCTAGCCAGGAAGCACAGGGATTTTACTCCTTGCTAATGACAAACTCCAAAGAGGCTTGGAAACCAGGAAAAAAGAATACTTTCTGTCAGACAGTGGGGCTACAGAGAGGGACAATGAAGATATGAAATAAAAGTAACTAGAACTAGATTAAAATAAAAGTGTTTCAGTTCTTTATTTTTAATTAAAGCATTTTTGAGGGTTTTTTTGTTGTTTCAGCTTTCAAACCTCCAGTGGATATGCTTCCTGGACTCTCTGTGTGGTATGACAAAGTGTTCAGGGGAAACTATTTAAGGGGTTCTAGGTCCGTGTTTCTGCTTCCAAATAAGCACTCATTGGACTGATGCATCTCAGTGGCAGTGTTAACCTGGTGTACTCAGTGCCCTGGGCTCCACCCCCAGTAACAAAAAACAATACAGGCAGTTAAAGCTGGTATTCATAAGTGGACCATGTGCTTCAATCTCACAACCTGTTTACTTCCTCATGCCTCTCCTCCTCTCTCTCCTGGCCAGTGAGGGGAGACAAAGGAAGTGGAAATGCCTTACTGGTAGTCTGTGGCAAGTTGGATCAAGCCAGAAGGTGAAGTTTGAAATATCACAAGAAACATCCTACATTCTTATCATCCTCCTCTAGTCCCCATCCACCTCGGCCACTTCTAGGACACTGATTTACTCATCCTATTAGCAGAACATCTATAACATGCCAGACACTGTGGCAGCTCTCAGCAAGGATCATATAAGGAAATTCAACAGTCCTGAGAAGAAATGACCCAGAAGGGCAACTACAGGGAAGTAGGCCCTAGATTCACTGAATGACTTGAACTAAGAAGAGGAATTCTTTTTTAATATCAGTTTGTTTTATAAAGTGGGGTCTTGCTATCAAATGCAAAATTAAAAAGAGCCAAAAGAGGTCCTTTCTTCTCAGACTCCTACCATCTGACACAGGAACAAGGAACAGCCATCCCTGCTTAGAATCACAGTTAAGGTAGGCAACTCTGGCAGGCTACCAATGAAATCATCGTGGGTCCTACTTATTAAACTCTTCTGATTGGCTGAGACAGTGGCTTTTCGATTTTTGCTCTTCCTCTCACCCCTGCAGCACATACATACATGCACAGAAGCTTTTTCCAGCCAGACTAGATAAACTGATGAATTGAGTAATCCCTTCCTTTCAGCAAGCACAAATATTACACACATGCTGGATACTTGTGATTAGAATTGCTAACACTTCAACCCAAAACAGGCTAGCAGCCAATGCAGCCAAGCACTAGCTCATGAAGTGGTTATGTAACAAGGAATTGGTGTTTGTTCTGAGCAATTTCAGAACTGCAGGGACACAAAACAGTGTTTACACAGATAGGCAAACATTGGTGAAATATACTTGGGGGAGATTCTTCAATCTGATCGATTTGAAAGCCATCAATTGTGTTTGCTATTATTTATTTACAAGAACCTTGCTCACAATAGACTCTACTGAATGGACTTTTTGACCTTGAATCCAAGTAAAAGGACACTTCGGCAGAGCCTTGGACTGTGGAACCAGAAGACTTGGTTTCAAGTTCCAGCTCTGGTATTGTGTATATAGACAAGTTATTTAAATAATCTATTCCCTAAACATACTGGATTTTGAGTTTTGTTCAAGCCCAAGGAAAGAGTAGAAACGAATCAGGAAGAGTATAATAATGAACTAAAATTAGCATCTCTGTGTAGGAAGGATGGCATCACAATTAATCACTACACTTTCTAACTGCTTTGCCATTCACTGAAATACATATCAGTTTTTAGAAAGCTACGCAGGAAAGATATCAGCACACCTAGCCCATGTAACTCTATTCTTCTCTCATGCTTCACTTACTGTCACCAGCCTATTTCAGGTGCCACCAGCCTTGGATTAGAACAAGTTTCACCTGGTCCTGCCATGCCCAATCTTCCTCTTCTACCAAGTGGCAATCATTGCATGTGAACTGCTTTCATCAACGTACCACCTCCCACACTGAAAAAAACCTGTCTCCCATAGTTTCCTTTGCATACCAAGTCTACATTCCTTAACGTGACCCTTCAAGATCTCATTCCACCTGTTCGTCCTGTAGTATTTCCAGTCATGCAGCATGCCTTCCCACCTCTGTGCATTTGCTGACTTACCTGTAATATCTTTCTTCCCATCTTTGCCCAGCAGACTCCCACTCGCTCTTTCAAGGCCAAACTCCCAATGCCTTTTCTCCACTATGAAGTCTTCACACCTTCTCATCCCTTATCAGAAGTATACATTTCTACAGCACTTCAGTATTATGCTACTTGTATTATGGTTATGGACACATAAGCCTTATTCTTCTATTACTCTGTAACCTCCTGGGGGCAAAGGGACCATTGCCTCTTGTCTTTGCACTGTCCCCAGCATCATTCACACAGCGGATACTTCATGTGCCCTAACTAAATTAATATCAATTACCTTCAGAAAGAAAGGTGGTGTGATGTAATAAAAGAGTCACAAGGCCAGGTGGTAGTATCCAGCTCTATCACTGACAAGCGGTGTGTCAGCCTGATACACCAATTCTGCATTTGTAAAAGGGGCACAATACTTCTTGTCCTATGGATCTTACAGGGAAGAAAGCAAGAGCTGTAAAAATCTAATGATGTTTGTGTACTACATAGTAGAAAACCAAGACATCGAATCTACCTTTGAAGCTCTGCTCACCCCTCTTTGGTACATAATCTATCCTGTCAAAGGAAGACTTCCTTACCACTGTGGAGAAGAGGGCGAAGTGGGGAAAAATTAAGTCATTAAAACTCACTGCTGGCCAGGTGTTTGGAGAACAAGGCACCCTGGGGAGGGATAAGAGCTTTGACACAAATGTCACATGATCTTACCCATGATTCCTTCCCCAAAGAAAGAGAAAAGAATTCTCTCAGGCAGAAGTGAAATGAGCACTGGCCTAGAAAAGTCTGATAAGGGTAATTTTATTTAGCTTGTTAAGTTGCCAGGTGACAGAGACTTCCATGTCCTCACTTTACAAGTCACAGCATCAAGGCAAAATTCTGACTGTTAGCCACCAAAGTTGAACCATCTGGTCAAAACTGGCCAGTACTGTGGCTGAGGGAGTAGCTCAATTTTGAAGCCTTGCCTAGCCTGTACACAGCCTGGATTCTATCCACAGTATGAAAAAAAAAAAGACTGACTAGTTCTCCTACTTCTGTGGGCTGATTCAGAGCCAAGGCCACTCTTCAGGGTTGGTACTGTGCCCATCAAATGAAGGACATAGGGAACTATCCTCCTAGAGAAACAGCTCCTCTTCCTGAGATGTCATCATTTCCATTTCTCCTTTTAGGCTTCATTTCTGATTCCAATGCAATTATCTCTGAGGCCTTAGGAAGCTTTCAGACAAGGCCTTGTCCAATATTTACATCTTCAGATCTTTTTCTAAAGAGCAGCTGTTGTGTGAGAGACAGTGGGGAAAAACCTGCAGAATGAGGACCGTGGGCAGCTCAGGGGTGAGGTGAAGCACAAGGCTGAGGGGACTGTTCTCAGCTTAGGGAGGGGGAGCACCAGCCTCTGTAGAACCCCAAATTTAAGTTTCAATTACACTAGGTAGGAAAAAAATCTGTAGCCATTTTGAGGCTGTGGATGGGTCCCTCCCTGGCCACCAAGCACTTTCTTCTTGGGGTATTGGTTACACAGACACATACATACACCTTCGAGAGGGTCTCTCTTTTCCTAGGCCAGCCAAAGCAAAACCTTACCAGTTGATAGAAGGTTGGAGTGATTAGGGCTTATCTCTCTGGAGCTCTCTCACTTTTTTCCCTACATCTTCTTTGATTCTATTCCCAACTCCTCGCACTGTCCAGCCAGGAAAGCTTCTCAGGAGCCAGGGCTGCGCACCACAAAAATGGCATCTTGCAGGAAGAGAACCTCAAGAGCACGGGACTGCGATTTGTGGGCCCCTCGTGTGGCCCTGCGTGATCCAGACTCCCACGTGATCCAGAAGGGGGCCGTCCCCACCACAAGGCCCCAAAGGAGGCGGCCAGCTGCAGACCCCCGCCCCGCCCCGCCCCGCTCCGCTGGCTGCCAGGCTCTTACTTGCGGTAGGCGGCAAGCTGCACGGCGCTGCAGGGGAAGAGGCGCAGGCAGGACACCGCATTGCCCTTCCACAGGGCCCGGGGCCCCTCGGCCCGCAACACCCCAAGCACTGCGGCCCACGGGCCCCGGGTGTGGCCTCGCGCGACGCCGACCTGGGCCAGCACGCTAGCGAGCTCCAGGGGCGCGGTGAGGCTGAGGCTGAGCACCCCAGCCAGCCCGGCGCATAGCAGCCGCTGGCTGCCGGTCAGCCGGAAGTCTCGCCTCCATGTAGCCATAGAGGCCAGCCGGCCAAGCCGGAGAGACCGCTTGGCTGGGGCCTGGGATTTGCGGCCCGGCTAGGGACAGAGACTGCAAGCCAGGCCCCGCCCTGCGTGGGGCGGACCCGCAGGAGGGCCAGGCGAGTCCACGCCTGCCCGCAGGGTCCTGGGGGCTGTAGGTGGGGTCAAGGGCCTTGGGATTGATGTAGCTAAGTTAGCGCCTCAGTTGGCAAAGCTCCAGCATTCATTTTCAGCCTTGGTCACCAGTGTGTCTGTCTTCTTAACTATTCAGCGATCACTCTATCTCTCTTGTTTGCCCCGTTTCTCTTTTTTTTTACATCCCACCTCACTCTCTTCCGCCCCTGGCTCTTTTTCTTTTCCTCTTCCCTTTGCCTCTTTTTCTGCCCAAAGAAACTACCTGACAGGTTTTGCAGTGCAGAATGGACACGCCTATAAAAACTGCATGGGCAAGTAGAACTACCTGAACTACACCCAGGATTTGGAGGCGATTTATTTACTTCGTCAATGGGCACTGATCGGGATCATTCCCAGAATATCAGGTCCTGATCTCTGGTGGTTCTAGGGCTTATATGGGATAAACAAGCAGGAAGTACAGAGGCAGAATGGCTTGTCAATTGAGGATTGGTTTATATAATGTGCATCATAGTGACCAGCTATGCATCACAGTTACCAACTGTTTCTAAGATACAGGAATAACTGGAACTGTACAGACTGAAGTATACTGACTCTGTGTATGTGTGTGTGTGTGTGTGTGTGTGTGTGCGTGCACGCGCGCATTTTCTGCTACATAACCTCAGCTGCTATCAAACACTTGAGAAGTAATGGGCTTTACATACATTATCTCAGTAAATCCCCAAACAGCCTTTAGTAGATATGACCTCATTTACAGAGAAAGAGAGGCTGGAGATGTAGTAGTTGGAACCTGTATTCTGGAATCTGCCTTAGAATCTTGACTCTGTAGCTTTCCCACTGGGTGACTTTGGAGAAGTCTCTCAAACTCTCTGTGCTCTAGTTGCTTCATTTGTAAAATGGAGATTATACTTTTTTCCTCTTAAAGGTCGTTGTAAGGATTAGCCCACAGAGCATAGCATTTTTTTTGTCATTAAGGCCCATAAACATGGGTGTGTGAAATCCATATTTGTTCTTTAGAATATGTCTATTGATGAATTATTAATTTCAATTTTATGAGTTATTATACTAAACAATGAGTGCTTAACATGAAAAAAATATTACAAATATAAAGTGTTGCATTTTAATCTTTATTGTTTATAAAAAAGCATCAAAATCTTCAATATTAAAGAGTTTTTGGTGTACAAAGTCGAAAAAGAACAGAAATAAATTCCTGCATGAATTAAATGAAAATACCAATAGCACGCTACAAAAAAAAATAATTTTCTATTATCACACCTAAGGCAGTTTTCACAAATGACAACAGTACTTTCCATACACAAGTGCCACGCTGATAGCACAACTGTTTTATTTTCCTGGTCTTTTTGTAGGACATTCTTGACATCTTGCAGGTCTTGCTGTTTTGTCAGAAGGTTCTTATTATGTGTTGTTAACAGGAACATAAAATCAATAAAATAAAGTATTAGCCGCTTAGTATGTACTGTGCATTTAGAATAAACATCAAGATTTTCATATCAGCTGTATACTTGCTTACAAAACCTGAGATAACATCAGAAATAAAAACCTATGTAAACTATAAAACTCTATCACAGAAATAATCTTTGCTTCAACTGTCACAACCAAGGCAATTTTCATACATAACTGCATGTTCCATGCATATGTCTTGCTTACACTGACAACATATGTGCTTAGTTTTCCTTTCCTATCAGTCAGTCAATTATGTCAGCTCTCTTGTCCTCTTGTTTTGTCAGAAGCTTTCTACTATGTTGCATAACATTTACTTAGCAGGAAAATAAAATATTAATAAAATAAAATATCAAATGTGTAATGAGTGCTTAGAATACATATCAACATTTTCACATTTGTGTACTTGTAAAATCTAAGAGGTAACATCAGAAATAAAAACCTATGTGAACTACAATGCAAACACAAACAAAACTCTACTACAGAAATAATCTTTGATTTGTCACAGCCAAAGAAGTCTTCACATATGAAAATTGTGTGTTCCCAATGGCAAATAAATACATGAAGAAATGTTCACCATCACTGGTCATTCAAGAAATGCAAATTAAATCAACACTGAAATATCATCTCACTCCAGAAAGAATAGCTGCCATCAAGAAATCAACTGGTAACAAGTGTTGGTAAGGGTGGGGGAAAAGGAACATCACTACATTCCCACTCTTGGTGGGAATGTAGACTGGTGCAACCACTATGGAAATCCATAAGGAGAATTCTCAGAAGACTAAGATTGGAAGCTCCATTCAATCCAGCTATTCCTGTCCTGGGTATTTTCCTGGAAGAACTGAAAAGGTCATGTCACAGTGATATATGTGCACCCATGTTCATAGTGGCAAAATTTGTAATAGATAAATCTTGGAAACAACCAAGATGCCCATCAACTGCAGAGTGGATGAAGAAGATGTGGTAATTTTATACAATGGAATATTACTCAGCTATAAAAAGGATGATCTTGAGGCCTTCATAGGTAAATGGAGACAACTTGAGACTATGCTGGTTAGTGAAATAAATAAGAATCATGTTTATAAATATCACATTGTGTCTCTAGTGTAAAAAGTAATAAGAACTAAAAGAGTAATAAAACCCAAAATGTTTAATTGCTATTGTAAAAAAGAGAGGAAAAGAAAGTGCTCTAAGGGATATAACTACATGTATGTTTGAATGTGTAAAATAGATGACCATGTTGCTGAATCTTTGTTGGATCTTTGAGCAAAACTGTTTGCAGTCTCACTGTTTGAATGTGTACACTGAATCCTTTGATTTTGTAACTTGAACAACTATATCCAAGATGACAATATGTAATTTATCAACTAGTGATTTCTTAGTGTTTTTTCTTTTTTTCTTTTAAAATTCTGTATTTTTGCTACCATTTTTTCTGTTTTGCTTTTTTTCCTCTTTAAATGAAATTTTAAAAATGTGTAATTGCTATTGTAACAAAGAGAGGAAATAGAAAGTGCTATAAAAATATAACTGCATGTATATTTAAGTGTGTAGGATTGGTAACCATATTTCTAAGTTCTTGTTGGATTGTTGAAAAGATGTTTGCAGTCTCACTGCTTGAATGTCCACTTTGTACACTTTAATTTTGTAACTTGAACAACTATTTCTAAAATGACAATATGTAATTTATCAACTAGTGATTTCTTGCTGTTTATCTTTTTTTGAAATTCTGTAATATTTCTACCCTTTTTCTGTTTTTTCTCTTTAAATTAAAAAAACCCTGAAAATTGTGTGTTCCATACACAAGTATCACTTACACTCATAGCACATATATTTTGTTTTCCTGTCCTTTCTTTTAGTGCACATTTGACATCTTTTTAGTTTTCCTGTTGTCATAGATCTTTGGGATGCTACACTTGCCTCTTCACCTGTCAGCTCACCAGTGTGGTACACATTTTTTGTGTGTAGTTCCCTGGGCAGAAACATTTTTTTTCCTCTGCTATAAATGATCTTTTATGAGTTTCAGCCAAAATCCTCTAAGAAAATTTCTCTGTGATATTTTGCACTTGTTATTTTCTTTATAGGCACACATGTGTAGGATTGAGTAAAATATAACCATTGACTAATGCTTCGTGTTTTGAGTGATATCATAGTTGCTGTGTAACTCATCAACAACATCTACCCTGCCTTTGGTTTTGTTGTAGAAAGTTTCTATCTCAGTCTTCCATTTTGTCAAAGTTTCCCTATCAGTATTTCCATCATTGTGCAATGTTGACACCAGCGGTAGAGTTTGTTTTTCTTTGCCATGCATACAGATCTCTGTCTTGAAATTGCAACATTTCACTTGTAATTTCTGCCTTGCTCTTCCACACAGTTCCCGTACTGGTCCACTTGTGCTAGCAAATGTAACATCAATTGGAAACAGGTAAACCAATCGTTGAATGGCACATTCTGATTAGTTTGGGAGATGAGAGCAACAAGTCTGTTCACAACATCATTCAGCTTACTATTATACAAATAAGGATCTTATGGCTGAGTTCCAGGATAAATTTCTAAATTGGGAGCATAATGTCTTTGCATCTTATGCAAAGTTCATAAATTTTTATGCCATATTTTGATTTATTGCTTTTTCATAAGTCTTTTATATTCCTGCAGTTATCATGAGAAATCCTTGCTAAGTACAGCAGACCTATGAATGCTTTCAGCTCAGCTAATGAGGTTTCATAATGAATACATTTTTGAATATGGCTATTGTGCATACAGAATATTTTACTTATATTTCAGCTTTTGTATATTTCATAGTATTTATAGCAATTCGTCTGTTACAATTTCCAACATCAAATGATAGTGGTGGCATTCTGTCCAATACATTTCATCCTAAGACCCTCATTATATTTTTCAGACCTAGTTCTAACATTGGACTGTTCCATTTGGTTGCATGGGCTTTTTGCAATATCAGATCACTTTCACTTTATAATTTATCTTGTTATATTTGTACAATTTGATGTTTCTCTACAAATTTTTCCTTTATTCTTTATTATGGAAATTTACAAATCACGAAAGTAGTATATTTTTGTTGAGCCAAGACAAATAGTACAGAAGTATATTTTAAAAAATGAAGCCTATTAATTATGCTCTGAGGTAACCACAGTTAAGAGCTTGGTTTGTGGGGGTACATATTTCTTGACCTTTCTTGTGATTAAACATTCATTTATATGGAATTACTTTCTTTTCCCTCTCCTCCTTTTCTTTCATTCCTTCCCTTTCATCTTTACCTCTATTCCTTTTTCCTTTCTTTTTTTCAAAAAAGAAAGAAAATTCTATCTCTAAAAGGATACCAACAAACCTGATCATGAGGTTATCTTTGGGGAAGGAAATAAGGACATATGATTGTGCATTTTGCACTGTTTACTTTTTTGTCTTTTCTTTTTATTATGGCCATGCGTGCTTTATTTATTTAATTTTTTTCTTTTAAAAAGGATAAAACAGAATAAAACCAGTGTAAGGGATACAGGCCTAAAACATTACAAAATCAACAATAGTTACCATAATGCCTTTTGATGTCTTCAAAATAGCTGCAGATAACTTCAGACATAGTAAAAATCAAACAGAACAGAATAGAATAGAAACAATAAAAACAAAATAATGAATGCAATAAAGGACTCCAAAACAAGGCAATAGTAAATCCAAAATTGCTACCATAAGGTATCTTTTTATCTTTGAAATAGCTGCTACTGCAATCAGATTTGACATAATCAAACAAAACAAAAGAGAATAAAACCCAACCCAACAAAGCAATTGAAACAATATAGGACTTCAAAACAAGATCATAGAGAACCAACAATGGCTTCAACCCTCAGAAGGCAATCCCCCTGCTAGATGCCACACTGTTCCACTATCCTCTGAACCTATGATCAGACCTCTGGCCCTAGACCTGCAATGTTAGTGAAACACCAAAGCACCACAGGTATCCAATTGCATTGCACCTCCTTAGTTATATCATCACAGCCTGTGTTTCTCTTGATAAGATGGTCGCTTATGGAGGGGGTAGGGGGTTGTGAACTTGGTGGGGTTGTGGGGTATCTATTTTTGTTTGCCAGCTCAAGCACTGAAAGGGGCTGGGGTCTGGCAGGGGTGCACGCATGATGGTGTTTCCCAGACTGCTTTACTTATTTAAAAACATTGTCTCCTGCATCAATTTTCCTGGACACATTCTAGCATTCCCATCATATACAGTGTTTTCTATGACACTGCCTTGCATTTCGTGAGTTTTTTTTTTAATATAAAATTATACTTGATGAAGTCCTGAATAGTTCACACATTTGTAAATAAAAGAAATTTGTTTCTTAAAGTTCTGGAGGCTGGGAAGTACAAGATCAATGCACCAGCAGATTTGGTTGTCTAGGCCTCAGGTGGCAGAATGTAGAAAGCTGTACTTACTCAATTCTGCATGAAGACTTTTTAAAATAAGGACCACAACCCCATTAACCTGGGAGGAGTGCTGATGGCTTGTCACCTCTTAGATGCCCCATATCATAGTATCATCATGTTGGAAACATCTATATTTTGTGGAGAATATATTCAAACCATAGATTCCATTTTATCTGTTGATGAACATTTGTGTTGAGTCTGGTTGTTGGATATTATGAAGTGGCTATGAACATTTATTAAAAATACTTGCATGAAAATGATTTTTTCTTTATTGCATATAAGGTAGCATTGTAGGTGCATTGTTGATATTTTCCTTTTTTCTGTTCACTTTATCTTGGAAGTCATTCCAATTCATAGGAATTTTTTCACTTTTTTACAGCTACAAAGCATTCTTTGTATTAATGAACCATAGTTTATTTAACATATTGTTATGAATGGTCATGTATATTGTTTCCAATATTTGCAATTATATGTAACATAACTATGAATAACAGAGTATATATATTCTTTACTTAATTCTTTATTCACTGCTACACTTTAAAATCTCATTTGTAAACACTGACTCATAGTGAGTTCGACAGAGGACAGAATAGAAAGGAATGATACACAGACCTAATTCCCAATAAAATTTATATATAGTTTTATATATTTCCAGTACTAAAAGGTTTTCATTTTCTGAAAATCATGTGTTGTTGTACCAATAAAAAGAATGCACTGAAGTCCAGGAACTTATTTAGAAACAAGGCCCAATCCTGGTGCTCTTTGTTTTGAAGTGCTTACCATGATGGAAGTGGGCATTGGCAGTTAGAAGATCAAGGAAACAAAAGGATACATTGCTGGGTAAATGTTGGACTCACTGAGAATGACAGGAGAAGTTGGGACAAAGAGATCAGGCAGAACCTGAGTTGAGAACTAAAATATTCCTGAATGAGGGCAGTGACAAGGAAGGTGACAGAAGACTACCACCAGGATGGGGAAGAAGTGTTAAACTGATGGTATGAGCCAAGGAAGAACCAAAGATTTTTCAGGAGCAAGGAGGATCAAAGATCAGAAAGGGGTCTTGACGAATAAAGTGACCTACAATTCCACTTCTTGGAATATGGTAGTGAGGAATTGCGTGGATAAACACCCTGCAGTTGAAAAGCTAAAGCACATAGCCAAGGTTTCAGTTGTAGCAGTGTTGTGGTTTGTTTAAATGTCCCCCCAAAGCCTCCTGCAGTCATGGAGGCAACTGAGTCTAGCATTTGCGATTGGTTCATTGTCTAGCATTGGGATTGGTGGTGTGAGTGCTGCATCTGTCCAAGGGCAGGGAGCCAGCATACAATATAAGGGAGGGAGGAGGCATGCTTTTCCCGTTTTGCCCTTTTGCTTTTGTCACTTGCAGCTGCCATGAATGGCTGCCCATCAGCCATGTCACCCTACTTTGGAGCCAGCTGAGTATCTACTGAAACTTCCGAAAACTCTAAGATAAATAAACCTTTCCATCCTTCATTTTGGGTGTCAGACATTTTGTATCAACAACAAGAGAAAAGTAACCAAGACAAGCAGGATGTGGACCCTCAGAAGACAAATGAGGTTTGGGATTTAACCCCTTACAGGTTTAGAATCTTAAGCTTGATTTAACACTCTCCTCACCCTAACCCACTGATAATGTCCCTTTTTTTGTCTTTTTGAGACAGGGTCTGGCTATGCAATTCAGGCTGGACTTGAGCTCACTTTGTAGCCCAGGTTGGTCTTGAACTCACAATGATCCTCCTGCCTCAGCCTCCTGAGTGCTGGGATTACAGGTGTGAGCCACTATGCCCGGCAATGTCCCACTGATGCCCTATAAAATACTCTTTTACTTCTAGATCTACTGGTGTTGGTAGAAGCAATGAAAGTAGCATTGACTCAGGAGCTGAATCTTGATAGCTACTGATTACTTCTTTTCTGTCTCCTTGGATTTTCAGTCTCTTTTTCTTCTTCATCTTCATAACCTCTAAAATACTGTAATACTTCAGGCTCAGTCCTTGAGCCTTTTTTCTTGAAACTGACTATTTCCATGGTAAATTAATCTCATGGCATTGTCATCTATGTTCAGATGATTCTCAAATACATAACTGCACATGGTGGTACACTGCTCTTAGCTGCTCAGGAGGTTGAGACAGGAGGTCACAAGTTTGAGACCAGCCTAGGCAATTTAATGAGGACCTGTCTCGAAATTTTGAAAATGGATGGAGATACTTAGTGATAAAATTGCTCCTGGGTTCAATCTATAGTGCCACAAACAAACAGACAAATAAATGATTCTCCAAAAAAACCTACTCCAGCCTTGAATTATCCCATGAAGCCTGGATCCTCATACCTAGGAGCCTTCTTATTAACTTAACATGGATATATCATTGGCATCTGAAGCCTAAAGTGTTACAAACCAAATCCCCGACCTTCCCTGCCAAATTGGATGCTCCCCTAGTCTTCCCCATGTCTGCCAATAGATGATTTATTTTTCTTATAATTTGGGCCAATTATTTTGTAGTCATGCTCAGCACTCTTTCTCTCTTTACAATTTTATCTTCTTTTATATATATTATTGTAATTGTCTCTAACAAGTAAGTCTTCCTGTGTCCATATTGCCCCTTTCCACTCTGTTCTTAATTCAGCAGAGCTATCTTTTTAAAATGAAATCAGATCATGTTACTTCCCATTCAGATCCACCCAGTGAATCCATATCTCTCTTGGAGTAAAATCTCAAATCCTAACTCTGCCTTACACAATTGTTCTCTCATCCCCACCCATTACCTTTCTGACACCTCTCCTACTACTCTGTTCCTGCTTGTTTCATTCCAGTCACCCTGGTTTTTCTGCTAATCCATGACAGGCCAGGTTCTCCCCAGCTCAGGCCTTTGCACTTGGTGTTGCTTCTGCCTGGTGTACTTGGCTCTAGCTTTATGCTTGGCTACTTCCTTCACCTCCTTCATGTAAGTATTTGCTTAAATGTTTTCTACTCTGTGAGGTCTGAACACAGATTTAAAATCATAATCCAAAATATAATGGAGAAACAAGATACTTCCATGACAAAGAACAACTGAAGAAATTCATGTCCACCAAACCGAACCAAGAAAGAGTACTGAAAGACATACTAGACAGAGATAAAAATGACCACAATCCCCAAAACAACAACAGAAAGAAACCATCAGGTACGATAAGGAATTAAATAAGAGGAAAAGCAGAAAAAAACAACTGGAACATAACATGGCAAAGTCGAGCCAGTACATATCAGTGATATCTATAAATATAAATGGCCTCAATTCACCTATAAAAAGAAATCAATTGACAGAATGGATCAAGAAACAGGACCCCACAATATGCTGCATAAAAGAAACACATCTGACCCAAAAGGAAACTCATAGATTAAAAGTCAAAGGATGGAAAACAGTATTCCATGCAACAGGAACCCAGAAAAAAGCAGGGGTAACTATTCTATTTGCAGCCAATGAGAGCTTCAAACCTAAAATGATTAAAAGAGATAGAGAAGGTCACTACATACTTGTTAGTGAAAAAATTCAAGGAGAAGAACTAAGAATTATAAATATATATGCACCAAATGCAGGAGTACCCAACTATAAAAGACAGATACTAATAGACATGAAAAACAAAATAAGAACACAATTATAACAGGAGATCTTAACAGACCATTGTCACAAAGAGATAGACCAACTAGACAAAAAGCCAGCAAAGAAATAACAGAACTGAATCATACTTATGAGCAATTGGACTTAGTGTACTTTTACAGAGTGTTCCACCCAACCATATCAGAATACACATTCTTCTCAGCTGCACATGGGACATTCTCCAAAATAGACCATATACTATCCCATAAAACATTCTTAAATAAATTCAAAGGTATTGAAATTATATCATGAATAATATTTGACCATAGTGCACTGAAATTGGAAATTAATGCCAAAAGAAATTGTAAAACCTGCATAAATACATGGAAATTAAATAACAGCCTTTTGAACAACGAGTGGGCTACAGATGAAATTAAAGAAGAAACAAAACAATACCTACAATTCAATGAAAATATAGAAACAACAAACTGTATTCTGTGGGATGCAATGAAAGTGGTCTTAAGAGGGAAATATACAGCAATAAATTGTCATATCAAGAAAACAGAATGAGCACAAATAAACAACCTACTGCTCCATCTCAAGCTTCTAGAAAAAGAAGAGCAAGCTAAACCCAAAGCTCATAGAAGAGAGGAAATTGTAAAGATTAGAGCAGAAATCAATGCAATTGAAACTAAAAAAAATAATACAAAGAATTAATGAATTGAAAAGCTGGTTTTTTGAGAGAATCAACAAAATTGACAAACCCCTAGGTAACCTTATCAAAAGAAAGAAAGGAAAAACACAAATTCATGACATAAAACCTGAAAAGGGAGAAATTACTACAGATCCCATGGAAATTCCAAAGATCATGAATACCTACTTTGAAAATCTCTACTCACATAGAGTAGAAAACACAGAGGAAATGGACAGATTTCTAGAAACATGAACTACCAAAGCTCAACCAAGAAAATGTAGCCATTTTGAACAACCCAATATCAGCTATTGAAAGTGAAAATGAAATTAAAAAGTTACCATCAAAGAAAAGCCCAGGTCCAGATGGATTCACAGATGAATTCTACAAGAAATTTAGAGATTTGATGCCAGTACTCCTTAAACTGTTCAATGACATTGAGAAAAAAAAGCAATCCTCCCTAAATCATTCCTGGAGTCAAGTATTACTCTGATACCAAAACCAGGGAAAGATCCAAAATAAAAGAGAACTATAGGCCAATCTCACTAATGAACATTGATGCAAAGATTCTCAACAAAATACTGGCAAATAGAAAGCAGCAAATCATCAAGAAGATTATACATCATGACCAAGTGAGGTTCATTGCAGGAATGCAGGGATGGTTTAAAATACGCAAATCAATAAATGTAATACACCACATCAACAGAGCCAAAAACAAAAACCACATGGTCATCTCAATAGATGCAGAAAAAGTTTTTGACAAAGTCCAACACATGTTCATGATAAAAACCCTTCAGAAACTTGGAATACACGGTGTGTACCTCAACCATATAAAGGCCACCTACGACAAACCAACAGCCAACATTATACTAAATGGACAAAAACTGAAAGCTTTCACTTTAAAATCAGGAACAAGACAAAGATATCCACTATCACCACTCCTTTTCAACATAGTTCTGGAAACACTAGCCAGGGCAATCAGACAAGAGAGAGAAATAAAAGGAGTAAAGATAGAAAAGGAGGAAGTTAAATTACCACTATTTGCAGATGACATAATACTGTATATAGAAGACCCAAAAAACTCCATTAAAAGACTGCTAGAGGTAATAAACAAGTTCAGCAGTGTAGCTGGATACAAAGTCAATGCTCAAAAATCAGTAGCATTCCTGTACACAAACAAAAAACTTACTGAGAAAGAAATTATGGAAATATCGCCTTTACAGTAACATGTAAAAAAACGAAATACTTAGGAATCAACCTAACTAAAAATGTAAAAGACCTATATGCCAAAATTATACCATGCTGAAAAAGGAGATTGAAGAGGATATTAGAAAATGAAATGACATTCCTTGCTCTTGGTTAGGAAGAACCAACATTGTGAAAATGGCTATACTCCCAAAACTGTTATACAGATTTAATGCAATCCCAATCAAAATACCATTGACATACCTCACAGATCTAGAGAAAACACTACTAAAATTCATTTGGAAGCAGAAGAAACCTAGAATAGCAAAGACAATTTTAGGCAACAAAAGCAAGGCTGGAGGCATCTCAATTCCTGACTTGAAACAGTACTATAAAGCCACAGTGATAAAATCAGCTTGGTACTGGCAAAGAAATAGACCTGAAGATCAATGGAACAGATTAGAAGATGCAAACACAACTACAAAGACACTCAGCCACCTGATATTTGACAAAGGGGCTAAATATGTCCACTGGAAGAAGGATAGTCTCTTTAATAAATGGTGTTTGAAAAATTGATTCTCTATATGCCGAAGACTGAAACTAGATCCAAGCCTATCACCATGCGCAAAACTAAAGTCTAAATGGATCAAAGATGTCAATATTAAAACAGAAACACTAAATCTACTGAAAGACAAGGTAGGTAGGAATCTGGGAGACATAGGGGTAGGCAGAGAATTCATGAACCAAACGCAAACTGCACGGGAAACACTTCAAAGAATCAACAGATTGGATCTTATATTATTGAAAAGTTTCTGCACTTCAAAAGAAATCACCATCAGAGTGAAAAGAAAACCCACAGAGTGGGAAAGAATTTTAGCCAGCAACCCCTCAGACAAAGGACTTGTGTCCAGAACATATAAAGAATTGAAAAACATCAAGCCACCCAAACTCAAAGACCCTCTCCAAAAATGGGCATCTGAGATGAACACACAGTTCTCAGAGAAAGATATACAAATGGCAAATAATTACATGAAGAAATGTGCACCATCACTGGTCATTTGAGAAATGCAAATTAAAACAGCACTGAGATTCCACCTTACTCCGGAAAGAATAGCTGCCATCAAGAAATCAACTGATAACAAATGTTGGAGAGGCTTTGGGGAAAAAGGAACACTGCTCCACTGTTGGTGGGAATGTAGACTGGTGCAACCATTATGGAAATCCATATGGAGAATCCTCAGAAGACTTCAATCCAGCTATTCCCCTCCTGGGTATTTTCCCAGAAGAACTGAAAAGTTCATATCTCAGTGATATATGTGCACCCATGTTCATAGCTGCACCATTTGTGATAGCTAAATCTGGAAACAACAAAGATACCCATGAATGGCAGAGTGGATGAAAAAGATGTGGTATTTTTATACAATGGAATATTACTCAGCTATAAAAAAGGATGATCTTGAGGCCTTTATAGGTAAATGGAGACAACTTGAGACTATCCTCATTAGTGAAATAAATAAGAATCATATTTATAAATATCATATTGTCTCTATTGTAGAAAGTAAATAAGAACTACAAGTGTAATAAAACCAAAATGTGTAATTGCTATTATAAAAAAGAGAGGAAAAGAAAGTACTCTAAGGAATATAACTGCATGTATATTTGAGTGTGTAAAATTGATGACCATATTGCTGAAACTTTGTTGGATTTTTGAGCAGAACTGTTTGTAGTCTGACTGGATGTTTACTATGTACGCTTTAATTTTGGAACTTGAACAACTACATTTAGGATCACAGTACGTAATTTATAAATTACTGATTTCTTAGTGGGGCTTTTTGTCATTCTCCTTTTTCTTTCTTTCTTATAGAATTCTGTGTTGTTGCTGCCCTTTTTTCTGTTTTTTTTCTTCTCTTTAAATAAAATTTTAAAATTGTATAATTGCTATTGTAAAAAAAAGAGGAAATAGGAAGCGCTATAAAAGATATAGCTGCATGTATGTTTAGATGTGTGGGATTGATAACCATATTTCTAGGTTCTTGTTGGATTGTTGAACAGATCTGTTTGCACTCTCACTGCTTGAGTGTCCACTTTGTGTGCTTTAATTTTGTTACTTGAAAAACTATTTCTAAAAGAACAATATGTAATGTATCAACTAGTGATTTCTTACTGTTTATCTTCTTTTCTTGAATTTCTGTAATATTTCTACCTTTTTCTGTTTTTTCTCTTTAAATAAAAACGTAATCAAAAACATCTTAATCCCACCTTAGTACACACTGTTGCCCTTCCCTGCTTTTCTTTTACCTAAGGAATTTATTACTATCCAATCCTTTACTGTATATTTTACTTTAAAAAGTAACTCTCTCAGGCAGGATATATAGCTCAGTGATACAGCACCTGCTGGCAAGTGCAAGGTTGTGAGTTCGATTCTTGCTACCAACAACAACAACTAACTCCCTCATAAGTGGGTGTTGTGGCACATACCTGTAACAGCAGCACTCTGGTAGGCTGAGACAGATCACAAGTCTGAGCCCAGCCTAGGTGACTTAGTAATGTAGCAAAACCCAGTCTCTAAACAGGCAAAGGAGAGCTGGGGTTGTCACTCAGTGAGAAGGCCCTGGGTTTTTGGGTTTCAATTTCTACTACACCTGCCTCTCAAAAAAAAAAAAAAAAGAAAAGAAAGAAAGAAAGAAAAAAAGGGTGAAAAAATGCTTTTTTCTGCCCTTTAGAATATAAGCTACCTTAGGGTAGAGGCTTTATCTGTTGTACATACTTTTATATTTTGGGCACCTAAAACGGCAAGCATGTGGGCCCTTGATAAATATTTACTGAATATATGAATGTACAAATAAATGATACAACTTATAAGAGAATGTATATAGCAAAACGTGTGTTTATTAAATGAAAGAAATACTTAAGAAATATTTATGGAGATCTTCATCGGTTAACAGATTGCTAGCATCTGAATAAAGGGAAGTATTAGATGATTCTTTCAGCCTGTCTTCACTTTAAGAATATGCCTTTCAACAGGACAGTGACATGATGAACACTGCTCTGGAATGACCACTGCACAGGGCTCTTTGGTTTTCTTTTATTTAGTTTCCACGTAGAGGAAATAAAAATAACTTCTACATTTTGGACTTGAACAAATGAGTGGATGGTAATGCAGTGAACTGAGATAGGGGAAGGATTTTAAGCTTATGAATGACTTTCTGAGTATAACTTAAACTGAAAGTGATATATCAGGATAAAATAGGAAAGGTGTTAGAGCTATTGAAAATCCGATTTGAGGGCTTCTTTTATGTATTTAAGCTGTTATGCCAAAAGAAAAGTCTATTATGGCCCATACTGCACACCAAGATTCACACTCTTCTACATCTCACAGCTCTCCTTTTAGTTACAGAGGATCCTCTGGTTTGGTCCTAGCAATGGAATGTGTGTGGAACTGATAACTGCCCTTCCAGACCCAGCCCATGTAATAGTCCTCCTGGTTTGTCATTAAATCTCTGTGCTTTTGGTGCAGCTGCAGGCAGAGGACTCGCAAATAGTAGAGCACAATGCAAGTTGCCTGCATCCCTGAGTTCACCGTGCAGAGAAAAACTATCTTGGAAAGTTGCTAGAAAGGAACCATCTCAGGGAACTTTGTGTGAGTGAGAAATAAATCTTTGGTTAAGCCATTGAGATTTCAGCATTTACTACCACAACAGAATCTAGTCTAAACCGCCTAACATGTCTACAAGCTGTTGTCCATAAGAAGCCCTCTGTCTGCTTATGAGATTATGAGAAGCACTTAAAGTTTATGTTATGTGAAGATTTTTTTCTCACTTTCATGACAAGATGGGAAACCACCATAAATAACTACTTTTGCTCAAGGTAGTCACTGAGATCTATAAGGAAAAATCATAGATTAACTTTTCAAATTTCAGGAAGTCTTGCATCTTTTTGGAGTAAAAACATTCAGTGAATGATCATAATCTTGATTGGGATTGACATTGAACAGCGCAAATTCAGACCCGCATGATAAACTTTACTGGTGTTCTAATGTGCAAAGAAACTAGATGGAACATTTACAAAAATTGTAGCTGTACCTTGTGCCTTGAGGGAGATTGTGAGATTGTGAGACTGGTATATTAAATGCTTTTATTGGCTGGGGATCTAGCTCAGTAGCATAAGTGGCTGCTTGGCAAGCGCTAGGTCATGAGTTCAATCTTCAGTCCAAAAATCCCAAAAAATGCTTTTTTATTATGATACTAGGAATTGAACTGAGGGCTTTCTCACTGACCTCTATCTGCATCTCTTTTTATTATATTATATTATTTTATTTTGAAAAAAGTTCTCACTAAGTTACTCAGTGGGTCTTGAATTTGCAGTCCTCTTCCCTCATACTCCTGGAGTACTGGGATTACAAGCATGCACCACAATTCCTGGCTTTAAATGCTTTTTATTGCCTGAATTGACTAAGCTGTGAATTCAACCAAAGAACTTGCTGAAAACATTTTTGATCATAATGAATAGACTCTTGAAATGCTTAAGTGTCATCTGAAGGATTCTTCCAAAGTGGATGGCAGTGGTAAACAGTTAATTGTGTCAGTTTGGACCTTTGAGGAAGCAGATGCTACATGGAGTTAGCAATATGCTGATTTATTTATTTAGGGACTGGGGTTCGAACTCATGACTTTACACTTACAAGGCAGGCATTTATGCTGCTGAGCTGAATCCCGAGCCCTCTATCTATTTATTTATTGGTACATATTTGTAGCATATAATGATTACATTCATCATAAGAAGTTGGTCCACATACATGACATTTCTTACTTCTTTTTGTTATTCCTTTCTTCTCCCCTCCCTGGAAAGATGCTGATTGGGGATAATGCCTGTGAAAGTGCAGGGAGCAAAACTGGGGAGGGACAGCTTTCAATTTGCAGATCTGACACCTGTAAGGGTGCCGGGAAACCAAGGAATCAGCTTGCCACCCTGGTAAGTGGCTGTGGCCTGGCAGGCTGTGGTGCCCTCAGGGTGAGAATCACCATGGTCTCCTGAGATCTGTGCCATGTTGGAACTTAGGGCGCTCAGAAACCAAGCAACCACCCTGATAAGCAGCTGTGAGCCTGTTGGCATGCAGGCTGAGATTCAACCCCCACCATTAGTAAATGGGAACCAGAGGTCTGAGCAGAGGTCTTGGGAGATTGATCATATGCAGTCTAGCAAATAGGGGGGATTTCCTTCTACCATCTCTTTGAAGATAAATATGGTTATCATTGTTTTGCTTTGTTTCAATTAATTATACTGCTCTATTCAATATTCTGTTTTGATAAGTTCTATAATGTTCTGTATTTCCTTTGATTTTGCTATACCTGATTGAAAGAACAACTATTGTGACGATAATGGATATACTATGGTACCTATTACTGTTATCCTGGTAACCTGCTGTGAAGTACTGTATCAATTTCACTGCACTGTCTCAATTGGCTTTGTTCTGTTGTATTTTACTAACTTCAAAATAATTTTTAAAAATTTAAAAAAGATAAGAAAGTAACAAAAAGATCTGACACCTGTAAAATAACAGGGAATGAAGTAGAACTAGGCAGAATTGCCTTAGATTGCAAGGCATGTAAGACAACCCAGTGAGAAGTTCTGGAAAAAAGACTGCCAGCATTTGTTACTGGTTGATTGCTTGGTAATGGCCATTCTTTCTAGAAAGAGATGGAATCTCAGTGTTGTTTTAACTTGTATCTCAAGTGACTAGTGATGTTGAACATTCTTTAATATATTTATTTGCTGTTTCTATTTTTTTATCTGAGAAGTGTCTATTTATTTAAGATGCCCATTTTTGGATTGGGTTTTTAAATTTGAGAGGGTCTGCTTTTTTAGTTCTTTATTATACTCTAGATATTAGTCCTTTGTTTGAGGAACAGCAGGCAAAATTTTTTCCCACACTGTGGGTTGTCCTTTGACTGTTTGGGTGGTTTCTTTTGCAGTGGAAAAGCTTTTTAATAAAAAGAAATCCTAGTTGTTGATTCTTTGTGATATTTCATGTGCAATTGGAGTTTTGTTCATAAATTCTTTTCCTACACCTATCTCTTCCATAGTTCTACCTATTCTACTTTCCAACAGATTTAGGTTTTTGTTTTGTTTTGATACCGGTGATTGAACTCACAACCCTGCACTTGCCAGGGCAGGCGCTTACGCTGCTAAGCTAAACCCTGTCTAGGGTTTTGTTTTAATATTTATTTACTTGATCCATTTTGATTTTAGTTTAGTGCATGGTGAGAGATGTGAATCTAGTTTTAGTCTTTGCATGCAGAAAGCCAGTTTTTCCAGAACTACTTATTAAAGAGGCTACATTTCTTCTTTCAGTAAAGATGTTTGGCCCTTTGTGAAAGATCAGGTGACTGGGTGTTTGCAGTTGTTTCTGCATCTTCTAATTGTTACATTGATCTTCTAGTCTGGTTTTTTTGGGTAATATCTTGTTGTTTTATCATTGTAGCCTTGTAGTATAAATCAAGTCAGCAATTGTGACACTATCTTGCCTTTGTTGCCCAAGATTGCTTTTCCTATTCTAGGTCTCTTCTGGTTCCAAATGAATTTTAGGATTGTTTTCTCTAGTTCTGTGAGATACACTATTGATATTTTGATTGAGATTGTATTAAATCTGTGTAACAATTTTGGGAGTATCCCCATTTTCACTATATTGATTCTTTGTATCCAAGAAAGGGATATTTTTCCATTTACTGATATCCTGTTCAATCTCCTTTTTCAGAGTACTGTAGTTTTCAATGTAGAAGTCTTTTACCCCCTTCACTAGATGGATTCCTAGGTATTTCACTTTTTTGGATGCTATTGAAAAAAAGATGTTCCTTAATTTCTTTCTTGATGAGTTTATTTGTGCATAGGAATGTTATTGACTTTTGAGTGTTGAGTTTGTATCCAGCTACACTACTGGATTTGGTTATTAAATCTAGGAATCTTTTGGTGGAATTTTTGGGGTCTTCTATATTGAGTATCATGCCACCCACAGTAGTGATAATTTAAATTCTTTGTTTTCTATCCTTGTTCCTTTCATTTCTTTCTGTTGTCTAATTGCTCTGGTTAATGTTTTAAGAACTATATTGAATAGGAGTGGTAATAGCTGACACATTGTCTTGTTCCTGATTTTAGAGTGAAAGCTTTCAGTTTTTACCATTTAGTATGATATTGGCTGTTGGTTTGTCATAGATGGCTTTTATCAGATTGAAATAAAAACCACCTATTCCAATTTTCTGTGGGGTGTTAGGCATGGATAAGCATTGGACTTTGTCAAATGCCTTTTCTTCATCTATCGAGATGATTGTAGGTTTTTTGTCCTTGACTCTGTTAATATGGTGTATTACATTTATTTATTTGTGTGTGTTGAACCATTCCTTAATCCTTGGGATTTGGTTGTGGTGTATAATCTTCTTGATTATTTGCTGCAGTCTATTTGCCAGTATCTTATTGAGGATTTTTTCTTCTATGTTAATTAGGAAGATTTGCCTCTATGTAGCACACTTTTTGGATGGATCCTTCTCTGGTTTTGGTATCAGGATAATGTTGGCTCATATGAATGATTTCTGGAGTATTGCTTCCCTTTTGATTTTATTAAAAAGTTTGAGGAGTAGTGGAATGAGATCTTTTCTAAATTTCTTGTAGAATTCAGTAGTGAATCTGTCAGGACCTGATCTCTTCTCTGTTGTTAGACTTTTAATTGATTTCATTGACTGATATTGGAGTGTTTAGAATATTTATATCTTCTCGATTCAGCTTTGGTATTTAATATGTATCTAGGAATATTTCCATTCCTTCTGTGTTTTCCATTTTATTAGAATACAGATTCTCACAGTAGGTATTAATGGTCTTCTGGATTTCTGCAGGATTCATTGTGATTTCACCCTTTTAATTACTAATTACATGTGTCTGAGTCTTTTTTTTTTCTTTTCTTGATAAGGTTGGCTAAAGGTTTATCAATTTTATTTAATCTTTCAAAGAACAAAATCTTTGATTCATTGATTCTTTGTATTGTTTTCTTAGTTTCAATTGCATTAGTTTCTGCTCTAATCTTTACAATTTCCTCCCTCATACTACCTTTCAGCTTGACTCGCTCTTCTTTTTCTAGAAGCTTGAGGTTAAACAGTAGGTTATTTATTTGAGATCATTTTGTTTTTCCAATGTGGGATTTCACTGCTATAAATTTCCCTTGTAGGATTGCTTTCATTGTTCTGGTATGTTGGCATTATTGTTTAATTGTAGAAACTATGGTTTCTTCTTTAATTTCATCTGTTATCCATTGCTTTTCAGGAGGATGTTATTTAATTTCCATGTGTTTACAAAGTTTTTGTGATTTCTTGTGCTAGTGACTTCTACTTTCATTGCACTATGGTCTGATAATATGCATGGAATAATTTAAAATTCCTTTGCATTTACTTAAGCAAGTTCTATGGGATAGTGTGTGGTTTATTTTCGAGAATAATCCACCTGCAGCTGAGAAGCTTGTGTATTCTGATATTGTAGGGTGAAACACTCTGTAGACATCTACTAAGTCCATTTGTTTAAAAATTTGGCTCAGTTCTGGTATTTCTTTGCTGAGTTTTTGTCTGATTGATCTGTTTCTTAGTGATACTCAGATATTGAGATCCCCCATTATAATTTTATCAGTATTTATTTGATTTTTTATGTCTGCTAATATTTCTTTTATATAGTTGGGTACACTGGCATTTGGTGAATATATATTTATGATTGTTATCTCTTCCTCTTGGATTGTTCCTTAACATGGATGTAATGACCTTCTTTGTCTCTCTTGATAAGTCTTGGCTTGAAATTCATTGTCTCCAAGTAGAGTAGCTATCTCTACTTTTTCCTGGGTTCTTGTCCCATCAAAAATTGTTTTCCACCCTTTGACTTTAAGTCTATGAAATTTCTTTTTGAGTTAAATGTGTTTCTTGTATGCAGCATGTCATTGGATCTTGTTTTTTGATCCATTCTACCAATTGGTTTCTTTTGATTGGTGAATTGAGGACATTTATATTGGTGGTTATAACTGATATGCATTGACTTATCCTTGTCGTGTTATTTTCCTGTTGTTTGTTCCCTTTTTTCCCCTCTGTTTAATTACTTACCTTGCCTGGTTGATTCACTCTGTTGCAGGTCGTGGAGCTATAGCCTTTGTTATCTCTTTCTATAACGCCCTTTGGAACATTTTGGAGTGCTGGTTTGGTGGTCATGAATTTCTTTAGCAGTTCTTTGTCATGGAAGTGTCTTATTTGTCCATCAATTTTGAAAGATAGTTTTTTGGGGTATAGCTATCTGGTTTTGAGGTTATTTTAGGGCTTAAAATACTTAAAGCTACCCTTGACTTAAGGGTTTGTGTTGAGAAGTCTGATGTAATTCTGATGCACATTCTTTTATAAGTGATTTTTTTGTTTTCTCTAACAGCTTTTAACATTCTTTTTTCATGTCGAGTTTCTGGAAGCCTGACTATTATATGCCTTGGGGGTAGATGTTTTTGTTCATGGCTAATTGGAATTCTATATGGCTCACTTATCTGTGCGTCAAAATTTTTCCATGCTTAGGAAGTTTTTCTGCCATTGCTTCTGTGAACAGATTTCTTAAAAATGTCATTTGTGCTACCTCCTGTTTTTTCATTGACTCCAATAAATCTTATGTTATTCTTTGTGCCATATAGCAGCTTTTGCATTGATTTTTTTGCAGTCTCTTGCTAATTTTAAGAAATCTTTCTTTTCATGATCATTCACCACAATGCTGTCTTCTAGATCTGATATTCCACCCTCACATTCTGCTGTGTATAATTTGAATATAAATGTTAATGTCCTGGCTATCTGATTAAATCTGTTCCAGGATTCCATTTTTTCCCATGTTGGGCTTTCATAGTTTCCATCATGTTCCTAAGCTCCTTGTTTTATCTGTACCTTTTCTATATTCACTAATTGTGCCCTTCATTATGGCCATCATCTCTGAAGTTACCTGAGAAATTATTTCTGATTTGATATTTTTCTAGAAATTCATTTACCTGCTTTGTTGCTTGCACCATTACCAATTTAGAGAGTCAAGTTGAGTGGCGTTTGAATTGTCTTATATGATTACACCTTGGGTTTTCCTTTGGTGAGCTACAAGTCTGGCACTGTGTCTTGCTTCTGTGTCTTCTCATGTTCTATTTTTCTTCAGTTTAAATCTGCATTGATTCTTATAATTCATGCATGATAGGTATCTTTATTTATAGTGAAAAGAATCCTTAGGAAATCACTACTCATACTTATCTTATAGGAGTCGCTAGATTTTGGGTTTTGACTGTGTTGCAAGATCCTACATCTTTAATTTATTGTGGATGAGAAATTGCCACATATTTGGCCTACACTCTGGTTCTTTGGCACTGGTACAAAATATTATTCATAACTCTCAGGCAATCTCACTCTTGGCATACAAGAAAGAACAACTGATCAAAACAGTTATTTCACCTTGGCTAATGTAGTACAATTAGTAATAACAGTAGCATCAAACACAACTCAGAAAGTGACGAACCATGGAAACTATTAATTTGTCACCTTTAAACATATCAACAGGATTTATAGTTTTATAACCAAATATAAAACAAACCAGAAGATTGTGTATGTTAAATATCCTTTCAATATGGTGATTTTACTCTTTTTTAAATTTTATTTTAAAGAGAATAAAACAAAAGAGGACAAATCTAAGCAGATCAGGACAGAACAATGTAAGCAACACAGAACTTCACAACAAGACAATTGGATATTAACAGTAGCTATCATAATGTCTCTTTCTTTGAAATAGTTGAGCTTAGCTTTACACACAATAGTGTCAAACATAATAAAGTAGAATAAAACAACTCAAGAGAATGGAAGTATTCTAAGACATTCTGAACCAAATAACCAAAGATGAACAATGGCTGCTATATTATATCATTTTCCATAAAAATTTTGTTTTTACTATCATACATATTAAAAATCCAATAACACACAATGTGATAGAAACAATGGTAATAGAAAAACAAAAGCATGGTAGGACTTCAGAGCAAAATGATATCAAATCAACATTGGCTACCATACTGTCTTGTCTTCAAAGTAACTATTGATATGATCACATATATTAAGATCAAACAAAACAGAATAAAACCATTCAAACCAATGAATGAAGACATAAGACATCAAAGCAGTAGAGTGGTGAACCATGATTTGCATAAAATCTTCTGTACTCTTACCATTTCTTACACTAGGGAGACTATATGGTATTTATACATGTGAGTTTGATTTATTTCACTTATGAGTATAGATTCAAGATGCATCCATTTATTTATAAATATCTCAATGCAATCATTCTTTATAGCTGAGTAGTACTCCATTGTATAAAAGTACCACAATTTTTTTTTTACTCTTATAGGAGAAAATTCTAAATAGGTTAGGAGAAAAATAGAGAAATAGAAGAGGAAGGGATTAGAAGCAAGACTTGAGGACAAAGGAAAATTATGTAAGCTTTGGAAACTTGTGAAGAAGACAGGAGAGAAAGAAAGAAGGAAGAAACAGAAACAAGAACAGAACTCAATAAATGAAAACCAGGAATCTAGAAACAATGTTCTCACTTCTATAAAAACAATAACAGGAGCTGGGGATTCAGTTCGGTGGCATAAGTGCCTGCCTGGCAAGTGCAACATCATGAGTTCAATCCTGGGTACCAAAACCAACAAACAGGATTGCAAGATAGCTGACTGACTGGTGGCATGATAAGAGAGCCTCTCTCTGAGAAAACATAAATAAATAAAAACAACTCAGATACTGGAATCTGGCAACATGGAGAAAGCCAGACAAAAGGAGAGGGATTCTCATGACCCAGGAAGAAACTGAGGAAAAAGAAAAAAAAAAGAAGAAGAAGAAGCATGGACAGAGGGCTGGAGCTGGGCAAGCCCCAGGTCACTGTACCGGCATGTCTTAGAGTCAGGTGACTCACAATCCATCTGAGATCATGGCTTTGCCGAGAGGGGGGTTGGTGAGCTCCAGACCCTCGGCTGGAGGAGGTGCTGCAGCAGGGAGTAGAAACAGCCAGTTGACTGCGTGAACTTTGATGAGTGATGGGAACTGGATTCTTCAGATTGGGAGGACCGGATGGGCAAAATTTTGGAATTAGGCAGGGCCAGCTTGAATCAAAACCCGAGGCAGCATCTGTCAATGACTCCTAGTCCAAAGCAGATTGGTGGGATCTGCTCTGGCAGGGCCACACCCCTGGTTGAAACCCAATAGCTGGGACCAGGCTTTACTGGGCCAGTGGCATCCCCAGGGAACACACAAAATTGTTGAAGCATAAACTGGTTGACTGGCGTAGGAGGAGGAGCCAGCTCTCAGTATGCAACTTGCAGATCTGCAGTGAAATGGGGGGCAGTACTTCCCTAGCAAGTGCGCTGCAGAAAAACTGTAAACAAAACAAAAGGCCCAGAGACCTCCACCACCCACGTGTCTGAAGGGGGCTGGAAACATGACAAGACAGAGAAAGAGCAAAAGGTCCCCAACTGTGGAACCAGGAAAAATGAGTCCAGCAGAGGTAAATGCAGAAGAGATTGAGAGCAGCAAACCTGTAATGTCAGGGACAGCCTCATCAGAAATAAAGAAATACATTCATGACCTCATTGTCAAATTTAAATCTGAAATTCTAACACAGGTGAAGCAAGATATAAGAAGATTAATAAAAGAAGTCCTGGGTAATCCTCAAGTAGACACAAATGAAAGAATAGAGGAACCCAGAGAAAGGAGAGAAGCCTTTGATGAAGAATATAAACAAACCTAGAATATATGAAACAGATCCAAAGAGAATATCAGGAAATAAAAAACTCCATCGAAAGCTGGCAAAACCTTTTAGCAGAAACTGAAGACATACTTTCAAAACTTGAAGATAGATTTGCAAAGTATGATCATGAAAGGATCTCTTAAAAATAACAAGGAACCAGGAAGCAATGATACAAAGGCTAGAAGATGACAAGAGGATTTATAAACTAAGATAAAATATGTGAATGAAGATGCAGCAACAAATACAAATGAATTAAAAAGTCTATTCACAGAAATAATTAAGGAAAACTTCCCAAACATAGGAAGTGATGTTCAGATATATAAGGCATACAGAACTCCAGCCAGCTACAACCCAAACAGATCTACACCCAGACATATAATAATCAGGATCCCAGAAATCCATCACAAGAACAGAATATTAAAAGCAGTCAGAGAAAAGAAACAGATTACCTATAAAGGAAAACTCATCAAAATCACAGCAGACTTCTCAATGCAAACCATCAAATCAAGAAGAGCTTGGAG